>MQTX01000039.1:1610190-1729974 GCA_009735665.1 Angiostrongylus cantonensis
ATTCACATGTACATATATATGTATATGAATACCACATACATACATACATATATATGTACGTATGGAATGTACAAATACGTGTATACACATATATGTGTATATGTACGAGCATGCACATGTACCTATGCATACACGTCTGTATATATTTCACACAGGCATATTTATTGCGTAAAAAGAAGGCGAACGGATACAACAGTGTACTTAGATAGACACGAACGTCAATGAAGCATAAGTGTTAGTGATGTCTATAAGCCGGATCGAAACTGTCCCCAGCAAACATCAATCGATTACAAACCGGTACACGACAAAACTCGGCAATTCTCACGTCACTCCGCAGAATATGACCGTGCCCACCCACTCACTAACGAAAGCACTCCAGATGGCCGTGTCCGCTGCCATGGACCAAGATTTCCGTGCCCACCCAAGCACAACCAGTTCACGAAGGAAGCACACCTCTCAGGATGGCCGTTCAAAAGCCAGCACTCGAGGGCGGACGGCGTGTGCCAGCGCACGATGTGCGCCAGTCCGCCCTCGGCTGGTGGCGCATGGTCTGTGCGTGCTTCAGTAGATCATAAGGTTGTTCTGGATACAACGGATGTTGGTAATTTGTTACTGACAAGCTATGTTTCGGCAAGTATGAATTTTGTACACAAGAGGATAAACATTTCATTCACTATACTCTAGGGATAAATTGAGCTCGAACTAAGGCACATTCGTATCATCGAGCATCGTTCGCATTTCTTCGCAGTGTCTGTTCCGACACCAGTTGCAACGACTTCTCAGTTGAGCGCTTCTTCTGCCTAGCAAGTGGTTCTTGATCCCCTCGGCCACTCCCTCGAGTAACACTGCATCGCCGCCCTCGGGTTGAATGAGCACGGATTTGTCCTAAAAATGTAAGGCGTCAATGGCTCGATTAAATCTCAGAGATATTTCGGAAACCCCGACCACATTATCGGGAACACCGGTCGTATAGAACGAATAGGATGTCACAAATATTTTAGCTTCTCAACATTAAACAAAGATGTCTCAACTCATTGTAACCCTTTTGGTTGTTGGGACGATACGTATGGTTCTTTAGCAGTACTATTTGAATTTCAATATTGTCCAGAATTAAAGACAGGATTCCCAACAGATTTTAAAACGAGGTTTAAACTTTTGAAATTCCGAACGATCTGGTCGTGCTCTAGTCGACGAAGTACGAGCCTCAACGAAAAAATTGACAAAAGCACGATTTCTGAGCTGTGTAAAACGAAAATTTAAACACTGGTAGAACAAAGGTGATGTATATTATGGGCGAATATCTGTAGATTCTAACGAGCTACATCAGTTTGAAGTTAAAACCGGCCGTTGTTTCCTTAGCTTTTCAAATCAACTCACATCAGATTTCAAGGCTTAGAATCTACAGATATTTCCTAATAACATACACTAATAAAGTTTGTTCCGGGGAGTAAGGACTTGTCTGGGAGGATAGCAGCACTGGCTCGATACATCGGCAGGCCACCGCGAGTCATTGTAAAGGCCAGATATGCATTCAGTCACCTCCAACGATACTTAATGAAGTCGAATGCATGGCGCATCCCTCAGGGATTGATCAACACCGAGAGCTTTATCCTTTATCCTTTAATAAAGTTTGTTATTTCACCATGGTACAATGACGATTTTCAGGAGACCCACAAGACGTTTCGTTTTTCGATTTTTGTCCAGGTCTCTATTTTGAACGCTTCTGCTACTCTTCGGAGTTATACTGCTTTAGCCATTGTGGATCCCTGGAGTCTCGAGGTCAGCCTTTCAAAAATCACCACCACAGCCAGTCGCCGCCCTTGTGGATCGTAGAGAGATTTGCCACCGTGCTACTGGTTTGGTACTAGGCCGGTGGTGGATCCTGGTATTGGTTTACTGGGCTTCCTGATGGAAAGACGCTGGTCTCCCTCTCAACTTTTCAGACCTTGCTGGAGGGATGAACTCCTCCACTGTACATCACAGCCCAACACCCAGGAACACCTCCCAGGAACGATGAGGCAGCAAATAATTGGGAAGTAATAGTGAGTAATATTTGAGAGTTTATATTTCTCGGACCTTGAATGCTTTTGTGATCGAAAAATTATTAGCACTCATCAAAAAACCAGTAGTGTGGTGGGCTCATACTTACAATTGTTCACTATTGCAAGCTAGTCAGAAAGAACTTTGGTCTACATACTTCTCAAAAAAAGAACCTTGGTCTACATATTTCTCAAAAATGTGTTTGAAAAGGCACAAAATAATAAAAAAGTTTTCAAAAATATGTTTTCACTTAAAATTACGAAGCAACTCTTAGGTAAGCAATTGGCTTCTGCAGCGTCTGTATATATTAGTGCGAGTGCAGAGAACTATAGATTTTACCGGTTTTTCAATTCAGAAGGGTAACTATGAGCTTAAACGTCGGTTCAAACTTGAAAGCAGATATCATGTGTAGCGTATGCATTGAAGTCAATGCACTCTGGGCGTTATGCGTTAATTTTTAGCGCTATGATTTAACATACTTCATGCAAAAAGCTCAAATCGACAAGCTCTATCATCAGACCAATCGTGAACTTAGGCTACGAACACTCGCAAGAATTTACAATTACTATGCAAAAGCAAGGAATTCCCACCTTGTATATAGAAAATGCCCCAGTCTACTGGTTGATTGTTCGACTTTTTAACTATAGAGTTGTACGTACCAATGACTGTGTTATACTTGGAAGGACCGACAACGTGTCGAAGTCGGGAAGCAGTGAACTGATCGGAACTATCGCTATGCGTTTCCCCGTGGGCAACTCATCAGCTAAACGTTTCGTCTGAAAGTGGGACAAATTGGGGCAAGTGAGTGCTCTTCGTTAGAACTGAAAACCGGTTAATGTTTAGCAGTATTACTTTAACACAGAAACACCGTGGTGCACTTAGTACAAGGTATGTGCAATCTGCACAAAGTGTATGGTAGCCAATGCATTTCGTTTTGAATGTTTTCTTTTGCCGCATCGAGCATTTTACACTCTTTCGATTAAAGCGAGAGCTAATCTAACTCAAATCTCATACTAGAAGAGCCCAGTGAAAAGTTGTTTTCTACACTTAGTAATTCACAAGAATCCATTTACTGGACGATTCGAGAATTTTACGGCAAGAGATTGCCGTCGTTGAATAAGAGCCGTCAGCAGAGAGCTTGTTGACTGTAAAGGGGTGCAGACATGTGTCCAATTGAACCCTTAAGTTCAAGATGAAGAGAGAGCTTTCCACTATGATACGATGATAAATCGTTGAGCAAGCTTCTTCAAAGCACAGTGACTCTACACTCACAAAATACACGTTAAGCAATGTTCTTCAGAAATGTCTGTCTCTAGAGACAGTTACAAAGTGTTACTACCTTAACCCTCACCGAATGTTTTAAGCGTTATGGTGAAGGACATCTATTTTACAACCTATAGTTTACAAATTTTACATACATACAACCTAAAAATGCAACACAGAACTAGCAGACACTACGTACAATCTGCATTTCCTGTCTATAACTAGTCCTCCCAAAGGCTTACCGTTTTCTTGGGATCGTGGCTATTGCTCCTAGGTGTCGGGTTGCGATTTACGGCGGGAGGGATTCATCCTCTCGGCAGGGTCGACTAGTTTGAGGGGTCCGGCGTTTCCATTAGGAAGCCTAGCTAAGGGTAAGCCAATACCAAGATCCACCACCATCCGGTATCAAACCACTCACATGGTGGCAAATATCCCTCTAATTCACAACAACGGCAACTGCCTGTGGTGGTGACGACCTGGGACAGACTTTGACCCTGCTAATCTCGGGATTTCAGAGAACCACAATGGCTAAACCAACAAAACTCCAAAAAATGGAGATTATGCTGGTACCGGCACAACCAGTGACGACGGGTCGTCCAAAAATCCAAGTAAGTAAGTCTATAACCAGCAGTTATCATATGGAACTTGCAAATGCTACACGCGTTATACTTCACATACATACTGTACCGAAGGCGTAGGCTTTGTATTATCAGTACTCAAGTAGTCTAAGCAATTCAGGAAAGGGATCGTCATGAACTATTGACTCCGTAATAATATTCTTCTTATCTTTGTACTTCAACACTCCAATTTGGTTGTGTTGTCCATTGCCCTCCATTTAGCGCCAAGTGGACGATGCTTGGGCGTCTTGTAATTTATTACTTCAGTAATATATCGCTTGTTGGAACAGTGAAGATTAGCTAACAGAAATTAAAATCCGTCCCATTCTTTCAGCTTTGGCAGCATAATAATTCCCAAAAGAAGAGCAATGGACCACTTCATCTTGTCAAAACTTACCACTTCTCCAAACCTATGCCTTTGTAATCTGTACTATCCGTCCACTTCTAAATTAGGTTCCAAATGCCCCCCATAAATAAAATGTAGAAGCCTGCCGATTCTGTGTACCGAAACAAAAATTGGTCCATACGAAGATGACGCGTGCAGCGCAATGGTCGGAGGCTCCCTGCAATATACATGGAATCGATCCCTGCGCCTAGGGCACACTAAGCCTTCCATACCTCTGGCATCGGTAAATTGGTACCAGACTTGTCTAGGAGGATAGTATCACTGGTTGGGTACATCGGTAGGCCACTGCAAGTCATTGTAAAGGCCAGATATGCATTTAATCACCTCCAACGATGCTTAATGGAGTCTAGTTCATGGGGCATCCCTCATGGATTGATCAACCCCGAGAAGTTATCTTTTTCTTTACCAAAATGACGGTCATCGAAGAAACATGGTTTTTGGGACGCAACACATTGTTAGACAACTCAACGCTCCTTTCATCAAGATCTTTTTCCTATTTCACTGTTTGACTCATTTCTGCAGACTTATACCGAAAGTGGAGGAGACCACACATTGTTATTCATATCTCCAGCTTCCTCATTGTCACCATTAACGACAGTAGTCACTTACATTTAGCAGTCGGTCGGTGATCTAAGAAATATACCTTTAAAGCGAGAGAGTAGTCTCTTCTAGATATGTTAACTTCTCTGACTGACAAATATTATCGTCTACTGTTGAAAAATCAGAACCGTTCATTATCTCCAGATGGCAGTGTCTTTAAATGGCAAGCAAATTCCATGAAGACCGCAATGAAGAAATTCTGGGTCACTCCAACCGAATATGTCGTGGTCACTCATGATTAACTTACTCTTCTCTTCGCGCGGTCTTCAATCGAAAATTCGTCCGAAAACGGTTCTTTAACAATTGTTAAGTGTAGAGAACAGCTTACCAGAAACTACTTTTCGTACAACGTCAGCTTTCGATAGGCAACCAACTGAACACAAAACCACAACAGATGAACATTTGCGACAAAACAAACTAAGAAGAAGTATGCATTGTATTCAATGTGTATGTGTATGTGTGTGTATGCGAGTGTGTGTGGTGTGCGTGTATTGATACAAATGCATGGCGGCCACTTATGCACCAAGTGTTGCGTGTTGTATGTCGACGGCGTTAAGACACCACGAAAGTGAGTGCAACAATGATATAGACGAACCTGAATTGCTAATGAATCTCCTACTGGTAAATCCCACTGATCCCATGCATTGAAAAAGCCAAGACGCCAGGGAAACCGATCGTTCAAGCCAGACATGACTCTTTCGCATGTTGACCACACAGACCGACGGTGATCTTTGCTGTTATAACCTCTCTGAAGAAGTTTTTGATAGTGGAACCAAAATAAGTTGAAGAAGTAGTAATAGCAATAGTAGAAAGACGAATAACGTAAACATACAATAGCTGAAGTGATGAAAACAGCGGCGTCGAAATTATCGCTCTTGCTCTTCAGAATGTGAAGCCAATACTGTAATTTCTAACATTTAGAAGATCACCACAGATGAGAGTAAAACTGAAATATTTGCACGAAATTGATATCGAAAGAGATTACGGCAGTATGTAATGCTAAATATAGTGGTGATCTCAGGTAGAGCCTCAGCCTCACTGTGTTCATTGCCGATTGGGCTCCCCAGATCAATCCCGTTGACGTGTGACTGCTGATGAGACTGGTAGATAGAAAACTAGCTGAGATGGTGAACGCGTTAGCGCTCGGAAAGGGTAATAGCGCGTTTGTTCTCTACCGCAGACAGCTGCGGTCTGGAGTTTTGCAAATATCTCAGCACTACTATTATAGTGGTTTTTTTTCACAAGTTATCGAAGAACATACCTCGCTCACAACAGAGTGACTGCTCCACCGATGCAGAACAGATACGCGAAAGGAGTTACTCGAATTCGGTATAATTCTTTCGTAATGAACTTCTTTACCATTCACGAATGCTGGATTAGTGAACTTCTGGAGGACTCTAGCAGCTTCATTGAGAAGAAATCCAGAATGTGCACATGAGAAATGTGCATAGAACGGAACCAAAACGATGTGAGAGCAGTCGCTCCTGTGGAAAAAAGCATAACCAAAATAATATCTATGGACCAAAGATGTATAGTTAGAGATACTTTTCAAAAAGGTTCTTCGATTAGGTAATATTTATTGATTTCTATGAAAATAAGTAATCTATAACTCAATTTTACTACTACGATGATCGAGAACTTGACCGAGTAGTTAAACGTCAACTTACCGTCCATGAAAATAATGAAGAAGATAAAGCTCTTGGTGTTGACGAATCTCTGAATGATACCATGAGTTCGACATCAAGCGCTATTAGGAGTGACGGAATGCATGTTTGGTCTTTATAATGATTTGTGCTAACCCACCTATGTACCGGATCAGTGGTGCTATCCTCCTCGACAAGTATAGTATCAAATTGCCGAATCTGGATTGATGGAGGATTTGATGACCTTGGGACTGGGGATCGAGTTCATGTGTGTTGCAGGTCACCTCTAACCACTACGCTACACGCGTCCCTTGGAGGATGATTGCGAATAAACTAGCGAATAATCTCACATATGTAACATATTCCCACTAGGCATACAAAATAAGCTTACACTTTGCGCTCTTCCCTTCTAACGGTTTGCCGCCTCATGGTGGCTGCAAGGTTTTCCTGGGTGTCGGGCTGCGATGTACAGCTCAGGCTTCATCCCCCCACCCCCCTCCAGAAAGGTCCCCAAGCTGAGAAAGAGTGTGGCGTTTCCATCAGGAAGCCAAGTTAAGACTAAACTAATATCGGGAAACACCACCATCCTGGTATCAAACCACTCACATAGTGGCAAATATCCTTCTAATCCATAAAGAGGCGCGTGTGGCGCAGTGATTGGAGGCGCCACTGCGACATGCATGTGGAATCGATTCCTGCGCCCATGCACCACCAAGCTTTCCATCACTCCGGGGTCGACAAATTGATACCAGACTTGTCTGGGAGGACAGCAGCACTGGCTCGATACATCGGCAGGCCACCGCGAGTCATTGTAAGGGCCAGATATGCATTCAATCACCTCCAACTATACTTAATGAAGTCAAATGCATGGCGCATCCCACAGATATTGATCAACGCCGAGAGCTTTATCCTTCATCCTTTTATCCACAACGACGGCGACTGCCTGTGGTGGTGACGACCTGGGGCAAACTTTGGCCAAGCTGACCTCGGGACTCCAGAGAACCACATTGACTAAATCAGCAAAACTCCGAAAAATGGAGATTATGCTGGACCCTGCACAACCAATGAGGACGGTCCGTCCAAGTATCCAAGTACCCAAGTAAGAGCCCTATTCTGAATCAGTCATTCAACTCGTATTTTTTCATCTTTTTTTCATGATGCTTCAAACGAGAAGAAATCGATGAAAGTCATCAAGCGATCAAGTAGATAAACAAGTCATAAAGGCAAAAAGAAAAGATGAAAAGGATAGTGCTCACCTACCAACGTTTATCAACTCTTGTTCGATAGACGGTTCACCAAAAAGAAAGGCGTTTGAGCACGTCACGGGATCAAACTCAGGTACGAGAGTATTCAAACAACTTTGTACACTCCCGGCGAAACTGCTGAGAGAGTCCTCAATGGCACGAGACTCCCCATACTTCGCTATACAGTCTCGAATTTTTCCGCTTTCCATCAAAGCAGACGGAATAAATCTGCAAGAATAACACTGCAATTCAAATGAACCAAACAGAAATACGTGACAGTTAAACTCACTTTTCCATTTTCTTTGGAATCTGATAGTAAACGGCAGCTGACTTCTTCAGGAATTCCTTTGCATAGAACTCTGTTCTGGGTAACCCAGAATGAAGGAAAAGGACATGTGTTCCCTCTTTGACAACTGTGCTACAAATATGGTTTGCTTGAATGCAAGTGTTACCGCACTTGAACCCGGATCTAATTTTGGCTGTTAATAAATTTCGATACCCAAGGATCATAGCATTCAACACCCTTTGGCTCTCAACCTGAAAATAAGTTGTTTAGAATACATTAACATATACAACATACATATATACCTATGTATACATATATGCATATATATATATATATATATGCATTCCTGTATGCTATGATGTAAGCGTTTGTATTTTGAAAGAGACGACTAGGATCTATCGGTTTGTTCATAATCATACGACATCTTACATCATTGCTTCAGCTATCATAGAAAGCTTGGAAATCTGTGGCGGCCTAGTCAGAGTGTATGCAGAATTTTCTATTTTCTGTAAAACAAAAATAAGGGATAAAGGCGTTGATCAAGGGAGTAAGGGAGAGGATGCGCCAAACATTCGACTTCATCAGGCATCGTTGAAGGTTATTGAATGCATATCGGGCCTTTACAATGCCTCGAGGTGGCCTACCGATGCATCGAGCCAGTGCTTCTGTCCTCCCGGAAAAGTACGGTACCAATTTGCTCATTCCGGATAGCTGGAGGGCTTGGTGAGCCTGGGGAGCGGGGATCGATCCCATGTGTATTGCAGGGCGTCTCCGACCACTGTGCCACACGCGTCTTCTCTGTTTTCAATAAAACAAAATATTCTTAAGAAAGCTCTAGCATGATCAGTTAGAAACTCACACCCATTGTCCAAATGATGAAGCAGTGAAAAAACTCGTCCAAATTGAATCAGCGACTGGAACAAATCCGAATGATCAGTGGAGTATGCGATGAGATTAGTCGGTCGTCGGCAGAGTTGTTGCCCATCAATGCTGGCCACGGCCAAGGGTTTTAGCGATCGGTATCGCAGAAAGCAGAGCCACGACGACAACTTAATGAAGATTTCACCTGTAAATCCATCAATTATTTAAAGACCAAAGCATCCGTAATTCATTATCCGTAAATGTTTGCATAGACGTGGGAGAAACCTCATCTTACTGAAGTTTTCCATGGGAAAGATAGTTATAAGTGAAGTGGGACCCTTTTTTTCTTACTAGCGATCCTATTTAATCCGGTAAGCTATCTTGTAACAGTCAAGCCAAGAGTAGGTAGCCTATGGTTAATAAGGGCAACTAGAATTGGAGCTTGACAATTAGATAAAAGACTTCTTAATAGGAATGCTCAATATATGAAGCAACTCAGCTGATAAGATAGATGGCTATACACATACAGCTCGAATGAAGATATCCACCTCCAAACTTAAGGCGAAACGAAGGAGCCGCATGGTGTAGTGGTGAAAGCATTAGACCCCGGAAAGGGTAATATCACGTTCGTTCCTCACCGCAGACACTAGCGGCACGGAGTTTTGTAAATATCTCAGCATCATTATGGTTGTACATCACATTTTATCTTGTAACTATTCACGTTACGATTGCAAACTTTCTTATGTCCCCTGTCTAAGTATCATAGATCTTCATGTCTCCTTAGTTTCAACACCATTTAACTGCACAGTCCTTTCCGTGACGAAGTCTCCAACACAAAGGCAAGCGCCAAGTTTTTACCTTGCAGACTATGCACTGGGTAGAGCATCTGACACGGCTTGCACTTAGACAAAAGCCTACACACAAACAACAAACCCTTCCCATTGCTTGCATTCCCACGATCGTCTCTTTTCACATGGGAAATTGTCGTCCATAGGGGAAAAGAATGCAGAGAACATGCCAAGATGAGCAAGCAGCTAGAAACTTCCGATTCCTATGTGAACCATCTCCATGGCTATTCGAAATCGTACATGACCAGTGCCAACTTTTGGCGCCGACCCACATGACAGAAAGAACCTGGGACAATGAAAGCGCTATTCCAGAATCGGAAACGATGGCACACATTCCGCAGTGGACGCAGCAGAATTCTAGTACAACTCTCTTCTTCGCTCATCTTTAGCGATCTCAAGAGTCTGGTTTGATTGGTTGACTTATTTTCAAGTCTATCATCTGCTTATGAAAATGCTTAGCTACTCATTGTGAATTTGACAGATAAATAGTCAGGCAGAGGGTCGTTGTTCTGACAAAAATGATGAGCTGATGGGCTATCCGTATAGACTCATGAGTGGTAATATTTTTTGTGATTTCTCACCATCGGTACGAGCTAGGACTACATAGCACATACAGGGACAGGGCGCGGGCCAAGTCCGGCTCTTGGGTTTACCCTAGCGTGGGGAGGCAGGTCGTCGGCGGCCAGCACTTGTCGGCGGGTCGCACTCGATGGGTTCGGCGTGCGGTCTGGCATATGAGTGACTAGCCGGTAACCTCCCTACCGATCACAAAGTTGTTATGGGCATTTCTCGTTGTTTCTCGAAAGTTGTATTACTTGTTTAATTCACTGTTGATTCAGCTAGTGAGGTGCTACATTGTTTCCGATCCCTAGTTCCCCACCTGTCGTCAGGGCCCCTTCGACTACTCATAAATATCATTTACATTTCGCTCCTTGGTTTAGCGCTTATTGTCACTCGAAGCTTTGGTCCCGTTCAAAATTTGTTGACAAGATTTGTACGTTGTGATGAGTGAGATCAGTTCTAGAGCTTCCACTACCCGACCAGCCAGGAGACCTATGTAAAGTCAGGGATAGGCTACGACGAAACCTTCACTGTTATGTCCATGTCCAGGAGTGTTCTGCAAGAATTATGCGAGTACATCAAACGTGGGTTGTCCTTTGCTTCTTCTCTTTCCCCCACTAGCATTCGTTTCCACTCAACTAACTGACAGTGTCATTTTTTAACTGTTTTCAGAGAAACCGTCGGCAGTGCTTGGCAACAAGTTCTTTGACTATCGAATTGTACTGCCATCAGAAATATCCTATAAGGGAGAGAAATTCGAGCCTAGGATTTTTGTCATATCTAAATTCCGTATATTTCTGCTCACTGGAAAGTCGCCTTCATCTTTAAAGATTGATCGAAGCTACCATATTCTTGCAATAAAATCTATTAACACTCTAAAGGGCGAAGAGGTAATGGTGGAGTTCTATGTCCTTTTAGTACCATTAGTGTACTGTAACGGACTTGCTTGTTACAGGTGGCCATCTCCTTTGAAGACGCCGGGCATAGAAAGCGATACGTTATTAAAAGCTCGCAAACAACGGCTTCTGTATTGATAAAGCACATTCTTAGCTCATTGTTACGCTATTTTCCGGACATAAGTGAGAGGATTTTCTGCTATTTTATTAACTATTTCTAGTGATATATATGTATATATATATAAATATATGTATGCATAAAATCACATTAATCATGTAGTGTCCCATGCAAACACCGGTGAACTCCACTTCTTCCTGACGCACCCTAGATATGCACCAGGAAGACGAAGAGCATCACACTTCTGGTCCGATGCCTTTTTTTTACTCTTTTTGACAAAAAAGAAAGAATCACGAAGAGCTTTCCGACATATACTTAACCTTCTTTGGACTTCAGGATGGAAATGATTTCCTCAACTTGGTGAACTTTGATGGGGCTGTAAATCAGTAGGTAATATACTCGCCCACTTGGACAACGCATCCTCACTAGTTGTGCGGGCCCCAGCATATTCTCCATTTTTCGGAGTTTTGTTGGTCTAGCTATTGTGTTTCCTTGGAGTCCCGAGTCCCGAGGTCGGCCTAGCCAAAGCCTGCTCCTTCAGTAGGTGTATATGTAATGAAATCCCTATATATTTTTGTATTTCTGTTTCAATGATTCAGAGTCTAATGAACATTAATAATTCCATTGGGACTCGACTTACAGGATCGCAGCTGCAATCAATGATTGAATTGACCCCTGAAAGTTTATATAACGAATTTTCGACGATGAATGGGGATGCTGAGGCCAGGGCATGCCATTCTTTCAGGAGAACATATGCTGCACTATGTGATTATTATGATCAGCCGTACAGGGAAGAAGTTTCATGGGTAAGTTTTTCGTCTTTGACGTTAGCATTATTAACACCTTGCTTAATTTTCAGGATGTTGAGAAGATATACACAGTTAATCGGGTATACTGCTTGCGGGTCGAGGATTTCTCTCACTTATTACCCAAGTGGGTGGCGTCTGCCTTTACGTTTTGTATTTTTTCTTCCTTTCAAAATTACTTGATTATAGGGATCTACTGCCCATCACTGGTGTACTGCAGTACTCGTCTTATTTTACGGGTCTCATCGCCGATGGTACTCGTATGACTGCTGAGGTGATCGATGTCATAATGGGTGTCATTCGCAAATCCCGCTGTCTCCAGCAGCTTCATCTAACGAACTGTGCCCTGCCGCGGTACTTGTTCACCCATAATTTGCTGTGTCTTACGATTTTACCTCAATAGCTGTGTGTTCAGAGATTTCATCACTTTATTTGCCTCGGCATTACAGCAAAATACGTCGATCCCACTAGAATCGATAGATCTTTCGAAAAATGTGCTTGATGATAAGAAAGGTTGGCATCAGTTCTATAGAAGCCAGCAAAGAAGTGGTGTGTAACTCGTCTCTCTCTCTTTTAGGTTTCATACTTCTCTCTGGAGTGCTCCCTCGTCTATCAAAACTTCGTAAAGTGAACTTCTCTGAATGTGCTCTCAGTGACAAGTGCCTGCAATTTTTTTTCGCTGGGATATATTCGTACGTTTATGGATACATTTATTGATTGCTTCAAATTTTAAGTAATATTTGCCCACTTATTTCTGTTGCATCATTTCAGTGGATTAACGGCCAAGTCAAACAGCGGGATGGGGTCTAGTATAACGCATCTTATTTTATCAACGAATGTTTTGAAAGACGAAGTATGTGCGCGTGTGGTTGCTTTCGAGCCGTTCGGTTTGCTGTTGCTTTGCTTTTGTTTGTTCCAACTTATTATTTAAAGGTATCCTCATTAGTCAACGTCGTCTCGCTCTGCACATCCTTACGAGTTCTTGAGTTGACTGACACTGGATTCCCACTAGATAAAATCTGGGCCGCATTAAAATATGGAGGTCTACAGATTGAAAAGTTATGTCTTGGTGGATGTTATGCTGGAAAGAAACCAATCGATTGTGTGCAAGTTAGTTCAACTAAGAAGTCTGATCTACGGCTGATTTATTGCGATGTTATTTCCTCCGTGTTGCAGCAGGTTAAAGAGTTCTTCTCTATGGCCGTGAACTTATCGCACATTAGCTTTGCTAACACAATTCTACCAGCAGATACAATGAAAGCGTTGTTACTTGGATTAGCTAGTAACCAACAAGTACGTCCAGCACTCTATTTTGTTTAGACATGCCGAACATTTATGTTAGCTATTGCCTTTCTTGTCATCAGACTTCAACAAAAGCCGTAGTACCTTTTATTTACTTGAATAGTTGGACGGCCCGTCCTCACAGGTTATGCGGGCATTAGCATAATCTCCATTTTCGGAGTTTTGCTGGTTTAGCTATTGTGTTTCCCTGGAGTACCGAGATCGGCCTGACCAAAATCTGCCCCAGGTCGTTACCGCCTTTGTGGATCAGAAGGAGGTTTGCCACCATGCGATTAGTTTGATACCAGTACGGTGGTCGATCCTGGTATTGGTTTACTCTTAGAGAGGGTTCCTTGTGGAAACGCCGGACTCCTTAGCTTGGGAGACTGTTGGGGATGAATCCCTTGCTTTACATCGCAGCGCGACATCCAACAACACCCAGCCATGATGAGACGGTAAACCGTTGGGAGCTAGTAGTATTCCTTTTATTTCATGCTTTTCAGTTGAAGCCTTTTCATCTGGACATCAGTGGAACATGTGAGAAGAATTGCGGTGCAGTGCTAGAGACATGTTTGGCAGGTGTACAGTGCAGCAGCATTTCACTCAGAGACAACAATTTGGAGACAGACATGCAGGTACTGATATTAACCTATCCGGAAGCCATGGTCTTTGTTAATCTCTCGGTTAAATTATAACATTATTAATCATACTTTTGAATATAGGCCCTAATTTTAGGGTGTTGTCCATGCTCTCGGAAATATGAAGAAGTTGCGCCGTGTCGATTTAGGCGGTGCGAATTTGATTGCTTTACGACGATCCTCGAAGCAAGCTCATGTGGCTATAATCAATAAAATTATCCTTGACATTGTTAAACTATTCTCCGATGAATCTGTACGTTTTTTTCGCTATGGATAACAGTAAATTTTAGTGTTTCATGGCTTGTGATAGTGTCCAGGCTGACATTACCATATAACTAGAACCATATTTTTGATATTACAGCCGTTGGAAGAGCTGATCTTGTCGGATGCGCGACTTGGACCTCACCTAAGTGTTCTCTTAAATACATTAGGTACACCGACATCGTTGCGTCTTCTCGACATATCCAACAATGATTTAGGGCAGTTTGGTGCGAGGATTCTTTCGAAGGTATTCACATCACACATGCTGTTTTCCTTTTTAAGGATGAATGGGAGAGATGCGAGCGAATTAGGAACCCTTGGGATCTTTAGGTGTAAAACGTCCACAGTCCATTGTGTTATCTTCATCTCCTAATCTAAGAAATTCATAACGTTAGCTTACTGTGACAAATTTGAATAGTTAGGGAATTCTAGGATTTCAAAATGGTTAACGAATAATTCACTAGATTTGGTTTTAGGCCTTGCAGTTGAATGTTTCATTACGTACCATCATAATCGATAACAACCATTTGGGTCTTGAAGGCTTGCTTGATCTCGCGATGGCTGTCAACATGTAAGAATTTTTTCATACATTTTATATTTCGTAAACATAAACCTTTATGCTCACATAATGTTTATAGGAACAGAACTCTTACTTCCATTCCTTATCCAATGCAAGATGTTTGCGAATGCTTGTCGAGAGCAGGATGCGATCGGTCGCGTATACTATCAGCTATGTCTGAGATAGAGTTGTCTCTTGAGAGAAATCGTTCACCAACGAATTCAGATATGGCCAATTTTCGGATGACTTCCGCGGTTTGCTTTGTATAAGTGACAATAGTAATACTTTTCGAACTAATTTGTAGACCTATATTTAGACTTTATGCCCGGAAAATCACGAGAAGTGTAACTGCTTAGGAGATATTCTTTCTAATACGGCTGAAGATGCTCTTTCACGTCGTATGGAAGAGATGGTTGACGATTTTGTAGAACAGGTCCGTCGTCTAGGATCCTTGGTTTATTCCAAAAGAAAAAAAGCATTTCTCAGATGCGTCGTGAATGTGCCCTTAATTTGCAAAACTCAATCTTTCGACACGGCGGTGTTTCCGAAGAATATTCACAACGCAGTGGAAGGGCAGAGAAAATCGCAGTTCAGCGTCTCAAAGAGCTTTGGCGAGATGTTCTTATACGGGTGTTTAGGTAATGTGTGAACTTAAGAAGGCCATGTGTTGTTTCCCCAATTGTTATGAATTTTGAAGTGACTGGCGATGGCAGGAGCTATGCGAGTGGAGCGGTATGATACCTGAAAAGTCGCGAATGAGTGCTAATGGCAGCTTGAGTTCCACTGCCTCACAGTGCGGTTCACCTCGCCAAATTACGTCGCCCTTGTTCTCCAAACGGTTCGCAGGTGAATATTACCACACCATCATTGGATGAAACACCACTATTTAGACTCATCGATTCTGGGCACAGACCTCGTAGCATCATTGGAGATTTACACTCTCCTCTAAGTGCTCCATTATCACGAGATGACGAATCAGGTATAACACTAGATGCTCCTCCTCAACCATCAGCTTTGGTGCATTTGCAGAAGTCTCGCCCAAGGTTGCCAAGAAGATCTGGAATATCATGTCAAAGTAAGTCGTTCCAACCTATACGTATTAGAAACTTCCGAAATGTGGATTTTAGCACGACAACTACAGTCACATAATGAGGAAACGTCCATGAGTCACAGCACTGACATCGACGAAGAAGCACAGTCTACCAAGAGTGACGAGAACGTCGCTGATGTTAGTGATGTTGTGACTAAAAAGGTCAATAAGCTATATTTTACGTCTGCATGCAGCATCAACAGCCTTTATTGATAAATAGGCTAATGTAGTGCTTGTTTAGCACCCGTCAGAACGTGTCGGTTTCCGTGCTGCGATGTTACCTGATGCCGGATTCTTGTCGCAAGTATTGTCTCGTTCTGCAGCCGACAGAGCAGTGTCGCCAAAACCAGAATCTCCAGTTCAGAACTCGGCGCTCAGTTCTCCGGGTCCATCATGTTCTCCTCGGATCACAACCGATCCAGACTCACCTCCTCCGTTACCGAACCGTGTCAGGTGAGTGCTTCCCGATTCTTACTGCTTACAAGCTTACCTCGACATTCAACCAAGTTCTCATATATATACGAGATTTCAACAAATCTCTTCTGTATACTGTGTTAAATGACAGCAGTCCTTGTTTGGCGAATGGAACTACTAGCATAAATTCGTTTAGAAATATACCGATTGCTGCTCCATCGCTACCACCAAAGCCAGGGTCGCGTAACGGTCCAATCACAGCACAAGTTATTGCGGAGTCCATAGACATTAACGATGAAAATGCAAACAATCGTCGTTCTGTCGCAGATATGGCAAAGATCTTCGATCGATAGGTTCTAAAGTTAACAACATCCTACTTACATTTAGCCTTTCCAGAGTTTTCTATGCTAACAGAATCTCCGGAGCGAAAAGAAAGTACATGGTATACGATTCATATTATTCCAATACACCTGAATCCGCTGTAGTTCATATTTGTCAATAATTTTTTTTGTTGTCCAGTGGGCTACAGCTATAGCCTTCACTCGTTTTTGCATACTGCTTTTCTACGGTGCAGCTTTGTAACTCCAAAATATTTGTTCCTCAACTGGGATATCTAGTGATATTGGTGCTCATCTTGTTTTGAACGAGTGCTCTATTTTTCATATCGTTGACAAGATATAAGATACATTATGGTTTTGAACTAAGCATTCGAGCTACCGGGTATTCACTTTTGATGGGGTTCAGTGCTAGTTACATTTATTACTGTTTTCGCTTATGTATAACTACCATAAACTGGTGATTGTAGACCAATAAAGCTCAGAGGTTTAACCAAGTTCTGCAGTATTTCAATAGTGAAGTTGGACATAATGATACAGTGGATTTTGCGAAATAGATGGGAAATGGTGCGTTAGATCAAGCAGAGCCTTCGTTACTATTCTGACTTTGCTGTCCTGTAGCGCTCTTTAAAATGCGGTCCAGCTGTACTGCAGTGTCCGGCGGAGGCACTGCCGTTTTCACGACGTTTGGCTTATCCTAAGAGAAAGTTCTAGTAGTTCCTAACAATATTTAAAACGAACGAAATTCAAGACAGTTACCTTCAAGAGATTCGAAAAGAAGCTAGACAATGGGGTCTTGTTGTCTGCAGTATCATCTAGAAGGTTAGTCTTTTTCTGAGCTGCAGGTGCCGCATTTTCAGCTGCAGCAAGTCGTTGAAGAAAAGCCTAAACCGACGCTACGTTTGGGCTTTAAAAATGTTATAGATATCCAGAATTCACCTGCTCATCTTCTGCTTCAATTAACTGTTCCCTTGTAATCGTTGGTTTTTCCCTTGTCGGTTCCAGGATTGTATCAGCATCAGGTATACCTTCCTGCAGAAAAGAAGCTTAGATTGGGAAGTTGTTCGTGTGTGTTAACACAAAAGGTTCCTAAAGATTTAAAAAAGGAGAACAGATCGTGCGACGATACAATGAAGTCTTAATCATAACCACGTTGGTTTACGCAGTACGAACCCTGACTATCTCGATTTTTTTGTCACCGTCCCAGCCAGCCGGCACAAATACTGAGTCTCTTTCAATAAGCTGAGCCGTATTTGTGAATGGAAAGCCAAAGGCACGATGAACAACGTACTTGTACAACATCTGAAATTGAAAAAGTCTACTCTAGACTGGCTGTATGCGGTTTGCACATTTGGATTTTGTTCCCGACCTAATTTATGGTGCTATTAAGCCTATACAGTTGATTTTAGAATTAGATCAAACAACACAGCATTTTTCACCGATTAAGTTGTGAGCGAACACTTTATAACACAACGATACCTGAATGTTTTTTACATTCTTTGCACTAGTATATATTAAGGCTGCACCGAGCTGAAGACAAAGCTTTCGAACTTGTACGAGGATACGATCTGCTTGTATATCAGTCAGATCAATACCTGTAACATTAGACATTAAGATAGCACGGAATCGAGTTATATCTTCAGTATAACTACATCTTCCAGAGAATAACTGGTGAGTATAGAATGAAGCGGGATCATGCCGTTCTCCCCTTCGGCAAATATCCACTTTCCAAGATAAAGGAATAAACACATCTAAAGGAAAGGCAAAGATGGGATGGTCATGTGGTAAGAATAATGTATGGCAGATAGGTGGGAGGAACAGAAGAAGAAACATGCACACGAAACGTTAACGCGATGGCTCATGCCAACTAGTCGTTACAGCACTTAGAAACAATCTATAGACCATAAAATCATACTCGACGAAATTTTGATTGAAATAAACCGGTGCTATTGATAATAAAGGGCGATTGTGACGCAGTGGTCGCAAGCGCCCTGCAACACACATGTAGGATCGACCCCTGCGTCCCAGCGTCACCAAATCTTTCATCTCTCCGGGGCTGGAAAATTGGTGCCAGAGTTGCCTGGGGGGATAGTAGCACTGGCTTAATACATGGGTAGGCCACCGCGAATTATTGCAGAATCCAGATATGCACTCAACCATTTCCAAACGATGCTTAATGAAGTCGAATGCATGGCGCATCCCTCCGGGATTGATCAACGCCAACAGCTTTATCTTTTATCCTTTTATCACAATACAATACAATAAATGCGAGAGGATCAAATGAATGGAAGATGTACTGGGAACCACATGACTTGTGAAGAAAGGGTAGATAGCTGTGGGAGTAAGTGGTCTATACATATAAAAACTAAGCAATTCCATGCGTCCATGATAATACATTCTTATGAACGGCAAGAAGTTTCTCACGGCTAAATTCCGCCACTATTACCATCTCGTGATTTCGTTACGCTCATTTAATAAAGAACATGATAAATAGGTCATGAGTGGTTTGAAAGCAGGTTTCGAGCAAAGCTTCTCGTTCCCGTCTCCTATATTTGATGGATAGAAGCGCAGTCAACATAGGTGTGTCAAAACAAGAACTGGGTTCAGTAACCCTTCTTTGAATTCTTTAACTCTTCTATCACTGACGGAGAAAATAACTTACACAAGTCACTTTTCGTAATCACAACAACAAAACTGGCTCCACAATTTTCAGATAGAACACCATGTTCAAGAGGCAGCAAACTACCGTCATCTAGAGCTCCTGGAGCCATAGACGAAGACATTGATGACTCTACAGGTTCAACATATTCCTGCCAAAACCGTTCCTCTGCAAAACTAAGATTGTAGTGCTGTATTTAAGACGGGGAAACTGAGAAATGTAACGATGAAACACCATGCAAAAAAGTAATCCATATCAACAACAAGAACTAACGTGAGGCCTTCGCTTCCGTGATGGCGTTTTTATCGTATTTTTGTAAGACTTGTTGGGTGAAAATGTTTGCCCACCGCCTAATTGAATGGATCAAACCTAATAGAAAATATAATTAGGGTTGAAAGAGCTGTGGTTAAACAAATAAAACCAACTGGGGTTATCTAGAGAAGCGACGAGAAGGACAACAGTTTTCGCAGGAGAAGGCAACGGTAGTGCGTACTGGATAAGCGGCGCAAAACACTCTTCGCCATCCAACATCCATACCTAAATGCTGTACGAATATACGATGCTGTCCAGAAATATTCTAAATAAAACAACGATCATAATATCGGAAAATATAGAAATATTCCAGTTACAAACATAGTTTATGGCAAACAATACAATATAAAGCATCCGATGTTGATCAATCCCTGAGGGATAGGCCATGCTTTCGACTTCATTAAGTATCGTTTGGAGGTGATTGAATGCAAATCTGTCATTTAAAATAACTCGCGGCGTCCTACCGATGTATCGAGCCAGTGCTGTTGTCCTCAAAGGCAAGCCTGGCACCAATTTTCCGACCCTGGACGGATGGACCCAAGTGTTTTTCAGGGTGCCCCCGACCACTGCGTTACATGCGCCCTATAGTTAACACCGTATACTACATACTTAGATAGATGCTTAGATGGCCCATCCTCACTGGTGGTGCGAGCCCCAGCATAACCTACACTTCTTCGGAGTTTTGCTGGTTAAGCCATTGCCGTCCCTTGAAGTCTCGAGGTCAGCAGGGCTAAAGTCTGCCACAAGTCGTCACCACAGGCAGTTACCGCCGTTGTGGATGGATCAAAGAGAGATTTGCCAACATGCGACTAGTTTCATACCACGACTGTGGTGGATCCTGTTATAGAAATATTCTTAGTTAGGCTTCCTGATGGAAATGCCTGACTCCTTCACAGTTTGGGCGACTCTGCCGGAGGGACGAACCCTCCACCCTCTATACATCACTGTTCGGCACCCGGGAACACTTAACACTTCCCAGCCACGATGAGTCGGTAAACCGTTGGGAAGTAACACCCTATAACATAGTTAAATAGTTAATACTAATGCCAAATATTAGCGCATCAAAAATTGGTATGAAGCCCTGAAGTAAAAGAGTTTGAAGGAATTCATTACCGGTAAGCTGAGATTCTCAGCTGGACCGAGTCCACCCGCGGTCCCCAATTGATAGGCATAACTTCCATCGCGAAAATCGTTTTGCACATTCAAGAAATGGTAATCCAAAGCTGAGCGTTCTCCTACGTTCTCATTTTTCTCTAGTCGAGCCAAAAGAGATGATTTTCCAGACTGGTTATCACCTAAACGAAAATCACTGTAACTAGAAAAAAAAACAAAAAGAAAAGGAATCAGAGAAAACAAATAGCGACTCCTTACCCAGAATAATTAGCGTTCCACCTTGTAAAGTTGACGATGATTTCGAACTTACTTCAGAAAGTATTCGTGTCCTAAATGGATAAATACTTTAAAATCATACAGATCCGCGGACGTAGAACAAAAACAGGTGGACAAAGAAAGCTTCTTTTATTTACTGCCTACTATAATTTTCACGGTAGGGTACCATGCGAAATCAACCACAGTGGTGTTCAGATATTTGCAAAACTCCGGACCTCCGGTGTTTGCGGTGGGGACCGAACGCACTATAACCGTTTTGTGGGTTAACGCGTTCACCACCACACCATGTATTGTGATTGTGATTTCAACTACAGTCTCAGCTTAAATGGGTTCAATGCAGCTAAATCAATGCCATTGACGGATCATTGGTGAAGGCACTGGTGGACAGAAAACTAGCTGAGAGGCAAGCGAAACGACGGATCTGCATGTTATAGTGGTGAAAGCGTTAGCCCTCGGAAAGTGTAGTAGCGCGTTCGTTCTCCACCGCAGACACCTGCTGTTTTCCAAATATCTCAGTATCGCTGTGGATAAAGTTCATTTTCTTTTCAGATATTAAAAGGCTAATCCATTGAAAAAATTAATAACAGTGCAAGTATATTGCTTTCAGTAAACGATACCACAGTTTTTCGTCCTCCTGAGTCTGTGCGGCTGTGAGTGCTGCTGAGCTCACGACACTGGGCAATGGAAACCCCATTGTGAGTTCTGAAGCGACCATCTGGAGAGCACTTAAAGCGAACGATTAGACTCTGGACATAAAAGCCATCACAACTGAGGTAGATCAAAACAGTGCAGAACAGGCAACTCAGATAGGTCAGCAGAGCGGTCATAACGATGTGGACTATTTCTCAGGTGAACCTGAAAACTGCACAGCGCTCGATGAGAGTCACCCAAACGCACCCCCACTTTCGCAATTGAGACGTTACTGAGTAACTCCGACAAACATAGACGGACATAAGCAATATTGTAGAAAACTCGTTCATGAACAAATCGGAACATGGAGGTTGAAGATATAAAAGTATAAAGCTGTAGACGTTGATCCAGCCTTGAGGGATGCGTCATGAATTTGACTATAATGAGCATCGTAGCTGATTGTATGAATATCAGGCGTATACAATGACTTGCTACAGCCTACTGAAACGTCGAGCCAGTGCTGCTATCTTCCCAGACAGCTCTGGTACCAATTTGCTGACCCCGGAAGGATGGAGGGCTTGGTGAGGGTGGAGGACGGGAACGACCAAACGACCATGTGTATATTGCAGAGAATTTGTAACTACTGCATTACAAACGCCCCGAGTATTGAACAACTAACAGGAATTTGCTGAGTGGGGAACGACTGCAAGCAACCAGAGAAAATAGTAGAATTTAGAATGAGCGCCAGTTTACGCGCTCCACTGCTACGTTTGCGCTCGTACTAGTCTCTGCCTCGCTGCGGACTCCGCTGGACCAAACGGTCTGGAATGGAGGACGACTACACACGAAATCCATTCCGCATTTCAGCCTCGTTTTGATTCTGTTGTGATCGTTCCGCTGTCAACATATCCGCATCTTTTCACTCTCTCACACTGCATTAGTATCACCCAGACAGACATCACGTTGTTTTCTATTTTTATTACCATGGCTAAGCCACTCCGAAAAGTAGAGGATATGCTGGGGCCAGCACAACCAGTGAGATCGTGTTGTGGAAGTATTAAAGTAATATGTATTCTTTCGTTGATGAGCTTGCACGACGTTGATAAACAGTTTTATTCGGTCAACGTCTCGACGTATTCGTCTTCAACAGAGTTCGGTCCGAGTCGATAGTCCACCATATTTCTTGGTCTCGATAGGGCGTCATCACCTCCGTATGGGGATGTCTCTTCCTCAGCGAACCGTCTCTCGACTGAGGCATACTCACTCAGTGACGCCCTTTTATGCAGGATGCTGTTGGTTGGTAGCTGTGATAGTCGGCGATGGTAACTTCTTTCTCCGGACATTCAAGTCGTGCAGAAGTCGGTATCGTTATCAGCTGGTAAAGAGCGATAACCATATTTCAAAATCTTATTCGAGAGATCTGCTGAAGAAAACATAACTCGATACGAAGGCGAAGATGCCACATCGAGACGAAGAAGGACGGTGGGCTATGTACTCAGTTCGTCGGCTATGATGAAGACGAAGACGTCCAAAAGTTAGCTGGATGAAGCTGTTTATCAGCCTCGTGTGAGCTCATCAATACCGAACTCCAAGGAAAGTCGGTTTTGAATTATTCAACCTCGATTAGTTGCGTACAATTTAATGGTTTATTGTTGACGTCGTTTCGCTTGCTATGATGTCTATCGAATGAATCTACATAATCCTGCAAAAACGGACCCACTGAACTGAAATCGTTCACTACAGCGTACATACTATTCGTCATGGCTTAAAGAACTATTGTTGAAGATTGTCAATGCCTTCCTCTTTCATAGATCTATAGAAATATTGAGAGTTGTCCTGTCCTAGCCTTTTTACAAGTTTCTTTACTAAGTTATGGGCGTCTCTGACACTTTTCGACTGCTATCTTTCTTGACTTCTTTGTCTTGTGTCTGTCAAATAATACAGTCTTCTTGATAACTGGTTCAATAACTTTTTTTCAGTACTTTTGATCAATGGCGTCAGAAAAAATTGAGAATGCTCTCAATTCCGACTCAATCGCCAGCGATGATACAAACCTGAACGAATTGACTTCTTTAGTCTGTTTTCATTTTCTTTCCCGTTTTTTCTTTTTTCATCCTCTGCTTTATTTTACGATAAACTTTGGATAGCAAAGCATATCGGACGGATGACCACTTAGGATTACCTAAAAAATCTGAAAGAATGATCGAATCGCTAAATTGGGAAGTGTAAGTAGATCTGAGAAATAATGCTTGTCTTAGTAGACTGCATCAATTAAAGGATAAAGGGATAGGGTTTCATTAATTTTTCTGATAAGTGACTTTTGTGGGAAAAAGTTCGTCGTACACGAAATCCCCACATAATTAAGAACAGTGGTTCGAGATGTATCGAGTATTTAAGAACGCCCCAGGTAGTTGCTCGAAGAAACTGAAGACGTACTTCATTTCCAATTAAAAATTTATTATACCGACTAAATATGACGTTATTGAAAAAAATCTAACCTAAATAATAATAGGTAAGAGTGTCTATTCAACAATTCTGCTTTAACCATAGCTAGTAAACATGCCTTGTGAGGTGTATAAAACAGTGGTAGTGATGCCGTTCATCACGAATATGGTGCCGGCTCAACTTCGCACCTGGTCCAGGAAGCCCATCATCATTCTGCGGTCACGCAACTTGGTGCCAGACTCGCCTGGGAGGCTCTCTCCAATACATACTAGAACACTCAAGCACGACTACACGAGGTTTTTAGAGACTATCAATTCGAACAGCATTCAACAACATTCGTGACGAAGACAAATATCCTCAAGTAGCAGCTGAATCCACCTGCGAAAGTTTGAAAACCTTTGTGGACGGTGTATGCGAGAAAACGAGTCGTATACAAAAAGTCCTGAGGTCTGCTCAGTAGGTGTGAAAACGGGTTGTGTGAAAAAAAATGCTTTGTTTATTCAATAAGTGACCTTATTCACTAATAAGTGACCTTAATCGAACAGATTATATCTCATCCTTGTTGACACGCACACGTTTGATACCATATGCAGTACACCGATGTAACGAGCATATAAAAAATGATTCAGCGCCCAGTGACATGACGCGTGTTCGAAACTATACATTTTCGATTCCTTTATTCTCGCGATGTGTTTTGAACGCTTGTGCCATCTTCGAAATAACGCTATTTCGAGAACAGTTACGTGCACTATATGTGTTCAGTGTTCAGTTCAATGGGTTTTGAGGTAGCTGTGCGAGCACGTCGTTGTTTGTAGGAAGGTTTGCTTATTTGTGCTACCTACTTCCGTATTCCTTTCTTACTGTTCTCTTCTGTTTTGGGACGTACACTATTTCGGCAATTGGTAGACCGACCAATCAATGTCGCTCACGTTTTCGATTCAACAGTTCTCTCAGCGCTGTGTGTGCAGCTGAGACGTGGTTTGGTACTTCAACTACATTAAAAAATTTGCACAACTCCCACAAAGCAATTGAACGATGTGTTCTATAATTTAACCAGCACTCACGTTTGGCCGGAATGCGAAACTCAGATGTTCGAAATCTATCCCATCTTTGGGATCCAGGAGAACGTACGTCGGTAGCGAGGCATAGGTGGGCTGATCACATGATAAGAACAGGCAACAGATGGACGGAGAGAGCTGTAGGCTTGGCTCCACGACAACGCAGACATCCCATAGGACGACCACCCATTGAATTATGTAACTAAAGTTAATTAGCTATATTCATGGCTGCAGATGCCTAGTAGATCGAAATATGTCGCTGGCACGTATCACCATGTTTGGAACAAACCAGCATCGTGGGATGATCGTGTTTCAAAGAAGCAAAATATGCTGAGGTCCTCGCTACTCGTCAGGTTGGGTCGTCCAAGCGTCGGAGTACATAAGTACCTATGATAATAACGACTACGTGTCGTCGATCGCAAAAATTGCATGTCCTGTCTATGAAGGCTTTTGCCACTGACATTCTTTGGTTTGATGACTTTGTATTACATGCATGTGGCTATTTTTAATATGCGAACGACTGTGGTAATTGCATAATCTATTGCCTTAGTAGATGATTTGCTTTATATTTTAAGGAAGAGAAATTCATATTAGTTAACTGCACGAACTTTCTTCCTATTATTTTCTAATTCGCAGCGTTTCCTTACACCACCCTTGCCAGGGGATGTTTTCTGTGCCCATAGAGGGACGCCGCGTACGCAATAGATGGGTCCTTGGTTCGATCGTGCCTTCAGGTCTCACTAAATCCATATCGATCCAGTGTTAACAAATTGTTAGTGAATTATTCGGTAGGATAAAAATAGTGATTTGATACATCGATAGGCTACTGAAAGTTATTGAATGGGTCAGATATGCATTCAATCATCTCCACGATGCTTGAGGAAGTTGAATGCATAGCTACACCTCAGGAATTGACCAATCTGGAGAGCTTTAGCTTAGCTCCAAATATCACTTTGCCAAAAAAGGAATATATAATTGAGAGATCTAATTTCTTTAGATCCAAGGAGTGCTACAACAAACACAAGACAGATTTCAACATATGTCTGATCAGGTTATTCGTCGTATTGATGAGATGACGAAGCGAATTGATGACTTAGAGAAGAATATTTCTGATGTGATGGCCCAAATCCAAACGGAGTAACAAGACCAATGAATTCTCCATTCCATTAAAATGCTTTGTGCAGTTCACAGTACGCTAAAGTCTGAAGTTTATACTAATTTGCTTTTTCGTTAATCATAACTTGAATCTATCTCGTTTCTAGTCTACTTCATATATTTGTGGTTTGAATAAATCTTTTTAAGCACATTTTATGCACATATACTGCCACGTTCCAAATCCAGCTTACGACTATTTGTACTCAGATCGATAATTTGTATTCGTAAGCAATGTACTACCAGTTATGGGGGCTAGGATATCTGCAACCGCGGAGAAGCCGGAGTTTGTGAACCTTAGTGCGGAACAACTCCGTAGGACAAAGCTCGAGCTCATAAGACGTACTAAGGCAGAATACCTTGATTATGATCAGTTTCTGGTTAGTAGCAATGGTTACTACAATGCTAGATGTGAACCCATTTCACGTTTTCGTTAAAGATCACTTTAGGAAATTTATTCTGCATTACAACCAGCTGTTCCGAAAATTTACACAGCACTTCAACATAAAGGGCGTTGCTCGTTATTGAGCATTTTACAGTTAGCCGACAATTTACTTGGAGATGCTGCTTCAGAAGCAACTTTCTTGCTGAAAGTATTCGGAACGATCACCAATGTAAGCTTCTTGGTCCAATTCATCATTCCGTTTAGTTAAGCTGTCTGATTCAATCCGACTATTTGTAGACTCATTCACGTTGTTATAACTTGGGGTACTTGAGATTCCTTTTCTCTGGAAGCTTTGTTATAGGCACTGTCGGGTGTTGTGTCTATTTATGCTCATCAACACGAACTAAATACCACTGAGCAAGATGCGCTCATCGACTACTTGCTGGTTGATGCTCCTGGCGATGAGAAGAGTTTTGCTCGGTGGCTGGTCGGCCATAGTGTTGCGTCACAACTGATTTCCCACGTTTTTTCTCCCCTTGTATTCCAGGAAGGTGTGTTAGTTTTAGTGCAAATGAACATTAAATTTCTCTAGAGATGAAAACCGTCATTTTTTTTTTCTGTTCTAGGCAAATCACTTCTTCCATCTACATCCTGTCGTTCTCTGCTTTCTCACAGCGCCACCATAGTTATCAATATGCACTTGCCAACCAATCGACGAAGCGAATGGACTTTGCTGTTCTCGAGGTTAGCTCATACGATGTTGACTTCTGT
Source organism: Angiostrongylus cantonensis (assembly GCA_009735665.1). Classification (NCBI taxonomy): domain Eukaryota; kingdom Metazoa; phylum Nematoda; class Chromadorea; order Rhabditida; family Metastrongylidae; genus Angiostrongylus; species Angiostrongylus cantonensis. Next base: position 1,637,759 of record MQTX01000039.1, read on the forward strand.
CATCGGAGTAGAGCCATACGTCTGGTCCTATTACTTTTCTAAAAACAACATGTCCTGATATTTTGTCCACAAGTTTAAAAATATTCTAAATGATTGACACTGAAGTGGAAATTGGTCGACACCACTTGCATGTTTGAATTTGTCGTTTCTTAGCGTACTTCATGGTTCAAGCTTTTCTCAAATGGCAACGAGGATTAATGGAGAGGGTCCTTGTATTGTTATTGTGATGTCTTCTAATGGGAAAACCTTCGGCTGTTTTGCTTCCGCGGGTAGAACATGTTGTAACAGGGTCGCTACACTAGAACTGTTTGAATTCTTATCACTATTTAGGATTCTTTATGGGACCTCGTTTTCACGGTGACGCCACCTCTTTCCTGTTTGAAGTCCAACCACAAATACGGATATTTTCTGCCACCGGTCTAGCCAAGAACTACGCATATTTGAACGTCCAACAAAGCAGCATGCCTAACGGCTTGGTAAGCTTTCTACTACATTTACTGTATGTACAAGACTAACGATCATAACAATATTATAATCCCAGCTGACTTCGAGGTACGCTATCTTTAGGGTATTGGTGGTTATGAGTCTACTTGGCCGTTTTTCATATATGAGGAATATACAACGGGCATCACACTAGCAAATATTTGTTCGTTTGAAAAGTGTCACCTTTCTGGATCCGACAGCTTTGTTATAAGGTACTCGATTAACGGCTATCAATATCTTTGTGCTTTCAAGAAGAAATTCTAAAGATAGTTGTTTTAGTGCCATTGAAGTTTGGCGTGTTGGCGAAAAACCGCATAGTTCCATTGAAAATGAACCCACACGAAATGAGAAATCGATAATTGATAAGGTCTGTCCTTTTTCTAGAAAACCTTTTAGAAACTTAACATGTAAAATTTATAGGATCCGCAAGCACGAGCGCTGCTGGAAATAAGCGGTCGTACTATGCACTCTGAGGCTTATCGAGAACCAGCCGCTCTACTGGAGTCATGATAATAGGAAGTAGTTCGGAATATTGACCGAAACATTCCACTACTTATTTTTATTACTTAACCACAATGTAATGGTCTCTACAACTGTAGAACTGCTTTGCTGTATTAAAAAAAGTCGGCATAGTTGGTTATTTGAACTGATTTTGGCACAATAAAAAAACACTATATAACCTTTATTACATTAATCTATTATGGAACTACTTTGCTTCTGGTTCCTTGTCAATACGAATCTTTTCGTACCCACTGGTTATTGAAGATGCACGAAAAGCGGGAAACGTCTCCCAAGGTGTTTCCAAGTCGAATTTACGAAATTCTTGAGCAAGCTCGGTGGGTTCGTAAACGATGCGCTTCAATTCGGGGTCATATCGCACCTAAACATTTACGGCTTGGAACGTCACAGTAGTTCGAATTGTAATTGAAACATGCAAAATCGCAATATCACTAGCGTGAAAACCCACGATCAATTCTACCTGCTTTTTTACATTGACGATAAACCTACCTCGTTATATCCAGAAAGAGGAAAGTCTTTGCGAAACGGGTGTCCTTCGAAACCATAATCCGTAAGTATCCGACGCAAATCAGGATGATTATTGAACCAAACACCATACATATCATATACTTCACGTTCGTACCTAAATCAAACAATTTGACTGCAAATATCCCAGAAGAAATGCCATATTATGTTAATACAACGTCAGACATAACATTTCTAAAGGACATACCAATCTGCTCCCCTGAAAACGCTAGTTGCTGATTCCAAAGGAGCAACTTCATCAGTGTAAGTGCGGACACGGCAGCGAGCCATAAATCTGGGTGAGAACAGGGAATAAACGACCTGAATCCGAACCAATATTGGTGAACAGTGACGAAGTAAATTCTGCACGATTGAGCTGACACGAGATTAGCCCATAGAGTTGATGAGGCTTTGAAGAAAGCGAAGGCACCGAAACGTTACCCGAATAGAAGTTTTATACTAACCTCGGGCTAGCCCAATCATGTAGAAAGTTACTGACTATTGTTACCGAGGTTGATAAAAGACTATCTTTTCGATAACAACAAAATAAAAGGAAAGCTTAGCCAGCGATCGGATAGGAATTGAGGATTTACATACCTCAAAGCGGTTTTTCCTCGTTGGAACATCAACACCACAAATAAACGTAAGATTCGTAAACTGCGCTGAGTGATTGCCTTTTAAAAAGGACAACACGGGAACAACACCCGAGGGGTGAATGAGTAGTTCCAGTTCATCTCCAGCAGCAAACTATGTCGTAAACAGATAAGACGTACAAGACACAATTACAATGGCGATTGTAAAGTTTAGAAACACGTAGTACAAGCGAAAATACATCAGAAATTTGTATAAGTGATCAAATTCTAATAATGGAATACTGGATGGGATTGTGACACTTGCCTGTACTTGCTGAACAAATTTTGGAAGACATTCAGCCGCATAGCGACCAAAGTTCGCTAGGCGCTTCCGTTTCTCCTCGTCGAGTTTCAGGATAGTAGCTGGAATTTCTCAGGCTTTATCTTACAGATCTACCAAACACACAGCTTAAAGGAATACACAATAAAAACGTCATAATTATGACGATAAAATTGTGTTATAATAGGGAAACTATAGTAGGCTACAAATAAAAGGTTAACATTGTGATTTAGACTATAACCTCATTTTAATTGAGTACAATGACGATTTGTGCTCCCTAGATCACTTCCACTGACGAGTGATTTTTGATGATTGCCATAGGTAGAAAACTAGTTGAAAGTATCCGCAGAGCAAGGGCCTCCGTGACGCAGTGTGTAGTATGTGAGCCTCCGGAAAGGGTAATAGCGGTTTGATCTAGCCCGGGATCCAAATTTTGCGAATAACTCAAAATCGTTATAAAGTGACCGTTCGATACAGATCGCATGAACTGTGATTTATAGTTAAACTTACGTTTTTTCAAACTCTGTTTAGTCTCGGCTGCTGGAGCAGATGTTGTAATCGCAGCAGTAGTGGGGACCACTAGCCATCCTCGCACAAAAGGACGTAGCACAATGGAGAGCATTACCCTAGGCTGATGTCAGTAGATAAGAACACCAACAAAGCATAAGTCAGATTGTGGAATTTAAAACGCACTCTTGGAAACTAGCTTTCGCTTAGCCACAGCATGAACAATCTTTTTTTTTGCAATGATAAGCTGATCTGGTATTCTTTTGCGAATTTTTACTTGGCTAACGTTTTGCCTCTTGCTCATATCCGTTCATCCCTGTGATCATTCCGCAATCGATACGAGTTGAATCCAGTGAGTGGAATATCGCTTGAATGGAGTCACCGGCTCCAAAGAAAGCGGCGATACCGAAACGTTAGCCGAGTAAAAATCTGACCATAAACCCGTGTCGGTTTGTCAGCGTAGAAGAAACAGAAGAAGCTAACAGTTCACTGTGAGAATACAGGGAGATGAAGAAAGACAACGGACTAATCGGACGGCGATCTTAACGGAGAGCGCTTCTCGTCCACTGACGAGATGTCCGCATTCACACGCATAACATCGCTCCGGCGACATCTGCGGCGCCTTACAGTATCCATCGTGCGGAAGTCAGCTCGGACCCGAAAGGCCAATGTCGTAGAGATCAGTGCTGCATCTTCCTTGGTTCTTGCAACCGCCAAGGAGCGCGCGGCGCAGTGGTTGGAGGCGTCACTGCGACACTCATGTGGAATCGATCCGCGCGCCCATGACGCACCTAACCTTCCATCCCTCCGGGGTCGGCAAATTGGTACCAGACTTGTCCGGAAGGAGAGCGGCACTGTCTCGATACATCGGCAGTCCACCGCGAGCCATTGTAAAGGCCAGATATACATTCAATCACCTCCAACGATACTTAATGAAGTCGAATGCATGGCGCATCCCTCAGGGATTGATCAACGCCAAGAGCTTTACCTTTATCCTTGCAATTGCCACAGTGAAAAAGGTCACTAGAAGACACCATCGCAAAACATTTACAGTACGTGAACTCGTTTCACAAAGACATTGTATACCTTTCTCTTCTAATAGGTTTTCCATTCTCTGGATACAAAATGCCTCACAATATTTGATTTATTTACTTGCTTCGCTACCTGGGAAATATAACCGTAATGATGCTGAGATATTTGCAAGACTCCGGACCGCTGGTGTCTTTGTTGGCAACCGAACACCCTATTACACTTTCTGGGGGCTAACGCTTTCACCACGACACCATGCGACTCCATCGTTTCAACTTTCTCTCAAACGTTTGCGAAGTACTCGGTAATGCCCAAGACCGACTTTTTGTTAACCTCGGCATTGATCAAATAATTCTTGTTGGACAAACACGAGGTGTTACTTTATTCTTTGTTACGGCAAAGCTGTCTCGGAAGATTTCTCGTTCATGAAATATTCGTTTATCATTTTCTCTGTTTGAGATGTTGTTTACGGAGATGTTTATCTGGGTTGATTGCGGCCAACTTGAGCTTTTCAGGTCCTGATGGAGGCAAAATCTGCAGAAACGTCAGCTTTACCGTGAATAAATAAAGGATAAAGCTCTTTGCGTTGGTCCATGCCTAAAAAGTACGCCAAGCATTCTACTTTATTAAGCATCGTTGAAGGTAGTTGAATGCATATCTAGCCTTTACAATGACTAGCGGTGGCACATCGATGTATCGGACCAGTGCTGCTATCCTCCCAGACAAGACTGGTACCAATTTGCCGACTCCGGAGGGATGGAAGGCTTGGTAGTCTTGGTCGTTCGATCTCAGGTATAAATAGTGATGGTAAATAGTAACGCTTCTATTCTCTAACACTTTAGCTATGAGGCCTAATTTTGTGTGAAACACGTGGAGTAACACCTAATATTTGTATTATTTAAGCCGGCCATTACTGCAGTACGGTGGAATAAATAGCCAAAAGAAAACGACTCATACATGACTCACACGACGGTCTGACTTGCAACAGATGAGTCCTACATGACTCAAGTTGTCCTCAATCTGCTAATTTTCATGTAGCTGCTGTATATTTGTTAACCTCGTTGTATCCCCTATTCATAACTCTTTGTTAGTATGCATTGTTTATTTCGCTGATTTTACACTTTATATTTTGAGAAAGAATTTCTACGGATTTTCAACGAGAGTTATTGCTGTGGTCACTATACAATTTTATTTCAAATGGCTTAAAAACCTTACGATTTTATAAATTCCAACCAATTACGGAGCAAGAAAAAGCACATAGATCGCATAGTGTTCTTCCTTTACCAAGCGGTTTTGATGATGTAGGAAAAGGGCTAGGTAGCATCAAAGAACAAATTCCTGATATTTTCGGAAAGCAATGGAAGAATACTTGATACATGGTACTTGAACGGCCGGTCATCACTAGTTGTGCGGGCCCCAACATCACCATTTTTCGGGGACTTGCTGGTCAAGCCATTGTGGTTCCCTGGAATCTCGAGCGCAGCCTGGCCAAAGTCTGCTCCAGGTCGTCACCACGACGGGCAGTCGCAGCCCTTGTGAATCAGAGGGAGATTTGCCCCCATGCGACTTCGATCCCAAGATGATGGTGGATCCTGATATTGGTTTATTCTAAGCTAGACTTCTCAATGCAAATGTCGAACTCCTTCTCAGCTTGGAGACCCTGCCGGGGGAAGAATTCCCCTGCTGTACATTGCAGTCCGACACCTAGCACGATGAGGCGGTAAACCGTTGGGAGGAATGGAACAATAACCGTATAGTAACTATTCCTTGAATAGTTCCTATTCTCTACAATATCACATGTCTCCTACATTAACTGTTTGCTTATAACTACCCTAAATGTATCCATTCATAATGTGTAAGTATTCATGCCGCTTCCACATGTAGTTTCGATAAAAGCCGCTAGCTAATATACTGCCTCATTTGATGTACTTCTCCACAGGTATCATGACCTGTGTCAGTACTGTCTCTGACTCCCTCTGTGAAGCCCCACGTTATTCCATCTCATTCACATGACCCTTTGATAATTCTTTGCTCAGACTTTCGGATAACCTTTACCCACGAGCAATTCCTTTACTGTGTGATTGAGTTCTATGTTGACGAAGCTTCTGGCATACCGCCTCAATTGATGTACTTATCACGTATGTACCGTGTCATGCCCTGGGTCAGCGAGGTCGTTAGCTCCCATTGACAAAGCTCCACCCACTACAGAAGTAATACAGCTCATAGCTTTCGTCTTCAAGTACTCGCAGCGTTCGTTGGATCTTCATCCAGGCCCTGAGTTCATCAGTGCTCCAGCCCAAGTGTCCGACTAGCTTCCTTCAGTTGCACACTTGTTCTCATCTCAATCTCGTTCGTATACATCCAGTTAACCACATACCTTCACATATTACGTATTATTATTATTATTATTATTGTACTGTTGTTATTGCTATAAACTGTTATAACCGAAACTCGAGGTTGTCCACGGCAGTTACGGAAAGAAGTCCCGCGTGGCGAATTCACACAAAGTCGAGCATTCCACGTACAGTTGGCGGACAAAAGACATCAGACCAACTCACCAATCCACTGGTCAACTAACACAAACTAGTAGTAAATGGAATTCCCTTTAGGATGTAAGCTTAATAGCGCCAAAAATTTACAAAAGCATTGTCCACCACTTTGAAACCATTGTTTCATATTGAAGTCACTTAGGAACTGGAAAATGGAGAACGAACTTTTGCTAGTATTAGAAAGCTCAGCTCATTGACGAAGATGAGAAGTGGTGACTACACCGTCCTGCTAGGCAGATCTTTGGAACATTAGCACAGGACCCTTGAAATTCTTTGCTTACAGATTTTATTTATTTACAGAATACTTATAGACATCATCAACAGTTATCCATAATATCGTCCAGCTACTCATGAAATTTCCAAGTCGGATGCTTAGAAGCAGACGTGTAACCTCCTATGTTATCCACACATTCTTTTATCATGATCACTGCATAGACGATCGTGCGGAAGGTACCTAGAGATGAAAAAGGTGTTTAAAAAATGTTCACAAAAGATAAAACAAAAAATAGTGAGTAAAGTTTCTCGAAGATTAACCATAGTAGAAATTAACTTGACAGATGTATGCAACAAGTGGAAGACATCGGATTATGTTGGCGTTTATGACGCTATATAAGTAAAAGTCCGAACTATAAAATCAATTATGTTCCCGCCGTTAACGGTGTGAAGCAAACAAATTGTATATAAATGCCTTACAATCAGCATATTACTGTATACTTAACGGGTAACGATGTTGGTAGTGATAACGTCCATCACCAGCAAAACGTTTGCTCCACCCTGTACGCTGCGGCCCACCAAGACCACTCATCTCTCTGGGGTTAGGAAACTAGCACCAGATTTGTCTGGAGCAAGCTCAATCCCGCTAATCCACATCCAGAAGAAAATTCTCAAGAAATTGAACCCACACCGAAAAAGTTCGAAGACCTTCATCATGGACGATGAGCGCGAGCAGACGAATTGGATGCAAGAAGTGCTGGAATCCGCACAGTAGATGTGGAGATGGTTCAAATTTAGAAAAAATAGTCTGAGGCGTAATTTTCGCAGCACACAGTGTGAATTGAAACCAGCTTCCGTCGACCCGTCTGGCCCATCGTCCCCACCTCCATACAAGTTCTACTTCGGACATCATTAACGGCCTTTTACTAATTCTTTCTCGACACAAAAGCTGGTTAGTCGCTGCAGGAGTCAACTGTGAATACTCATCCTCCCTGTAACATCCTCATCAGTAGCGTCCTTGGCCTGACAATCAGGCTCATCCGAAGAACACTCTTGTTTATTAATACGTGTACAGAATAGGTCTCCTGCTTCGATCCATGGCACATTGATCTATCTTGGATAAACTATATATGGGGTAAAACAAAGTAGAACAGAAGCCATTGCATGGCAAAATAGGCGGCAACTGCACCCACTTAAAAATTGAAGAAGCTATCAATTTGATATCGTTTATTGGTGTGAATCAACTGATGTCAGATTCTCAGTGTTAAAACAAGCACCAATTGATTAAATAGATTTTTGGCACTTTTATCGGAAAGTCATGGAAGTTAACGGACCTCGTATACACAGATAGGTGAAGCGGCCGTCTCCACTTCCCCGAAGGCTTATTTTGACGCCAGTCGTCTTGCAGATACCGTGCATTTTGCTCCCATTCTCACCTATAACTAACCTTTAAAAATAAAGGATAACAATATAGTGATGGGAAATCAACGGTGAATTGAACGATGGTGAAAGGCACTTATGGTTCATTGTGAATTAACAATGGAAGAAAAGAAACCAACTGGTGGAAATCCAAACCTATGACCGGAGCAACTAGGCCCCTGGGGATCATGACAGAGTGACAGAATGAGCGACGAAGAATTTCGACCGCCAATTCCTCCAGTTCTAGTCGTGCAGAAGCCACCGCGCTTCGTACACCAGTCAAACGGACTTTCGTAGTATATCTCCCATTTTGTTTAATCACTTGCAAAATCACCTGAATTCCGTACTGTTGAACTCGGAATTAGAGCAAGCGATTAGAAAACTAGGAAAAAGTGGAAGTCGCTGAGTAATAGTTACTAACTGGTTGGAAATTGTGATGGAAAACTGTAACCCAAAGTCGCAGGTACCTTTGTTCTCCGTGCAATATCTTTCAAATTGTTGCCTTTCTTTCCAATGAGGTAGCCAATGTCTTCGACATCTAGCACATCCGACAAGTCGATCACTGTTTCCACAGAAGCCATCGCTGGGAGAATTTTAGTGAAACACTTCAAGTGTGTGGTATCAAAATGAAAACCATAATAGTTGTGAGATGAAAGCTGCATTACTTAGCTATCAAACTCGATCTCAGTTAAATAGACTTCGACTGTAGTAGCACTGATTCTTAACGGGTCCTAAACGTAGAACAAAAGATGCATGACTATAGAATAGGTGTGCTTTCCTAACCCTGGCCGAAATGAACAAACAGTCCTGGCTGTCACTGGTGAACCCGTCCGAATCCCTGGTAGATCGTCTAGGAAACTCGTCCACCCCGAACAAGGAGCGCGCGGAGTTGTGGCAAAACCTGCTGTTCTACGTAGTACTACAGATAGCGCTTTGTAAAATAACGCTTGAAAAATGTCATTGAGGTGGTCCAAAGGTGCCGATTCAATATAGGGTATACATGGATCACATGACGTCCAATGTTCACGTTACAGTATGAATACTAAGGAGTAGATGATCTGTGTGCAAACAGAATCTAAATCGAGAAATTCTTCAGAACGACGACTTCTTCAATAGGATTTGAAGAAATTTCAGAACACAAGTCATACCGGATCACATGTACGAAAATAGTTACACACCCCTTTTGTGGTTCGCAGGGGTTGTTTAGCGCACTTTCCGTGCTCAATCAATAGCTCAGGGCGCATGTGGCGCATTGGTCGGAGGCGCCCTGCAACGCACACATGGAATCGATCTCCGTGCTCATGGCGCACCAAACCTTCCATTCCTCAGGGGTCGGCAAATTGGTGCCAGACTTGTCTGGGAGCACTGGCTCGATACATCGGCAGGCCACTGTGAGTCACTGTAAAGCCAGATATGCATTCAATCATCTTTAAACGATGCTTAATAAAGTCGAATGCATGAAGCATCCCCCAGGTATTGATCAGCGCCGAGAGCTTTATCCTCTAATTAACAGAAGGGATGTGACGCGCATTCGGTTTCGCCTCCGCTTCTCGAACAGATTCTTGGTGGTAGTGGAGCCGCCATCTGATTTTCTTGATTGAAGCATTTGAACTAGTTCGACAATATCAAAGTCCTCTTGATCAGTAAGTTGCAGTTTTCTGCTAATCTTTCTCGGCATTACGTGAATATAGCAAATTCCGTTCTAAACGTTCTAGTTATACACCACGTCAAGCCCAGCTCTTGGACGATGAACGACTCGATTCCCAATCTGCGATTACATTGGTTTCACACAAGGAGACTGTAATTGGATTGATTACAGAGCAAAAAAAAATGTTAGCGAAAAACTAAGAGGCACCATCTCTTGTTTCTGAGGATATGGCCACTTTGTGCAGGGTCGTGTTTGGTGTCATGTAATGGTTCTCATGTCTAGCAGCGTTTTTCAGGAACGATTCTCCATGGAAGGGGCGTTCCAGGAACAAGAGTGTAGGAAGACGACTTCCACTCGTTTCCAGCTTCATTTTAAAGATCCTGGCTTCGTACTTCCCAGCGGTGGCTCTTCCCACTAAAACACTGATCTTACACCACAACAATCCAGGACTTTTCTCTGCAGGCCATACGCCACATTTTGTTAAGCACTAACTGATGACATCGGTCCTCTTTTGACGAGGAACACGGAGGATGATCACGAATGGATTTTCAGTGATTGAATTTGATGAGCAATGAGCGCTTGTCAGGTAATTTCCACACCATCGACGTTTCGTGACGGCAGCTCTTGCGAAGTCCTGAAGCACCAGGCGACCACATACCTGTCCTGATCTCCGCCATTCTCCCGGTAAGTGCTGGTCGCTGGTGGTATGCATCGCTCTATAATTCGGTTATTCGGAGCCTTTCAATAATAATTTCGATGTTTTTTGTTTCCCATCTTTAAAGTTCTTGTGTGCATTCCACTATGTTTATGAAACATTTAAGAATTCTACGTGTGAAGGAAAAACCCATTTGTCGATCCAACTGCTTTGCAGCCAGCATTTGGTTGTCTCCTTCACAACTATATATGAACTATATGTGAGCAAATCCCAGGACTCCCTTTCTTTTCATCTCGGCATTCATCAACACTGTTTCTCATGATGGGCAAACGCGAGGCTCCTGTTACCGCTCAGATGGCTAACATTTCGGCGCTTTCGCCTTCTTCAGAGCCTGGAAAGGTCAAATTGGCACGCAACCCACTCAGTCAAACACACTTTCATCACCTCTGTAGATAGAGCTTAATATCCAAATCTTCAGTTGCATAATTAACAGCTTCTTTTCGACGCTTACCGTTTCGACGTCTTCGTCTTCTTCAGAACCGATGACCTGAGTCGATGGTCCACGATCGTTTCTCTTCTCGATGTAGCGTCTTCACCGTTTTGTTCTTTTTTGGGGTTACATAACCGCGATCCATTCTAGTGATTGTGAATGAAGCTATCATCGATTACCAGTTAAAATTCTATATCCTTGACACGTAACGAACGATACTTGTTCTTCGACAACTCTCAATAATTTTCTGACAAGTTAACCAGTTGAGGAGTTGAGAACTTTCCAGACTTATGGGGCAGACTTTGCTCTATCGCTCTAACGATATGCACAACTTTTCTCAAGCGTTTTCTGTTTAAACTTTACTTGGAGTTTAAATCTACAAGAATTGAAAAGCTACTTCAAATTTCAAACAGTTCTCGACTGCGGCCAATTTCGCGTGTCGAGTCCACCACATCGAACGTCATTGAAGTGCGACCCAAATGCGCATTGACATCAAGATTTACGGTCCATAGTGTGCACTAGCGTACATCGAGAGATCAGTGCGCATGGTCTTACAAAGGTTAAAGTCTACAAGGAAGCATGGCAACAGTAAACACTAACTGCTGTCAAACGAACATTTTATTTTTTATGATTTTTTTATTTTTTACTTTATTTCTTATTAGATTTTAAAGGTGCTTATTTAAATTGGTACAATTAATTCTGAGAAGAGCAAGAGGTACGACAAGGAAGTAAATCGAAAGCGACACCTCATCAGGATTGCAAAGAACGGGCAAAGAATAAAGCATTCGGCGTTGATCAATCCTTGATGGATGCGCCATGTGTTTGGCTACATCATGCATCGCTAGAGGTGATTGAATGCATTTCTGGCCTACACAATGACTGGCGGTGGCCTACCGATGTATCGAACCAGTGCTGCTATCTTCTTAGGAAAGTCTAGTACCACCCAGAGGAATGGAGGGCTTGGACAGCCAAGATTGTGGAGTCGAATCAACGATCACGTACGGAACACCTCGAATAACTACGCTGCACGCATCCGTAAAGGAAAGGAGAACCAGTAATTTTAAATACTGGCATCAGAGTAAAAGCGCAGGATAGGATGTGAACCAAAGGACCCAGAGGAGCTGGAAGAAATGCTGGGCACAAAAGTTCTAGCTGATGAAGAGTGCTAATTATAGGGGTTTTAGGTTATTAAGGTTGTGAATCCCAGTGAGGAAAAATGTAAATTGTAAAAGTTTTAGATTTTGAAATAAGTCTCTTTGTAATAATGATCCCATGACCAACTTTCTATTAACCTCAGTATTGATCAAATAACTCTCTATATTCTTGTTGAGGAAATGCGAAGTGTTATTTTATCCTTTATTCGAGAACAAGCTGACGTTTCGGCGGATTTCGCCTCCCTCAGAGCCTGGAAAGGTCAAGTTGACAGCAACCTACCCAGCCAAACACTTCCGTAACCAAAGGTTTGACCTTGTTCTTGAATAAAGAACAAAATAACACTCGTGTGTGCTCAAGAAGAGCATAGAGAATTAAGCCTCTTTGAGTACTATGTTTATGAAATCAATGAATTACCATGAATTCGAAACGAGGTACTGTGAGGAGGAAACAAACTGATGAACGCTCGGTTTTTCTGGGCAACGATGGTTTAAGCGATGCCTCTATGTATAACCATGCCATAGTTCACATATACAAGTCTCTTCGATAATCCACTTCCTTATGGTAGCGACAAACTGCCCGTACACCTCAGGGGAAAGTACAGCGAGGACACCTTTGCTTCCCGCAACAGAACCACCACACACTCGTGGCTGATCGCTTCAGCACTATTAGTCCTTCGTCTGCAGAACACTACTGAATGTAGAGAACAATGTTCTATGCCCAGTCCCAACACAGTGATCTACACCGAGTCAGCTACCGACTGAACACAAAAGTTGACGATGAAACCTTTGTATGACCAAATAAACGACTGCAAAGAAAATGAGCGACAGCCCATACCAGTACATTTGTGTCCCTCACGTATGAAGGCGAATGTGCTCACTCAAGTACTGAATGTTTACTACGGTTGGGGACCGCGGGGTCAATTACGTAGTCACAAGAAAACATAGGTGTAATAGTTTTTACAAAACAACGCCGCTCTTGAGAGGAGGGAACCGGTCGCCGCGGGTGACAACCTGAACTTGCCATTACGTAATTCCTCGTTATGCACAACATGCATTCCTCCCACCATGAAGACCTTCCAGCTTAGTTCAGTCATATCTCAGGTGTAAGCTATGTCAGTGATCCACTGAACCAAAGACTCGTCAAAGCAGTGGATATTTTGCTTGCTTAGAAACTAGTCCTAGGAAAAAATTCCGTCTGAACAATGCAGTCAAATGCCTTTTACCATGCCATAAGCACTGAAACATCGGAGTTAACAGCTTCTAACAGTCGCTTAAGAACATGCGTTTTTAAGACTACTCACTTAACTTCCCACCATCTTTCCTTGTGTACACACATACAATCCACCGCTATCTTTACCAGCTCCCATTCAACACGGGCAAAAGTGCTGTGGGTCTTCGCCTGACTCTTTTCGGCGTGAAATGAAAAACCTGTTCTGAACGTCCTTCCGCATTTCTGCTATAAATGCACATGTTTTACACTACCGTACTTCATTTTCGTTTGTCTGCAGATTACGTGGGCCCATCCGCATTTTCTAGATGACCGACGAATTGAGGACAATCCCAATTTCTGAAGTGGAACAGCATTCAAGTGCACAGTCATGCTGGATTATCATGGACAGAAAGGTCGGGAACGATCCTCTTTTATTCTCTGGACCATCGCTTTTTAATTATGGATTTGGCTTGCGTTTTTTTTTTAATCCTAAGGCTCTCACAGATTAAAGCGTTTCAAGAAAAAAGACCTATAAGAAAGATTAATTGTGGTCTGGTGTCTTTTTTTCAAAATATGTTTTTAGAGTTTCCAGTCGTCCGCGCTTTTTAAGTTATGATGCTTGTTTTTTGTGCTTCCAAAAATTTTCATTCAAAATTTATAAAGCTCTTAAAATTGCTTTTTTTTAAGGTGTACTTTGGAATTATTAAAACTGCTTGGGTTACTGTTTTGTGAGTTTTGAATATAGTCAACCATCAACTCAATAAGGCCAAAGTATTTTGAGCATCTAACAGATTTACTTACATGGATGCTTTGATCGCCCGTCTTCACTGGTTGTATAAACCCGAGCAAAATTTTCATTTTTTCGGAGTTTTGCTGATTTATCCACTGTGGTTTCCTGGAGCCCTGAGGTCAGCCTAGCCAAAGTCTACCCCAGGTCGTCACTACCACAGCCAGTCGCCGTCGTTGTGGATTAGGCCACCTTTGTAGATCAGGGGGAAATTTGCCACTATGTGAGTAGTTTGATACCAGGGTTGTAGTGGATCGTGGTATTGGTTTGCTCTTAGCTGTATTTCGTGATGGAAACGCTGGACTCCTTAGCTTGGGATCCTCTGCTAGGGGAATAAAATCTAATAAGGCCAAAATAATTTAATGTAACCCTGTACCTGTAGTAACCTCTCACAAGCGCTCGTCAATCTTTTTTCGTGCCTTAGCAGTGTTGATTTGCATCACTTAATTGATAAACTAATATGTGGTTGGTAAAGAACTTTATTCGGCTAACGTTTCGGCGCCTTCGCCTTCAGAGCCGGATTGATCAGAGTCGATTTTCCTCCACACTTGTCCCTTCATCCGATATGGGTGTTCGTGATGGCATCGACTCGAACCCGGAGGACCGCCGTCTGAATGAAATAACCTCACTTGATATTTTTCTCATAATTGTATCGACTGTAGTATGGATGGTCCGGAGAAAAACAAGCGATTATCAACGGACGGTCAATATCAGCAACCACCTCTAAGAAAAGTGCGAGGTTAGTTTATTCTATTATCGCACCACTGGTTTCAACTCGATGCCATTGCGAAAACCCACATCGGAAGAAGGAAGAACTGTGAACAGTCGACTCCAGTTATTCCGACTGAAGAAGGGGAAGGCGCCGAAGCGTTAGCCGAATAAAATTTTCTTTTTAAATCAACCTTGTGTTAGCTCATCAGTGAAAATTGCATGTAATCTAGTCATGCGGAGCCTGAAGAGTCACTTTGTGGAATATTTTTGGCAGTGTTAATGTTTCATTTACCCATAGGCACACTTGCAGTTTCAATGAAAGTCACGAGAATTTTTTAAATTTGGGCTATTCCTTTGCAATAAGGATGTCTTACAAGTGTACGTTGACAGTGCTAGCCGCATAATAGGATTCATCTGCCTAACTTCGTACCAAATGGCCAAAAGACTCGAATTCTTGGGGTTACAGGTTTTCAGGAAAGTGCACACCAAGGACATGTGGGAACATGATTTTCCCTTAGCTTTTTCGTGTTAGTCCGGCGTTAGTGAGATATTATGTTTTTGTCTTTCGTAAATATGATTCGTCCAGGTATGATAGGGGAAGATAAAGTGTAAAAGTGTGTAAAAACTTGCGACGTTGATCATTCCATGACGGATGCGCCATGTATTCCAATTTGTCAAACGTCAAGAGAAGTGACGGAATGCAAATTCCATTCAAGCATTGACTTTTCGTGACCTATCAATGCACTCAGTCGACACTGCTATCGTTCTAGACAATTCTGATACCAATTTACCGACCCCGAAGGGGCAACAACTTTGGTTAGCGTGCGGTACGACATTAAACCTACACCGATCCGTATACATTGCATGGTTCCTCTAACCACTACGCTACACGTGCCGTTACTAAGTTTTGCCAGAGTTTCAATAACATCGTGTTCAACACTCGCACAGCACGTCGAAAATCTCCCCTTTCGAGGTATGTGGAAGCTGTCGAACCAGATTTTCAGAGTGTTCGCAGGATTTACAGACCATTGCTTTGTTGGGTATTATATAACAATTTGGCGCAGTGGTTGGAGGTGCCACTGCGACACGCACGTGGAATAGATCGCTGCGCCTATGGCCCACCAAGCCTTCCATCTCCCCGGGGTTGGCAAATTGGTACCAGACTTGTCTGGGAGGATAGCAGCACTGGCTCGATACATCGGCAGGCCGCCGCGAGTCATTGTAAAGGCCAGATATGCATTCAATCACCTTCAACGATACTTAATGAAGTCGAATGCATGGCACATCCCTCAGGGATTGATTAACGCCGAGAGCTTTATCCTTTATCCTTTATACAACAATTTAAGAAATATTCTTAATGAGGTTTATGAAAAGCTTATGAAGGTTTTCAAGAGTTAGTCTCGCCTCGGTAGGCATGTTCAACTTCCCAGTGCTTCAACCGCGTGCACAGTGATTGCTTCGTCGAACATTTGCGATTTGTAGTCTGGATACCTCCACTTGTTTGTTTGAAGCGTTTAAATCCGTACATAATTCTACTAGTGGCTCATTGAATGATTGCCTTTCTTACTGCCTTGGTTTCTCATGTTGTTAGCATTTTCCTGAAACTCAATATTCTGCAAAAGTTGGTGAAAGTTTGCTTCGAATTGGCATGAGTGGCAATTTGATATAGCCTTGTATTCAGGCATTACGATGGTGATCTTTGTGGAAATTCGAATATTTTCGTGTTAGAATCTTTCAAAAATCTAGTTGACTCGTACACATCTAGAATCCTGTCAATATTTTTATGCAGTGCGAGCCTATACCCCTGAAGGACGTTATTTTTCAGGTATATTGATAGAGAATTGCTCGTAGTCTTCTACATTTGCCATCGAAGGAGGGGAAGAGTCAATCTCACTTACTTGGATACTTAGATGGCTCATTTTCACTGGTTGTGCGGGCCTCTCATAATTTCCATTTCTTCGCTGTTTTGTTGGTTTCGCGATTGTGGTTCTCTGGAGTCCCGAGGTCAGTCTGGCAGAAGACTCCAGGGTCGTCACCACCACTTGCAGTCGCCTCCTTTCTGGTTCAGAGCGGGATTTGCCACCATGCGACTGGTTTGATAACAGTACGGTGATGGATCCTGGTATTGGTTTACACTTCGCTGCGCTTCCTGATGAAAACGCTAGTCTCCTCAGCTTGGAAGACCCTGTCGGGGAGATGAATCCGCCCACTGTATATCGCAGTCCGGCACCCAGGAACATTTCCCGGCCACTATGGGGCGGTAAACCGTTGGGAGGGGAAGACTCAATGCTAGTAGTAATTTGACAACTTGTTTCACTTTGATGCTTCAACAGTGAGTGCCGTAAAGTGTTTCTCTGGGGCATGGGATGGATGTTGTGGAGTTTAAAATATAAGAGAGCATGTATATCGTCATTTGCTTGCTAATGGTTTGCCCTGAAGTGGTCGAGAACGAGGACTCATGTCACAGGTGCAGATGTCTAGGTGACCGTTGTGTTCCTTCTACAGTTTCTTTTTTTCCTCTCCTTTTTCTCGTTTTCATCATCCATTGAATTTTGACTTCGCGTTGCAATGCCATTGCTTTTGCGACCGCCACCATACGTGCAGGAAAAGATTAGAGCAGCTCTGTGGAACGTCACAGAGCTGTTGTACTCTAATCGGTCAGCTTGTTCGTGGTTAACAACAACGGGAACAATGCTGTTGTGCTAAACGAGTGAGTGTAAAGTTCTGCATGTTGCAGTTGATTGTTGGATTTTTGGAGATGGAAAGCTCTACATATTTAGTTTTCTCATTGTGCAGTGATGAAGATTAATAGGCTATGTTATTATTAAAAACTTTGTGGCAGTTCCTTATCTAGAATGTCTTGATTTCGAACGTTTGCTGAATTTTGTGATGGAACTGACTCATGTTGAAATTTCTTGTGATTGCTTTTGATTTTTTTCGTAAGCTTCTAGCTCTCGTTTACGCGCCAACATCAAACTATGACGAAGAAGAAGTCGGAGCGTTCTACATGGACTTGGAGAAGTTCTACAGAGAAGACCATACATTCATCAAGGTCATCATTGGAGATTTCACTGCCAAAATCGGACCAAGAAGATCGTCTGAGGAACTTCACATTGGGAGCCACGGATTAGAATGAAACGAACAAGGTGAGCGGCTCTCTGAGTTTATCATGGCGACCAAAACCATCCATGGTAACTCGCAATTCCAGAAGCCTCACCGTCAACGATGGACGTGGGAATCTCCCAATGGAGAGTACCATAACGAAATAGACCACATAGTAAATAGAAAGTTTTGCCTAACCGATGTCGCTGTTGTCCCAAACTTTTACACGGGATGAGACCACCGTCTCCTTCGTGCAAGATTTTGTTTCACGTGGAAAGTAGAAAAAACCGCTAAATTCAAAAACCGAAATCCCAGAACCACCACAAACTGGGACTTATTCAACTCATTAGTCGGCTGTTGGGAAGATGCCGTTGTCGACAACATCGACGAGGAATACGATCGGCTCATTGAACATCTTCACGTTAGCGCCATGAAAGCAGAGAGTTCGAAGGTCACCAAGAGACATCTGTCTCCAGATACTCTCAAGCTAATACGCCAGAGTGGAATCGCACGAGCTGCAGGCAACCGCGAACTAACGTCCGAGCTTGCGAAACAATGCAGACAGGCGATAAAAGAAGATCTTAGAGAGCGAAGAGCAGCAGTAATGGTCGGAGCTGCAGAGGCTGGGAAAAACATTCGCAAAGCCCGCCGAAGCTTCGCCAATTACAAGACCAAGATGGTTGCACTCCGACCCCCAGACGTAACAATAACAGCGTCTAGAAAGGCAATGGAGAAAATCATCCACGAATACTACTCAGATCTCTTCGATAGCCACGTCCACCTCCCGTCATATGAAATAAAAGAGAATGGATATGTTGTACCACTGGTTCTCGCTTCTGAAATCCGACATGCCATTTCGTCGATGGAAAATCGAACGGCACCAGGTCCGAACAGGATAAGATCAGGACACCTGAAGAACTTTCCACCAGTCCTCGTAAGCACACTGGCTCGGCTCTTCACACATAAAGCGTGTGGAAAGATTGGTCTTCGACTAAATCTCAAGAAAACGATGTTCATGAAGAACGGATTGGTTTCGTTTGCCCCATTCACGCTCAACGGAGCGAATATCTCCGAAGGCTCCTGTTATGTCTATCTAGGTCGGGAAATCAATGTGATGAACGACTTAGCTCCAGAGCTGGGCAGAAGGAAACGAGCGGCTTGGGGAGCTTTCAAGAACATCGAGGATGTAGTGAAGAGAACAAAGAACATCCGACTCCGTGCCCATCTTTTCGACTCAACGGTTCTTCCTGCCCTAACGTATGCGTCAGAAACCTGGTCGCTACGTAAGCAGGATGAAAGATCATTCAGTGTTATCGAACGCACAGTCGAAAGGACAATGCTAGGAGTATCCCGTTTCACACAAGTAAGGGATGGGATCCGAAGCTCCGACCTACGTCAACGATCGAAAATCAAAGATGCCGTTCTATACGCCAAATAGTCGAAGATAAGGTGGGCCGGACAGGTAATGCGTATGAATGATAACCGATAGATAAGGGCTGTTAGTGACTGGATTCCTCGGGATGTCAAACGTACTGCACGAAGACCACCGACCCGATGGTGAGAGTTCTTCACGAAAAGCCTAGAAAAAGATATGATGCTCGACGAGTCCCTAAAGCGAGCAAAACCGACTGAGCTATTCTTGCGCGCGACAGGGAAGAATGGAGGATTTACTGGCGCCCGCTCAAGTCACTCGACGATCAACGGGACTACAGGTGATACAGGTGAAGCTTCTAGCTCGTCAGTATTTGTAAGGTATAGGTGTCGTATAATCGTTCTGTACACGGTGACCGGATCTCAAAGTACTTTCAGACTTCCTACTGCTTCGTTTGTTTTTCCACTGTTCTTAAAATTCTATCGTAAATATTAAGTTTTTTTTTCCGGTAGTCGTTTGATAGACATATCTTCTATAATTCGATGTTTTTCTCCAATAAGCAGACACGAGATTGTTATTATAGAATTTATTAGGATACAATAGCTGACGTTTCGGCGGTTTCGCCCGCCTTCTTCAGAACCTGGGAAGGTCCCAAAAAGAGCATCTAGTCGGTAAATCTGAATTAAAACCAAACACTCCACTAGGCGCGCATAGTATACAGAAACAGATTACGGACTAGACGGATCAGATAACGGAGAAGATTTCGAAGTAGGAATCACTATCCTCACGCACGAATCGAAAACACCGGCGCGTAAAACTCTTGAAGCGCTTTGAATCAATTCCAAAAATTCAAAAATGAATTGCAAAGAGGAGTGTCTTGTCATCACGCGTGACTTGACGCCATACCTAAGGTTAATCCAACGACCTGACACAGGCAGTCCTCGTCCATGTAGTACTCTGTGCGGCTGCTATCCACCAACTAACTTAGATACAAGAAATAAACGGTACGTATTTAAACGAGGCTGTTTTTTTTGCGAATACAAATTTATTTGTTAGGTTTTATCTGTTAGGGTTATGAAAGTGTTTGGCTGAGCAGATTGCATCTCAATTTGACCTCTCCAGACTCTGAAGAATGCATAGCTGCCGAAACGTCAGCTATTGTATGCTATGAAATTATATAATAACAACCTTGTGTCTGCTTATGGAAGAAGAACATCGAATTATCAATCAATGCCGAGGTTAACAGAAAGTCGGTCTTGGGAATAGCTTCTATATTTAGCACTAAGCTTCTCATGTGAAAAGATTCATAATCTTCGAGCTGCAGTATTAACATTAACTTGTGGCGGTAGAGGACGTTCGTGCCGGAGTGCGAATTCTTTAGCGAAACAATCGTTGTTACTTATTGGTTTGTCCAATAGAAATGGGCGCGTGTGGCGCAGTGGTCGGAGGCACCGTGCAATACCTGCAGAATCGATCCAAGCGCTACCCCACCGGGGTCGGCATATTGATATCAAATTTGCCTGGGAGGATAACAGCATTGGCTCGAGACATCGGTAGGCCACCGCGAGTCATTGTAAAGGCCAAATATGCGTTCAAATACCTCCAACGGTATTTGATGAAGTCGAATGCATGGCGCATCCCTGGGGGGTTGAACAATGCCAAGAGCTTTATCCATTATTCTTTTACGTTTACTAGAATTGCAGTACGCAGACTTGTTGCAAAAGGATTCTATGACATAAGATTGCCCTTTTTTTTAAAAGCAGTTTCTTCGATCTCCGATAATCCACACGTGACCGTTTGTTCGATACCGTTTCTGCAGCTAATCGAATTCGTCTCTCCAAATCTAGCAAATTGATGCCAGGGAAGAAAATGAATGCAGTGAGCTAATACATTGATAAGACCTTTGTAGTCATTGTATAGGCCAGTTATGCATCCAGTCTTCTCTACGATCCCTACTGAAGTCGAATACATAGAACATGCCTAGTTTCAGTTTTACTTGGACGTTCTACACTTGGAGGTTTCCCATACGGTACGATGGAGCAAGCAACATAAAGCTCTGTTTAAAATCGATGGATTCTTACGTTTTCGTCACAGGGAACGATAGTGGTAAACAGAGCTGGAGTGGTCTACTGTTCGTTGGTTCTTCAGTTTATTGTCGAAATCAAAGTATTTTCTGCGGCATTTCTTATCAATAGCTACATGTATTGTTAAGCTAACACGAGGTTGATAAAAAGTTAAATTCAGCTGAAGTTTCGACGTCTTCATCTCCATCAGAATTCCATGTTAGCCTAATAATCCAAGAAACTACCCGATGTCTTAGTTCGATGATAATATTTCACGGCCACTGTTAAGCTGAGCTTATTGATTAAACTTATTTGGATATTTGGATGGCGCGCCATCACAGGTTGTTCGGGCTCCAGCATAATTTCCATTTTTTTGGTTGTTTACTGGTTTAGCCAGTGTGGTTTCTTATAGTTTTGAGGTCAGCTTGTTCATTGTCTGGTTCAGGTCGGTCACTGTCACAGGCAGTCGCCACCCTTGTGGATCAGATGGAGATTTGCCACCATGCGACTAGTTTCATACCAAGACGGTGGTTGATCCTGGTATTGGTTTACTCATAGCTGGGGTTCCTTGTGGAAACGCCGGACTCAGCTTGGGAGACCCTGCGATGGGCTTATTGATTAAAAACCATTATAATCACAAAATAGTACATCTAAGTGGAAGTACAAGTTTCGCTTATAGATACTTCACTTCTGTGGTGATTTTTCAATAACTAAAGTGTTTAAGAGTCTGTAGAAATGACAGCCATCCGAAATAGACATTACTGCATCACTCTAAGTGGACACAGAGGATAACTTTTAATGGTTATTTTCATCGTAAATCTATTCAAAATATGAAAAAAAAAATTCAAAATTTTCAACGGAAACCTGGCAGTCGCAATCGTCAATGGTACATTTGGGCATATCAATGAATCGCGCTGGACAAAATCTACATTGTTCGGTCACTTTACAAGATGCAAGTCTAAGTGTCAATAAGAAATTGGAACCCCTCAAAAAAGTTTCTTAAGCTCCAAAAAATCGAATATCTTTTGGTAGAATGTGAAAAACGTGAACTTTCGTATATTTCTGGAAAAGTCCTGTGGGTCGTTTATTGTTTATAAATGTTTATTTATAAATGGAAGGCTGTATTATCATCGTCCACGTTTGCGTCCTATATGACTTGCATCGTCACCAACCTTTTATGAGAGAATTATATAAGTATTGTTTGATGGATTCGTTCAACACTGATTACGATCCTATCCCACTCTTTCAACGTTGAAGATTTGCATTTGTTCCAGGTTTATGACGTCACCACCTTCCTATCTGAACATCCTGGAGGAATTGAAGCAATTACAGAATTTGCTGGGAAAGTAAGACAGTACATGTCTCCCTATAGAGATTCTTCTGCTTTTTAAATTTGAATCTTCAGGATGCCACTGCTTCATTTGAAGACGTGGGACATTCAAAGGATGCTAGAGAAATGGCTAAGGAATATCTCATAGGTGCGGAGTTTTCACTTTCTTCTGTTTTGTTTCTCATAAATCGTGAACGTATTTTGTAAATTCTAGGTAGCTTGTCAACTGATGCAGTCCTTTCTAGTGCAAGCACCACCAGCATTGCCAATAAGGGGTCATCGTCTGGTAGTACCTGGCGAAATATAATATTTTCCCCAACTTGGTCCAATTTTATTATTCCAACTACTATTGGTATAGTTGTTTTTGTACTTTACAAAGGCGTCTTTAGAATATTTACTTGAACATTCCTTTTTGCTAGTACATAGGACGCATTCAAGATATGTTTATCTGGTTTTACTACCCAAGTTTTCTCACCATATCGTCGTAGGTGCTCCATTTGAGTTGTTTCGTTCTTATGTTCTTACCGCGCTGTTGTGTTAGCTCTAGTAGAAGAATTATTAGTTGCATTTATGTCACTGGTTTGTTTGACGACTGTGATAAAACGAATAGAACAAATCTGTTTTTACGTATGAAATTACTCATTGCTTTTTGTTCGTTTGTGGTCTGAAAGCCATGTTATCGATTCTGCACCAATCCATTATGGGAATCATGTGTTCAGCACAAAGGTGATGGAACGTGTGGCGAAGTACTGTCAGGCGATCCGCAAAGTATACGAGAAGGAAGGAATAAACTCTTCGCAATCCGTGGCCATCCGCAAGAAGTTGGTGCACTAACTTTAGCGAGAGTTCCTATTATAGGATCCAGTTTCTCTTAGGATAAGAAACATTCTTTCCAACATGGATGAGTCTGATGAGACCGCCACAGCACTGAAGTTATTTTGGGAGGCATCGTACTATGAGCCTCTCTCAAAATTGAGGAAGCAAAAGGTCCACCTTAACTAGTTTGTACCAATAATCACAGCTAACATTTGTTTGGTTTGCTTTCAGGACGTTGACGGTGATTGGTTTAATGTCATGGTGCTAGTCTTTTGTGGTGAACTCCAATCCATGTTGGCGCAAAGTGCTCGGCATTCTGCCATCTACAATCTATACCTCGGTGATCTCCATAGGTTATTCTTAGGGTCTTAGCTGATTAGTGGCGTTATTTCAACAACTAGCAACATCTTTGGTAGCAGATACCTTACGAACGCTGATCAGTCTTCGTTGTGTACAGTGTATTACCGGCGTGCTGTAGAGATGGATGCAGATATAGGCCAACCTTTCAATCAACTAGCTCTAAGTGAAACGTTGGTGAACTCCGTCAGGTATGGTTTAATTTCTCTTGCGCAGATCGGCCCAACATATGAATGTTTCTTATCCTGTTTGTTAGCAATAGGTCATTTCTAAACTAGATTACTCTAATTTGAGGCTTTTCTTACTCGCCTTGTTAGCTCGACGACCATTCCAAAAAGCTTGGGAGAACTTGAAGAAAACGTTTGAGCGAGAAGCTGACGGTCACATCTCCTCTTTTGTTCTTTCAATCCCATTCATTATCTTGGTCTCCTTTAGGTTAGGTTCCTAACTGTATTTTTCGTATTTTTCCGAAGTACTTTTTCAATAGTTTTGCTTTACAGTAGCAATGTTACAGCAGAGGTAATCTCGACAGCGAAGGGATTCGTCTAGTGGAAGCGATAAAGTCACTGAATGGTCCATTTGACGATGCTGAATTGGCTTTTTTGTTCTTGATACTTACACTTAGTGGTCGATTGGCGATGGAAAGCGGCAACGGTTTGTGTCTATATTTGCACCATTTAAAAGTGCTAGTGAAGAAGGAGAGCCACTTTGCTGCTTTTGAATGAAAGTAACTGACTTGTACCTTCGCTTTATACTTTTACATGAGTTTTTGATATTATGGTTCTGATAGTTCTAATGGGGCAGACTTTGGCATGGCTGACCTCGGGACTCCAGGGAACCAAGATTACTAAACCAGCAAAACTCCGAAAAATGGAGAATATGCTGTGGCCCACACAACCAGTGTGGACGGGCCATCCAAGTATCCAAGTAGGTATTTCTAATGCAGTACCTCATGTTAACCTTTTATTTGCTGCATTTGCTACCTACTATAATTTTTCACGGCAAAGTGTGATGTAAAATACAACAACAACAATGGTGAGATATTCGCAAATCTTGGACTTCGTACCAAATGAAACCACGGTTACTTTTTCGGGGGGGGTCGTTATTGCACACTGCACCACTGAGGCCCTTGCTTTGCGTTGTTTCTGTCAGCTAGTTTTCTACCCAACAGCACCATGTTTTCATTTCAGAGGATGCGTTTATTGGTTGTGTGAGTTTGCTATGTAATTGTTTTTTGTGCTTAATTGACAAAGTCGAAGTGATCCAACCAGGAATTCGCGATGACGATGAGGTAAGCCACACATTTATCCAATGCTTTCTTGTTTTTTTTTTGTGGAGAATGGTGTTATTTGAGGTTATTCAAATACGCAGAAGACAAGCATCAAATAACTCCGATTCCGATGATGAACACGAATGCAGAAATCCGAACTCGTGTTTTCGAAACGAAGATGATGATGTGGGGACACAAGAGGAAAAGGAAGTTGGTATACCTCTTATCACAACAACGTACAAGTTTGCAGTTGCTTTTCAACTGTTGCTTTGCAGGTGAATATCACCGGTGGATGGCTTCTAGCTGCTGCTTGTGAGTGGCTTTTCTATACATGTCCGCAATTGCAGGATCTCAGGAATCGAAAGAAGACGCCAATACCGGCAGCTCTTAACAATGTAGGCTACAAGCTACCTCTTAAAGTCACTACATCTCGGACATATTGTCAGACTAAAAGCGCACCTTATCTGCAGTCGTTTTACAATATTCCACTGGTAGCAAATTCGCTCAATACATAAGAGAACACAAGCAGAAGAGAACCATAAACTGAATTTGTGAGGTTTTGCTAGTATGAGCAATTCATATTGATGGTTCACTTGCCTCGAGTAGGTGGGCCTAATGTTGTGGTAAGTTCTGCTCTCACTCTATAATGCATCCTATTGATTACATACACATGCCAACACTATAAAGGATAGAAGGATAAAGTTCTCGGCGTTGATCAATCCTTGAGGGATTTTCCATGCATTCGACTTCGTTAAGTATCGTTGGAGACGATTGAATGCATATCTGGCCTTTAAAATGACTCGCGGTGGCCTTGCGATGTATCGAGACAGTGCCGCTCTCCTTCCGGACAAGCCTGGTACCAATTTGCCGACCCCGGAGGGGTGGAAGGTTAGGTGCGTCATGGGCGCGGGGATCGATTCCACGTGAGTGTTGCAGTGACGCCTCCAAGCACTCCTTTCAGTGGGAAACTTCTCGTCATCAGTTCCATTAAAAACCTAGTTCCATGAAATCGGCATCTTCAGATGCCTTGTAGGGAAGTGTGCTAAATTTTCCTATTGAAAAACGTTACCTACAAACATCTACAGGACATTGGAGAGCACCATCGAATCTTGCTGAACGAAATCACACTTTTTCAACCGCCATCGTGTTGAAAATTCGGGCCTTGGTGACAAAAAAAAAGTGGAAAAGTCCACTCTGTGTTCTCCACAAAATCAAGCCTTCATCTGGTGGAATAGGAGAGTACGCGTATTACAGCCAAAGATCTGTATATTCTAAAGGTTTTCATTCTAATTTAAAGTTCAGTGTGAGCTAAAATTTGGTAGTTGAAAGCTGAAAGTGATCACTATCTTCATATCAAATTTATTACACTCGTTACCCACTGGGTGTTATGCTGTTGGAGGAACCAGCGTTTGTATGAATAGAAGAAACACTAATATTATGTAACACAAGGAGTTGTATTCTTGTGGATTGAACTGTAATAAGAAGGGAATGCTTATATGTAAAAAAAAAAGGCTAACGTCGTGCTTTCGTGACTAAGTGAATTATGATACACATGATAAACCAATCATCAGATAATGGTCGCTTCAGGTTCTCTATTCCTTCGTCGATAAACTAATTCATCAACTTAACCGATCTTCAAAGGCTTTATGTACGGCTGAGGACGCTAATGAAGAGATCCACTGGCTTCTTTATGGAGCAAGTGTAACAGAGTGAGTTACCAGCTCTGTATAAGAGTGTAACACTAAAAACCGTTTGTATTATATGGTTTTATGATTTGTCACGCTGGAAGATTTTAATATGATGACCATTTCAGTAACTCTCGTGCTATTCGACAAGCAGCTCACTGGGCCTTCAGGCTTTGTGCTATTGAAACATCTCCTATCGAGTACGCCGGATATTTTCGCAGAAGAGGATTAGCTGCAGAAACTGTAGAATTACAGCGAAAGATGGCACAGTTGCACACAGAAAACGTCCGAAGAGAGGTACGCATTGAAAGTACCATCTCTATCACAAGTACCTCTGATGGTCGTCTGCTCAAGCTGGCGCTTGCAAAGTGTCAATGCGTCTTCTATTCAAGACACTGTGATCGCTTCTGTCTGCATTTAATCTTACACCAGAATGTCAATGAATGTGAGACATAGTGGCGTCTATGACTATCGCTCTTGAGGATAATCTCTAGGTAATGAACTTGCAGACTGCATGCAGCTGGCTCACTGAGCAGTAGCCTCGCATATCATATAGGACTTCCTTCTTACTTTCTTTTTGCAGCAATACGCTGTCGCTGGTTCCCATTAATTGGTAGCAATGCATTTGACAAATAGCGTGTGAAAAGCCGTGCTGACATATTGATGGGCACTAACAGTGTTTTTTTTTAATATTTTTTTTAGATTTCTTTTGATTCTGTCACGTTCTGGTGCTCTGCAAATCTTCATTAACAAGATAGCATTTCGGGCTTCGAAATTGAACACCTTATGAACGCTACATCGATCTGTAACGATGTTAAATGGAGGCAGAATCAGAAAGATCAGAATGAACCTAGCAGGTCACCTTTTGATCTCCTGGATGCCGTGTCAGTTCTGTCTGGATGCTAGAGAACGGTCATCTTGGAATTACACTTGGTGATGTTTCAATGGGCTCTGTGGATTCTCTTCCAGACCTCCACAACTTCGTTCACTTACATCTGCTCTTTTCTTTTCATGACGCTGTTCTGCCTCATCTCTGCAAAGATATGCAACCTAGTGTGTGGTATAGTGGTTGCTTATGACTCGTGCAGCTTCGCCTTGATATTGATAGTATCTTCAAACTCAGACGGAGGAGTAAACAAGTTCCAATTTGTGATGGATTCGAGGGTCCATTTATTTAAATTTCCGGCCTTCCAATGAAAACGAGGATCGTTTGTGAATAACATGACGACGCCATGTTGTCATTGGCGTATTGGTTACTACGTTCTTATAGTTTTCTGAACCCAACAGCGTTTTTTAATGCTGTATTTATCTTGTTTTAGGCAACTTTTCGTTGGACTTCGATTGTTCCATACTTTGAGACCGAAGCCTCCAGAATGAAGGGATTTCGGAATAAACTAGTCGCCTTCGTGGTACTTTTAGTTTTGGTAATTTTCCCTCCGCGCTGCTTTTTTGAACGAAGAGTTTGCCCTCACAGAATGGAGAAAACACTGCAGCACGTTTTGGAAGGGTGTTATCGTAGTTCATGAACGTCCTCAAATTAGCTGTTAATACTTTTATTTGTTCCGTTTATATATTAATTGGACAGCTGCCGAACAGTACTACTTCGAATCGGATCTCTTATTCTGACTGTGAAATTCAGCGTTTTTCCATATTAGCAGCAAAAGAGGTCCAAGGAACCTTAACAGCATCGCTGTTCAGCACATTCACGGCTTTATGCACTGATCTCAATGCATACGGGGCAGAGATTATTGCTTCGTTAAGCTCTGAACAAACACTCTCTACACCAACTTTCGTTTAACCTCTGTGTGAATAATTTTTATCTTCGCTTATTGATAAGCGTTGGTGTGTCTTGGGTAGCTTCCTGGTGAGGTCTAGTCATTACAGTGCGGTAGGGGAGAAATCAAATCTCATTTCCATTTTTTCTTTAAAAATATATGTGTCCTTGGCAGTTTTATTTTTTCTAAACGTAGAAAAACTGCTACGATTTTTTTTTTAGAGAAAAAACATATTTGCCTTCAGAGCGATAGGGTAAGTCATCTTCTAAATGCCTTTCCAGTTCTCAACACATTGATTCCCCTAGTTATTGAAAAAGGGAGTGGATAGCACAAAGGCAGTGATCCCGATCATACGAGCACGGTGCTGGTTCGATCCCACTCCAAGCTCACTTGGCCTCTTATCATTCCGGGGTTGCGAAGTTGGCAGCGATCTTGTCCGGGAAAAATCACTCGCTCTAATCTGAGTGAAAACGCTCAAAACCGGCAATCCTGGGACTCCAGGGGAAATTGATTCGAGCAGCATTCAGTGACATTCAAAATGAAAGAAAAATCATCAAGCAGCAACCAAAGCCAAACATAAAAGTTGAAAGACCTTGGTGGATGCGAGGAAACGAATTGAATGTGAGAAGTGCTAGGATCCGCACTGTAGACGTATGGAAAGGTCATATAAAAAATTATCAACTTTAGTAGTCATTGGAAAACTCGCTTCGTCACGAAATGCCATGGTGTAATTATCATAAATAAACACGGAGAGAAGTAAAGGCTGAGTAGAGTGAGGCAAAGAACGGCTTTTAAATAAGAAAAGTAGCAATTAGATATTCGAACCATAGGAATTTGATGGTGTCCGAGACTGGTGTGCGCACCGCACGTTTTGTTCAGCCTCATATCAGGTCTTTTTTCAGTGTGTCCTTTTCCGCACAGTGAAAACGATGTGTGTGCCAGTTACCACGGTGGCAAAGTGCTGTTCGGATCGCCTGCTAACTTCTTTTGGGTCGAGGGCCGATGAGTGCAGCGCAGTCGGCTCGGAGGTGTGCATTGAGTGCATGTCACACTTGCCGCCGATTAGGGCCGCCGCGCCTCATTTACATAGCGCCCGCTAATCGAGGTCGCACGGACGCGCAATTACGCCATTCTCCCCGAGAGCGCTACATATCGTACGCCATAAATCGCCGCACACCATATCTCACATGCACGAAATAGCCTTGTCCCCGGTTTTTACGGGTGCGGATCTTAGCACAGGCGTTCGTATGACGACCGTCGGTGAGTGTGTGTGATGTGCGGCGCGCATTCACTGAATGAAGCTACTTAAAACAAAGAATGTGTAGACATCTGGGCACAAGCGTTCTCAACGATGCCACGACGACGACGAAGGCGCGTTGGCGGTCATCGCTGTGTGGGTTATGTGCTGCATTCATCTACCCTACGGAGTTGTGTGAAAAGGTAATTAGAACTGGCAAGGTGTAGAACAGCATTTGGGTAGTTGAACACTTTTGCAAATCCTACGACCGACTTTCTGTTAACCTCGGCATTCATTAAGTAATTCTTCGTATTCTTGTTGAGCAAACGCGAGGTGTTAAGTAACACCTCGCGTTTGCTCAACAAGAATACAGAGAATGACTTTTGCAAATATCTTTGCTGTCTTGCGCTTCACCATTGCACATCACAAATGCGTTAACTTGACAAGTTTAGTTATTCAAAATATCGTTTATTAAGAAATCTCTAACGATTCAAATACTTATTGTACGAAGGTGATTCCCATGTGTGGTGTTGCTCTTTAAAGGTGCGGTTTCTTCAAGTATTGTACTTATTCGGATACTTGGATGGCCCGTCTTGACCAGTTGTGAGGACCTCGGTAGATTTTCCACAATTTTTTTGCCTTGCAGTTATCGTCCATAGTGGTGGTTTGATTCGAGCATGGTGGCGGGTGCGAGTCTCATACCATGATCTGTAAAACAACTGCAGCTGCAAGTACAGCTGTTTGACTTTGTTTACGAATGAGCCCACGTTTCTGCTGCATAACAGAGCGCTGGGAGGACTGTTTTATCAAAAAGATGAGCGCGGATTCCGGGTCTTTTAGTTCGTCGGCAGCACATTTGAGATACTCAAATGCGATCCAAGCTCTTCGTTTGCTCTTCTTCTTTTGTCTAATTCCTTCTTCATGTTGTTCTCCATGTTGGTTGAACATCCAAGGTACTCATACGTGATGGTGATTTCTGCAATCAGAGGACCATCCAGTTTGACCTGTTCGCCTTCGTACCGTAGGTTTTCCATGAAGTGCGTCTACGTCCTGTTTATACGTAGTCCAGTCATTTTCTCCACTTAGTTGAGTTCACTGAACATCCTATCTGCTTCATTGGTACTTCTTGAAAAGGTGACGATGTCGTCGACGGAACGAAGATTTCGTAAAAATTTTCTATAAGTATGCATTGCCTTTTCATCCTAGTCGATTTCATGTCCAGTCCTTTCCCCAGTATATTTCGGCTATAGTTCATATAATAGCGAATATAGTTATTTAGCGCGTAGTGTTTATGTTTTGATGTAAAAGCCAGGTAGAAGTCTTGTCTCATTTTTTGTTTAGCGTTCTTCGGCTGACACACTTATGTTCTCTTTGATGTCCACAGTCTTTGGCGAGAGTGCATACAAAGAGTGTGAGCAAGGTGTCTTAATCACCAGTTTTAAAAGGTCATGCTTCCGTTTAGTCCAGGGTGTTCTTGTCAACGCAAGCGGCAGTCCATGCGCGATGGGGGGTTTTTATTGGATGATTGTCCAATGGACATATTTTCAAGTGTGGAAAGGTGTATGTAGAAAGAGCTCCAATGCTCAGTATTCACTTCGTGAATACACAATATATCTATTGCTATAAACGTATGGTAGTATTTGATCGGAAGACAAGATATTATTCTCTCCAATCTTTTGACTGGTAATGATGGCGGAATCTCTGACGGGGGATATAACGTAAGATGACTTATGTGTTGTTAACTTTGGAACACATTAGTTGATGTAATAGTGGCAATCCGACGAGTGCTTAGATTTCTGCAGTTCTTTAGTGAATTAGATGGACAGGTGTCCGTTCTATGACCATCACATGGTAAAGCACTCTTCTGTGAAGGCCTAATCGAAGGCTTTCTATTGTATTATGAAGAAGCAGACACGATTCAAGTCATGTTGTAGTGGAGAACTTGAAATCATTCAGGCAGTGAATTCACAATGGATGCCCGTATACATTGTCCTGGATTACGACGTGCTAATTCAACGACTGAAAACCGTTTGCCCTCTCGTCAATTCCACATCTCTTATTGCCGTAATACCTTCGTTTGTTCTTCGAAAATTGGACGCAAACAAGGTTAGCCGAATAGCTCAGCGAGCACTTGACCACAGTAGGTTGTGGACCATTCTGATCGTCGTTTGTTTCAGAATGTGCGTGCCGACGCACGTCCTGCCATCAGGATGTGTGAAATGTGGCAAACACGAGGTCGAATTCGTGTGATTACGGCCACCTCACATGCCGAGTGCTGTTCGTCTCTGGTGGACTCGGTCACTTCGGTCGCTGACGTAGGTGGCGATTCGTCAACACACGCTATGGTGGCGCTGCTTGTCGAGGACGTTGAGAGCTTCCAGGACATGCAAATTCCGTGTAAGTGTCAAATCACTCTAACCACACCTCTTTTCGCCTTGTGGGCACACGGGCATTGGTTTCACGACAGTGCCCGTGTCCTAACAGTGCTGAGGGCAGGAAAGTGCTGTCTCATCGTCTAGTAGTGACTTGACTGACTTTCGTTTAAACATCGTATCGTAGTGTGGTAGTAGCAGCGATGAAGACACAGCATGTGAACGCACGCCCACTTGCACATTCGCCGGCGGTCGTCCGTCCGACAGCAATTCTCTTCTTACAGCGGTCGCCGTCTACCACATCGAAAGTTTTTTTGAGCGCTGGAACAAAGGCTCGCCGTCGCAGGCGTCAGCCCGCCGTCGTGCGCGACGCTAGCTGCGCGCGCGTCGCCCCCGAAAAAATGCGGCTCTACGGTTCGCGAACATGCGCACTCAGGCCGGCCGCCGCGGGTGAGAGGCGACGAGGAGCGGAGAGCAGGGACGTGCGGCAGGACGACGCACAGAGCGACAGGCGGAGGCAGGCAGAGAAGCACGGAGGGTGAGTGTCATCAGTGGGCAATCATACCCAGTTATCCAGTGAATTCGATCGATTTCTGTCCATATCTTCTGCTTCCTATTCATGTCAGGAATTGATCTCGTGGTTGCCAATCTATCTGTTTCGAGTATTGTTCAGTTCATTTCGTCAGCCATGACTTGTAATTATTTGTTTCTTATTGGCCTATTTTGCGCCAAGAGTTTAATTGCTGGGTGGAGCGGATTTCTTTGCTTTGTGAATGTGGAATGTTTGTTGGATATTGATTAGTTCTGTCTTATGTCTGGAGTTGTATGAAGAACAATGTATTCTGTATCTTGTGTATAATGTGGAACTTGAAAGCCCTCGATGTTTGATACGGGCTTAATTAGCAGTTGAGGTAACCACATAGAGCAATCGTCGCCATTAGCTGCACTCGAAAGAAGTTGCATTGTTTGCCCAATACGGGCGAGAGCAGCCGTCGACTTCTGCCCGCTTCCTCTGCCATCCATGCTGACGACTGTACCTGACATTCTACTCTTTACACTTGAAAAGTGTTCAGTGTTGACAGCGATAAACGTGAGGAACTGGCGGCTCTTCCTGACTTTTACTCTTTACACTTGAAAGGTATTCAGTAACGATAGCGATAAAAGTGAAGGACTGGCATGTCTAAAAAGTCTTCAAGTGATCTGCTTAACAAAACTAGGTGTTATCTCTAGCCGATGCATTCTTTCCGAACTGTTCCAATATTGACTTACGACTTACTCCCAATGCAAAAGTTTTGTGGGTGAATGGGATAACAACAGCAACATATGTTCCTACGCCTCCTGCCCCTGTTAAGCTGACCTCAACATGTGGTTCAGAAGCCACATATTAGGGGGATGACTAGGTGTGCATGACTTTCTGTTCTTCTTGTTCTTCTCGAATGTGTGAGGATTGTGGTATTTGTGGATGCTTGTCGTACACGCTTGAGTACGAGGAGAACAGCCTGGTGTCTGGCGGCTAAGCGGAGTGGACGAACTGCCGGCGCCTGGGAGGACGAGAGCAGAAGGCGGGATCGATTCCAGCATGTGCAGTATGGGAGAGAGGGCGCGTACGTGTGTGTGTGTGTGTGTGTGTGTGCGTGTGTGTGTGTGTGTGCACGGGAGTAATTCGGTACTTCTCCGAGCAGCGACGAAGACGTCGGCGCCCGCGACCGGAATCAATCCGCCCAGTCACGCCGTGTCTATTATGCGTGTCATACGCAACAACAACGCACCTCGCAGTCAGCTCTCCTCCCACCTCTCTCCCTCTCCAAATACTCGTCCATCTCCCTTTCTCATCCTCTGTCAATATTTCTCTGTCTCTCTCTTTCTCTTCTCCCTTCTTTTTCTTGGTCTTTTGTTCCTTCTTTGACATCCAGTCCATTCAGCGGTTCATGGTTTTCGCACATTCACTCAGTGCTGCTGCTGCTTTCATTGTACTCTCATTCCGAAACGCGTCTTCAAACATTAACATCCTCAACCACATCTCAGGTCTATTCATCCTGAAATGTCCCGTAAATTGTGCTAGCCCAATTGCGCACACATGGCGCCTAGATTGTCGTGCTAGCTGCTTTGTAAGGCCTAGTTATAAGGTCTCCAACAATTATAGGCGAACAGTAATCAGAAGTGGCCTTGGAATTAGGTGTTCCTAAGATGTTAGAGTCGTTAAATCTGTATAGAAATACGCTGTCATAAGCCTAGGTATCAGTTGTTGTCGGTGAACACCTAGCACTCGATGCCTGTCAGTCGATAACTAACGAAGTTTCTCGATGATCACTGGAGAATCGGATAAGTTGAGAAGTTCATGGCTTTATGGAAGAAAGCTTTCTGTATTATGTCAAGCGCATGTATAACTTTCTCCTCAGAATTTGCTCTTCGTCCTGATTACGTGTACGGTTAAAATTCGACGAGCCTTAAAGAGTTTTCAAGTCTTCAAAATTCTAAACATAAGCGACAACCGTCATCACTTACGAACACTGGGGAGGCGTCTTGTCGTTCAGGACGAAATCCCATCCATCATTGGAATAAAAGCCTTAATGCGAAAAGAAGACTGAGGAGGAAAGCATGTTTAATGGGATCCAAAGGACTAAAATTTCACCTTAATATATGGAGGTTAGAAAAGGTTTGCAAGTGCACGACAATTTCTCTAGGATCTTAGCTCCAAAAATTAAACGTAAGCTGCTGTACTAATGGGTTTTCACTTGGTGTCGTTCTACTCTTGAAGTCGGCAACCTGTCATGTGAATATCATTTCCGATCCATTAGGCATTTGGATTTGACTAGATGATTTTAGATGCTTGGATGGTTTTCGAGAACTATATTCCGTTTTCTAAATGTTCCGAAAGTTTCATGGGTTGTTATTGTTAGTAGAACTTTGGAGAATGTGGCCCAGTGGGAAGTGGTGCTCTGCGGTGCACACTGTTGCTTGTTCGTTCAGGCCGTGCCACTGTAACCAAGGAACTCCCTCCCTCCATTTCTTCCAGGTGTAACCATCTCTACGGTGCTTAAAGAAACAAATCCATGGCGCACCTATAGGGATATATTAAGACCGAACACTGTGTGCTACCAATATTTTCTTGCCGGAATGATTATGAGTTGGCCCCATAAGGCAGCTATGAAAATGTCCTATAATTCGATTCGTCGTCCAAGCAATAGCTTATTCCATACCAACTATAGTTTTAGTGGATTCACGTCGTTGAAACCGAAAATGCTGCCTAGAATTTATAAGGTGGAGTGTCGAGTAACGCGCTCCATCGTGAATTTCTGTTCTTTCCTGTCAGTTTGGGATAGTCTGCACGAAAAATGTCCCTTGTACTGCGCTGTTTACTTGTTTGGCTTAGGATTTGTTTACATAAGTGTACAAAACTATGATTGTAGAACTAGTACTAATCAGTTTATGAAACAAAATTGCACAGGAAGAACAGAAGTCGCCTGTCAGTTCAGAATTGGCTTTATTCCACTTTAGTACTACTCGTACTAAATTTTTTAGTGTTTTCGCACTTGCAAGCAAAGCGGAATCTCCGAAGAATGTTCTTGTGTGCATCTTCGTCCAGTCGCTTCTAATGTTCTATGTCTAATGTTAAATCAATGTTTTTTCTTTTTGAGCACACATAAAGTCTTCAGTTGGTTTTGGCTTAGGCCTAAGCTGTCATTTTATTTTTTTTTTACCACTAGTACAACTATATTTGGTTATTATGGTATTGGGGCGCGTGTGGCGCAGTGGTTGGAGGCGCCACTGCGACACACACTTCGAATCGATCCCCGCGCCCATGGCCCACCAAGCCTTTTATCCCTGTGGGGTCTTCGAATTGGTACCAGACTTGTCTGGGAGGATAGTAGCACTGACTCGATGCATTGGCAGGCCAGCGCGAGTCATTGTAAAGCCCAGATATGCATTCAGTCATCTCCAACGATACATAATGAAATCGAATGCATGGCGCATTCCCCATGGATTGATCAACACCGAGAGCTTTATCCCTCATCCTTATTTTACTATTAGTCCTACAGTTGGTTTTGGTTATGTTGCTGGTTATTGCTGTCGCTTATTCTGCGTTAAGGAACACATTCCAGAGTCCAGTTGAAGTACTGCTAATTGGGTTATAAATGGTTTAGGAATGAGTTTTCTTCGAAATAGGCTAATTCACAGCCGTTTATAGGCCCGTCGTAGCAATTCTTTCTTTAACAGAATTTCTTAACGGGATTTTCACCTTTTTTCCTCTCAGCAGAGGAGACAATCAATATGTATTCATTCTCTGATGAGGCTTACACGAGGTTGGTAAGTGTTAATATAACCATAATATCCTCTTGGAAAAAATGTTAGTAATAATGAAGGCTTAAAGAAGCTGAAACTTTCTGCGTTGATCAATCTCTGTGAGATGCGCCATGCATTCGACTGCATTAAGCATGGTAGGAAGTGATTGAATGCATATTTGGCCTTTACAATGATTAGCGGTGGCCTACCAATGTATCGAGCCAGTGCTGTTATCCTCGCAGACATGTCTGGTACTAATTTGCCGACCCCGTAGGGATGGAGGGCTTGGTGGGCCGTGTGCGCGGGGATCGATTCTACATGTATGTTGATGTGAGCGTTCGACCACCGTCCCATACACGCCCTAATAGTAATAATGTATAATAATATAGAGGAGACATTATTTATATGGTTTCACTCAAAAAGATACATGGCTCTACACTTTCGAAAGTAGGATTTGGCCTATGATGTTTTGACTAACCGGTACTGGGCACTGTACAAGGTTCCGAAGAATATCACTAATGCCTGCACACTTCTCTCTCTCTCTCTCTCTCGTCATTTTTATTCTTCGACCACATTATTTGCTTTTGGGCATCTTTTCATTAAAAAATGTTTTTTCTCTTGACTAATTTAAACCCTCTTGATAGATCGCTTTTTTTTTCGACTTCATAATTTCCGGGTGTACTGGAGGATGTATGTACGTGTGTGTCTGATCTTTTTCTTTCTTCATTTTGTAGCGCTTTAAATCTTAAGAGATCTCAAGTGTGAATATGTTCACTGTGGGAAACATTCTATGCCCAACTCTGTGATCTCGAAGGAAAAGTTTTAGTGCTTTCCATACGGTTTTCCAGTTCGTTCTAAGTGCTATGTTGCATGCCATTGGTCCGTTGAGCTCCATTAAAATTGATCCATTCGCTGTATCAGCACCAGGATCCGCACTCTCACAACTCAATTCCCTATAGTCCTCGTCGATCCGCATTTTCAATCAGCATCATTTGTTTGCCTCGTAGGCACTAAGGATTGTACCTACTAAATAGGTTATTTGAGCCTGTTTATTAAACCGTAACGATTTTTTTTTAAAAACTATACCTTCTTAACTGGTTAGTCTCGATACCGGAACATTTTTTCTTCTTCAAACCTTCAACCTTTTGTGTGACCAATATCATTTCTTGACAGATAACAACAGGTACTGGGTTAGGTGTGCAGCCAATGAAGGTCTCCTCTTTTATGGAGCACATTGATCGGTTAAAGGAGGAATTCACCTTCATGCACAATCAGCTCCAGCAACAACGCGTAAGTGCTTGTGCAATATTTTCTGCATTCGAGAAGCTAAATTGCTTGTTGTTTTTGATTTTCTGTGTCGTTAAGAATGAACTGGAAAAGCTGAATGCGGAGAAGGAAAATATGCAGCGACACTACATGCTATACTACGAGTTTCAATGTGGAATGAACATGGAGATTCAGAAGCAGAATGAACTTTGCAAACGTTATACAGCGATAATTACTCAGGTTTATTTTTTTCAATATTGATCTTGAGTATGCTTCTAAAGGTTACTAGTTGGAGCTGTGGAAGGTTTAACGTTGAATTTGTTACCTGCTCAGTAAATGGCACAATCCTCATTATTTAGCTTCTTCCCTTCCTACCGCCAGAACATGCGCAACAGGCAGTCACAGCAATGGAGCGTGCAAAGCAGGTTCTTTCCGTGCTTTCAGTATTACTTTTCACATCCTCTTATCAACTCTACCTTGAGTGGCTTATCTTCACAAAAAACTTCACAATGCCAACAGAAGCACATATCTATTTTGACAGTTTTTCTGGTTCGGAAGTTTTTTTTTCCGTGGAATCCCAACATTTCTGAAGGAGTGTGAGTAGGTAATACTACCATAAAGGCGGTGGCACATGTTTGCGTTTATCTCAGCTTGCTTCCGGAGAGAAATGTCCATCTACTTTTTATTGAATTTCAACACGCAGCAGTACCACTCCATGGGAGCGGTAAACCGTTAAGTAGCGACTTTAATAATTCTTTTATGACTAGTGTAGTGGATTTTTCTCACATGGATTTTTCTTTACAGATATCAACACAGGAAGTTGGACAGTTAATGCAATCAAACACACATTCTCAACAAATGGCTGCAATGATGCCTGCGATGGCAGGATTGCCAGGAGCCTTGGGAATGCCACCTGTAGGGTTCCAGCAAGCGCTTGCAGCAGCAGCAATAGGAGCAGCACATCGTGTACCCGAAGCTGCCACATCTCACTCCGATCGGCATGATCAACCCAGTAGACAGTCTAGGTTTTTTTTGGTTCGAATTTGTTTCAATACCCCTGCAAATCGTAGATGTTAATAGCTCAGTTTGAGTCATTATAGTGCTGAGGTGGTATAGATTATTTGATAACTTCTAAAGAGGTACGGGAAATAGCCTTACTCGTTAGTTCAGTATTTCAGCAAATTTTGCTTAGTTTAAATATGGATGCGAGATAGTACCGGAAGCTGAACTGAGAAATAAGTAAGAAATGCCAGAAAATTGGTACAATTCTATCCAGTCAGTGTTCTTGTTAAATTAAAGCTGGTGAGGGAAAACGTAGGGTGATACTTAATGCGTGCTAATTGCGATTTTTGTGAAGGTCTGGTCTGATTTTCTGTTCTCGATCAAATTACACCTTCAGCTCTCGTCCTCGATCAATTTCTCCAAACGGTTCAACATCAAAGCGGATGAAAATTGAGGATGATGCCGACGGAGAAGGAGAGTTGGAAATCGACGTCCAGAATGATGATATTGGTGGAGCAGGGCATTCTAATGGTACTAGTAGCGCTCCTCCATCATCTATTAAGGCGAGGCTATGTGTCTTTTTCGATTTCAGCTTAGAATTTCCTGCATTTACACACACTTTTTCAAGGCTCCAAAGACGGACGGACGTGATTCCACTAATAGTGTAGCGTCAAGCGGCGCTAGCACACCTGGACCAAAGCCCCGAAATCCTTTAGAACAAATGGGCATTCCTGGCGGAATGTTCGGTACGAACTAGAATTGCTCCACTTATTACTGTTCGTACCATTGATTTATGTCAAATTTTTAGGCAATCTAGGTATGAATATGAATCCTCTTGCTGCTGCGTTCAGTCGAGGCGGGCTTCCTCCTATATTCGATCAGCATGCGCAGGTGAATTTTACTTACGCTTTTGTTTTTTTTCCAGGACATTATGTGTTTAAATGACTTCTTTATCCTAAATCAAATGCAGAAATTGCATGTTAAAGGCTCGGATGGCTGCTGGCATGGGTATAGGAGGTCCTTCTGGAGGTCTTTTAAATGGAAAGCCCGCTTACTCGTTTCGCACCGTGGATGGCGGTGTATTGCAACCAACTGTCTTCCCTAATGATGCTTTCAACGCACCTGGAATACCAAAGAGTGTAACGCGAAAGTTCGAGTTACCACATGGAGAGGTAATATTGTATAAAATTTTTTTTCCATCAAATCAAAATAGGGCAAACCAGGAGGTCATTTCTAAAATTGAAATCATAACTGCTGCTCATTTTTATATTACGATATAAACGGGGTTTCTTTATCAGTCGCCCGTCTATGTTAATTTCGGTCATAAAATTCAAATTGAGTAACCGTTTCGGAGCGTCAGAAATCCATTTAATGTTGTCTAATTTTTCATTCATCCAAGTTAGTTTTGGTGTTTTCTCCTGAACATTTGCGTGACGATTGAAAATCCTGTTTATGCTAACCTTTTATTTGCTGTCTACTTTAATTTTTCATGACATGGTTTGTGGGATACAACCACAACGATCCTGGGATATTCGCAAAACTTGAATCCCGGACCAGACCGAACCACGATTGCCTTTTCCGGCGGAGCTCGCACATTACACATTGCACCATCGAAGCACTTGCTTTGCGTTTCTCTCAGTTAGTTTTATACCTAATGCTGCCATCAGCAATCACTCGTCAGCAGGTAGTACGGGAACACCCCGAAAGAGTAGTCGTAGTTCGATCTAGCCAGGGAAGTTTTGCAAATGTCTTAGCGTCGTTGTGGTTGTAATCCTGCTTAAGTTTATGCAAAATCTTTTCATTGAAAGGTAATATAATGAAAGCCATAGTTTTCGTTGCTTCGTTATTTTCTCAGTGATGTGGGGATACCTAGTGAAATATTGTATAAGCAAAGTAAATCCCAGCCTTTTGAGTTTTTTGAGTGTTATAATGTTCTCTTTAAGTTCGATCAGCATTTGAATTCTTGTAAAACTTATTTGAATGTAAAGACGATAAATTGAAGAAGTTGCGAGATCAGTTATTGCAACTAGCTTTTGAGCATTTGTAGTTTTATCCTTTTTTTGATCAATATGTTGTACGTGCTAACTGTAGTGAATTAAGGTTGTGTGCGCAGTCACCATAGCTAAGGATAACAGGAGTGTGTACACAGGAGGGAAGGGATGCGTGAAGGTTTGTTTTCCATTCTAGGATTTCTCTTATCTATGATTCTTCTTTCTTTTCCAGATATGGGATATTACTCGCACGCAAGAGAGTTTACGAACACCACTTTCTACATTAGAATGCCTCCAA
Source organism: Angiostrongylus cantonensis (assembly GCA_009735665.1). Lineage (NCBI taxonomy): Eukaryota > Metazoa > Nematoda > Chromadorea > Rhabditida > Metastrongylidae > Angiostrongylus > Angiostrongylus cantonensis. The sequence goes on from MQTX01000039.1 coordinate 1,678,769, forward strand.
GGAAATTATATTCGATCTTGCAAATTATCAGCTGATAGCTCGAACCTCATAGTCGGTGGCGAAGCTAACATTATCACCATCTGGGATTTACAAGTATGTTGTCCGCGACTGTTTTTCGTATCATATTTCGTTGGTATGTGTATTCTGCATTTTGTATTTTATATTTTTTGTGCTATTCGTTGGTCTTTTATTTTGTCTTTGTTGACAATCCTGCCACCATCTTTGAAGCATTGTATATACTTTGTTCAATATCCCAGGCAAGGTCGGCTTTTATTATCGTTTTATTGGTGAGAGTTTTAAGATCGAAAAGTTTTGTGACCGTGTAGTTAACCGATAGTTTTCTCTTCTTTTTTTTTTGTCTCTCCGATTATGACCGTATATTGAGTGCTGCGAGGACAATAGTAGTTTCTCCAACGAATTCCCGTCCCGCTGCCACTTGTAGAAAATCTTTCGAATTACACGTAATGATTAATGTGAGAGGCCCATCAGTGAGTCAGTTTCAAGGCCATCCTTTGCACCATCTATTGCAAGAAAGCGCTCGTTAACTAGTTTTTTTTTTATTGTATATGGGACCATCCAATATAATTCTAAATAAGTACGACTTTTAGACGGCCACTATTCGTAGCGAACTGGACAGCGAGTCACAGGCGTGCTATGCGCTGGCCTTGTCGCATGATCACAAATTGTTATTTGCGTGCTGCGCTGACGGAAATATTGTTGTGTGGGATATCGATTCAAAAACTAAGGTGTCACATATTTATTGTCTTTGTTACTTTGTTTTTATTTCATCAGTAGCTGTCTTCACAACGTTTTTTCTAATGAGGACGTTAATTAGAATCCTTGTGTTACAGGTCACTTCTCTACCAGGTCATCAAGAGGGTGCTTCGTGTATTGATCTATCTTCAGATGGTAGTAAATTGTGGACTGGTGGGCTTGATAATACCGTACGGACTTGGGACCTTAGGGAACGGCGACAGCTAAGTGTATGTTCTAAGTCTGCAGACTGAAAATCAATAGAAATTAATTGTTCGTGTTTTATTTACGTGAGAGAACTATGTAATTGCTGCTTTGTGCATCCTTTAGTAATTATTTGACAATATTTTAGCAATTCGATTTTCCTAGCCAGATCTTCAGTCTTGGATGTTGTCCTACAGACGATTGGGTTGCTGTAGGTATGGAGAATAACAACGTTGAGGTTTGTGCTATTCATATGTAGAAAGTTGGGCAACAGTCGTACGGGTTTCAAGGCGGTTTTTTTTTTCTTTCGTCACAATCGTAGTCTGTCCTGAACTTGGTAATGTGGATGAGTCTTTGCAAAATGATTTTTTTCAAGAATTGGATCTCCATATGTTTTCTACCTATCTTGCTCTATTTCTCGCATCGTTGAACTCGAATATTGACGCTGATTCGCTGTTTTATTCCTTGAAAGGGTGGTCTTACTAGTGCAATGATGAATATTTCGTGGTAGAAAAATGTAGACGTCGATAAAAGACCTAGTCCATTTTATAGCTTACATCTGCTGATGGAATAGTATTCGGTGCAATGCTACCTAATTTCTGTGCAGTTGGAGCAGCAAAAGTTGGAGCAAACAAAAGTATTCTCGAACCTACACTAACTCGCTTAGATACTTGCATGATCCGTCTTTACGTGTCCTGCAGGTGCCAGAACTTCATTTATTCGTTTCATTACTTTACAACCGCCATTTGTGGAGGTGGACGTGTTCGCATACTTCTCTTTAGCTACCGCATGAGAATTTAAAGTTGGTTCCAACAGTGGTAGACCAATCTTTCTAGTAGTCTCCCTCGGGGTGGTTTTGATTCTCTCAAGCTTTGAACTTTTCGTTTTGTCTACTTGTAGTATTTAATATTCCTCTCCCCTTATATTTCTGACTTGTCAATGTTTATTTGTTGAGATATATTCATTCCGTAAGACGTCATCCGAGTATTCTGTGTATAGTTCGCAGTTTCTTCGATAATGTTGAAGTATCAACTGACATTTCTGCTGCGCAGCACATAGCTGCAAGAACTGCATGTGATGCTCGTTTTGTTTTGTCGTGTTCTTTTTAGGCGTTATCCATTATGAGAGAATATCCCAGGTATATTTAGGGTGTGTATATCTAGCTGAAGGCGTTACTCACGAATTGGGTTTTTTTTTAAACTAATTTGCAGTTAAATTTTTTCCTTTCTCATTGAGCTCTCCATGGATTGTCCCCGCCGAGGAACTGCTTGAAAAGGGGACAATGTCGCCGATTACGCAAAAAAGGCTTTGGTTTAATCCACGAATTACTATCAGAACCATGCTCGCTGAACTGGTTGACCTTATCCAAAGTAACTGATATGCGCGATACGGATCTCATCGTGAATATTTGAAATGCGGTCCAAACAAGCAAATCGGAATTTAGTTACAAAAGCCCCTTTGCTCACTATCCATGGACAGGATGATCGTGCGCGACTGTTTTGGAATCTCTTCCGTTTCAGGCCAAGTTGTCAGAGAAAATCGGCTGTAACTTTATGTGGCACTGGTGTTTGCTCGTGTTCATGCATATATTCGCAAACTCGATTTCATCGGGAACAATACGGGGTGTTTTTTTTGTCAGAGATTTTGAGTCTAGAACAAGGACCGCGGGAGGTGAACTATTGGAAAACTTTTTCGTCGTCAGTTCTATCTTGAAGTGTTTTTTTTAAGCCGGTCGATATTCCTTCCTGCGTTTTTCTGCCTATTAGAGCAGCTGTGTGGAATTGTAATTAGGTCTTTTTTATGTCCTCAAGCAATTTCTTCGTGATAGTGAAAATGTGGTTCGAACTCATTCGGTGAAAAACTGCAGTATATTCGGCACAGCTCTTAACTACTTCGACAAGCACCTCGTACCTCCTATAGAGGGTTTATATGAAGTTTAATATGACTTGCAGGCTCCAGCGCAGTGTGTGGATAGGCGTCGGCATTTGAAGAGTGTTCTGGTGTTATAGATCCAGAGCAAGAATTAATGCTCACTTCAAGCATTTGCTCGCCATCGTAAATCTTATTGGTGTTTGCCGCCTTGTGTCTAGGTTTCTGCCAGAGCTGTTGTGATTCCGGGTATTGATTTACTCTCAGCTGTATTTCCACATGGAAGCGTTGAGCTGTTTTGCTCCATTCATAGAGGATCATATTGTGCTAACTGCTTTGATGTTATTACACTTCTCCTTGTCGGGTATGTGAAATAGTTCTCTTAATGTCATTTCTTTAAGGTTTTAAACACAATTCGGGCAGAAAAATATCAACTTCATCAGCATGAGTCATGCGTTCTATCCTTGAAATTCGCACATTCTGGTCGATGGTTTGTCTCAACGGGAAAGGTACAACCACTACGTCCTTTTGTAATTGTCATTTATTTTAAATAGTGCTGTTTTTTTATTTGGTGTTAAGCGTGGACGAATTGTTCCTATGTTGTAAATCCTATTTAGATTGGTCGTTAAATTACCATAGACAACAATTCTTCTGTGAAGAAAAAAAAATGATGGCTGAACTCTGTACTATTTTAGGACAATGTTTTAAACGCATGGAGAACTCCGTATGGTGCTTCATTACTTCAAGCGAAAGAATCATCATCGGTGCTGTCCTGTGATATCGCTAGCGATGACTCGCTGATCGTGACAGGGTCGGGCGAGAAGAAAGCAACCGTGTACGAAGTGACCACCTACAGCTGAATACGGTGCTAACAGAGTCACTTCTTATTGGATGAGCGGGGCAAATATAAGTCTAGGAGGTTTCAGTTCGTAACACAGCTACGTCAGTGTCCTTCGGTCCTGAAGTGTTTTGTTATTCTCCCTTCCACATTATACCAGTTCTTGTCATTCACTCGTGAGCCTCGTTGTTGTTTGTTTGTGCGAGTACTACATGTGTGGTGTCAGGATTGGTAATTGGATGTCATTTTCTTCGTTTTTTTTCAGACCTTTTTTTTGAAATCATTGTACTTCTTCCCACATGTTTTCGTCTGATTGGTTGCGGTAAGTACAAGATCTTCGGTCTTATCACGTATATTCTTTGTCTTGCTCTATACAGGGCATACAACTTGCTCTCACTCGTAGCATTCCTAGCATCTTTTTTTTCATGTCGGCCACACTTCTGTTCTCAGTCACCCCACGATTTTTACGTTTTCATCCATTGTCGAAACCGAGTCGTAATCATTTTAACCGATCGATTGGTTCAATCGATACATGTTGCGGGCGCACTTACGTGCTTATGGTTATATATCAATTTATCCCTGTGCCGCATTCTCACTTCCGTTGTATCTCATTCCCTTTACGCTTATGTTTAAGCCCACACTCATTCACATCATTTGCTATTCGAGCGCTCCGCCTACCAGTCTCCGGTGGTTGCGTCCGAGTGTTGTGGTCAGTGTGATGGCGCGGAATATTTATTGTCAATATGTCTTGCCATGATCGTCACGAGATAAACTTAGTGATAAGTTTTATCTTTTACTTCTAGACTTCTAGACCTCTGAGGATTCTGTCATTAAGATTTCCTAAAGGTGCAGTATAAGTGATACTATGTGGTACCTCATTAGTGTTGGTCGCAGTTTTTTGACAAAGATTCTAGCTATGCAAATTGACAGTAGGTTCCCAAAACCGACTTTCTATTAGCATTGGAATGACCGACACGTCGCTGTTTTCTTGATGAACACATGCGAGGTTGTTATGTAATAGCGTTAGCTGACGCTTTAGCTTTTTTAAATAAATACTATAACAAAAACTTCAAGGAAACAGCGACGTATTGACAATAGGTCTTTAAGATTTCGAATTATACATTGTAAATGTTGCACATTGCTATTGGTAAACAAGATATATGTTGACAAAGTCGCTGTCAAATCTTTGGAACCGGAACTCCTAGTAGTCACTGTCGTAGAGTTGAGCATGGGCAGGCGACTTATCGAGTAATTTCATATGGTGCTTCCTACCAGTTTAGTTTTGATATCGACTATTTCTGTCTACCAGTTTATTTTCTCGGATTACCTCCTTGTGCATTTACGTAGCTCGCGGTAGAAGCGGTGCTAGGGGTCCATGTCCTCGGAGAAATTATGGTGAAGGGTGCTCACTTTTATTGGGCTGGAACGATATTTGATATTTGATAGAACATCTTTAGCTTCGCGTTGTAAGTGGCAGATAGCTGCTATATGGGGAACTAAAAATGTTTTCAAGCACAATTTACTGCGACTAGTTTTGCCTGAATACCGCGTGAGAGGACGTATAGTTTCATATCAGCTGCAGACTTTGGTAGCTTAGTTGCGATTCGAAAAACACCACATGGTGGAACTTTTGTAACTTTTGCTCCGCTTCTTAGAATCGAACGATTTGTACAAGTTACCGGCTACCGATTCTTCAGAGCTGACTATGTGCGAGACAAACATATGGTGTACAGAAGAATGTGTTATGAAAGTCAACAAGCGTCCACGAAATGAGAAGATTGCTCTATTTCTACGTTAAAGTGTGAACGAGATCGTCACAATACGTGAACTTTTACTTCCTGCTCATCATTTTTTCGTGGTAGGGTATTATGTGAAATACGATCATGAGAATGCTGACATGTGAAGAAAACTCCGAACCACGGCTCCGCTTTGAACCAGTGAGAACCAGTGAACCCTTCCCGTGAGATTACGTGTTATCAACTGAACAAACCGAGGCCCTTGCTGTGGCTTTCTCTCGGCCGATTTTTACTCTAACGGTGCTTTCAACAGTCACACGTCAACGAGAATGATATGGGAAGCAGAAGCACAAGTCGTCGTGAAGCCCCGTTAAGCCACAGCTGTAGTTGAAGTCGATGTTTTAACTTTGATTTATTGTTCATTGTTTCTTTTCATAGCAATGTAAGATGTGAGACTGTCACAGATAAGGAGTTGCTAGGAAGGATCCAAAGCTCATGACCGACAAGCATTGTATAGAAACTCATCGAAATTGTAACATTATAAACCGACCTTCATCTAACCCTGCTATAAATGATCAATGTGCCTTGTTTTATTGATAACATGACTCAAGGTTATTACCAATATTTGGCTAACGTCTCGACATCTTCGTCTTCCTCAGAACAGATGATGCAAATCGATGTTGACAGTCGTTCGGTTTTCGTTCGTTTTCGAAAATTCGAGAGATACTCCACTAAAGAAGGTCCGGCTCGATACGACGACGAAGACATCGAAAAGCCGAACGACTGTGGACATCAATTTGCATCATCTGGTCTGAAGAAGACGAAGACGTCGAAACGTTAACCGGATAAATATTGGTGACAACCTCGTGTAAGCTTATCGATGAAACATGGTACATCGAAATTGGGTGAAGGTAGCGAAACCTAGGGGTTTTGGTGTATACATTAGCATTCACTCTTTGATTTCTGCGACTGAGTCTTCAGTTGTGAGGCTGAGCGATTTGTTGGCTGGAAGATTATTTGAAACGTTTCACCTGCGAATTAGATAAACATTAAAATGTTGTGTAGCTCACGCACAGATAAAGTCTTAAGCAGACAAAAAAAAAAGGAAGTGATGCTAAACGCTTTCAAGTTTGAGGTTAGAGAACCGGACAAATTGCTTAACAAATTAACAGTACTGCTTTCTAAAGAATGGAAATCAGAAACAAATAATAGTTCTAAGAATGTTATTAGAAGAGACATCATAATCGAGACAGTCGAGTTTTTCCTTTCAGATCAGTTACGAATTATTTGCATGAGCAATCTTCAGGTTGATCATTCAGTTGTTCGAGTAGTTGGCAATTAAGGTCTTCACCTGTTCAACGTCCAAACCAGAGTCTCGCCTTAGGGACTCGAAAAACATCCTGTTTTTCGTCTAAGATCTCCATTGAAAGACCTGGCCATCTTACAGGTTTCCGAGAAGACAAGTCCATTTTGTCCTTCGAAACTCTTAGCTGTTTTAGCGCTTTCATAAAGCTACTGGGTAAACCGATAGTCTTCCTTAACGTTGTTGTTGGATAGCGATGTATACTGCTTTTGCTGTCTTGGCAAGAATCATGGCTAGCTCGCCTGACACAACTTTGACATAGGTGTACTTTTGGATTCTTTATTGTATGAGAACACCAAGCTTCCTCTCAGCTTGACTACCACACAGAATTAATCATAGCTGTGCATCGTCGTTTAACACAAATGAACATCCCGGAAACGGTGCTAGTGCTTTACTTACTATGACAGATAGGAAAAATATGAAACACGCAGTTTCTGGAAGGGAGGATGTGAGTTAGCTCCATACGAGTTTCAGGAAAGGGAGGTGTTACTGGGCATCCATTGCCTCTTATTTAAATTATAGTTACTGTTTATATCTATCTACTTTACTTTATGTGCTAAAAATTAAGTGTCGGAAGTTTTCCTCGATTTTCTACATAGAGTTTCCTAGTGAGCATTTTTATATTAGAAAAAACACCCAACTAACGCGTTTTCCTCAGATGCCTACGGTGGGAACGAAAGCACTATCACCCTTTCCGTGTGCTAACGCGTTCACTACCACACCATGCAGATCCTTCGTTTCGCCCGTCTCTCAGCTAGTCTTATCGATCAGTGCCATCAGTAATCATCTGTCAACGGGATTGATCTGAGGAGCCCACATCGGCAATGAGCCCATTTAGGCTGCAGTTGTGGTGGTGAACGCATGAGCCCCCGCAAAGGTCGCTCTCCACAGCAGACACCTGCGGTCCGAAGTTTTGCAAATATTACAGCATTGTTGTGGTTCTATTTCGCACAATATCCTGCCATGGAAATTTTGGTACGCAAAAAATAAAAAAAAAAGTAAAATGTTTTCATTACATGTGTATGGGTGCACAGCGCATCAGTTATTGGTGCTATGAAATACATACGAGGTCTGTGGTTCGAATCTGTTCTCCATGCGAATCGAGCCCGTCCTATCTACAAGGTCGGGAAATTGATGCGATAATTTTTTTGGAGTGTAGAAGTAGTGACTTGAAATCCAACAAATCGAGGTTTAAAAATCCAGTGGACAGCTGAATGGCCGGACATTCTGGAGCAATGGTGCTCCACCACAACACATTGTCGCATTGACCTCACGTGCCGAGAACCAGGGCATTCTTTATGCATGCAGTCCAGCTTCCTATACAGAACCCAATTATCCCATAAAATGTTTGTCTAGTTCGGTAGGAACTCTAAAGTTTTTCTGCTGGTTACTAGCAGGTCTTTTTACTTATATTCTAGTTGGATCATTTTGCTTATGTGAACGGTGAGGCGGTGTCCATGAATTTGTGTCCTCTTCCGTTAAATCAAGTTTCTCAGTAAATCTGTGTCTATAAAATTTTGCTAAGGATAAAATGTAGTGTTCACCATTTTCGGGAAGGTCCTAGGTCAATCGTCTTTGAATGATTTATGGAATTTCTCAGTGTTTTGTTCTTAAGTTAGCTTTCCAGTAGTTTTATCATTATTTTGAGTGTTTTGTTCCCAGCTAAGGTGTTAAATATTTCCAATATCAGTCCTAGCCGATCTTTTGGTACTCTTAATCGGTACTCTTTGTCAGCGTTAACATTTATATCGCAAAGGTTTCCTTTATTATATTATTTATTTGGTGTGATATTTAGCATACTTCTCTGTTTGTTTAACACTTAGCATTAGCTGCGTGATGTTGCCGGGTGTCCACTAGTTCCCAAGATCGACATTCTATCAACCTTAGTATTGCATTATAATTAGTTTCTAGTTAGTTTAATTAATAGAATTAGTTTATTTTTACGACTTCATTTACAGTTTTTATTGACAAACACCCTTTATAAATACTCATTTTAGCGCCCGTTCTATAAATGTTCGCCATATTTCTCACTTAACCGTAACTGAAATACTCTACGGTTATTTTCGTTTTTGGTTTGAACGATGACAGTGCAGGGTTGTCGTAAAGATTCGCACATCTGTTACCGGTTACCTTTACCAACTGTAATCTGGCTAATAATCGAAGGATTTGTGCTGGCAGCAGACAGACCATTAGGGGAGAATGGATCAAGTAAATGCATGTAGAAGTAGTTCGATCTTACCACTGACTGGTAGCATTTCGCTGGGGATGCATAGACGGGTCGGACTTGACGAAATCCACAACGAGCTACTTTTGTAGAATGAAAGCAAAATCATTAACACGACTTCCAAATCTGTTATGAATCAACCCCATATGAAGGATACCGAGTAGGTTATTTGTTCTAGTTCGTCATTTATAGTTTGCGTGTGCACTGTGGTTCTAGCGTGCGTGCTCTCCGAATTCTTTTTGGTGATTCGGTCAAGGGCTTACTAACAAATGGAATTAGATCGGAAGTAAATGGAAAAATCAAATTAAAGACGTAAGCTCGTCTATAAAGCGATTTATACTAAATTTATGACGATCTTTCTATTTTTCGAAAGCGGTGGAGGCAACTGTGCACCCGCAGGCGAACGGGGATTGGCAGACATCGAATCGCGATGTATAGCATGATCTCCAATGCTCATAAAGAGTGGTTTCAAAGACTTTAGCAACCTTGGCATTGGTAATTCATTCGATGTTTTCTTGATAATTACCCACGAGGTTGTCACTACACTATTTTCTTTTGTCCACAAAAGCTGGCGTTTCGGCAGATTTCGTCTTCATCAGGGCCTGGAAAGGTGAAGTTGGCTACAATCTACTCAGCCAATTACCTCCTTTACCACAAGAGAAAAACCACGAACGTTAGATTTACAATCGCATTGGAAACCAGGTAGCTTCATTCGTTCGAGGAGATGGACCGCTGAAGAAGACCTGACTCGACACGAAGGCGAAGCCGCCACATCGAGACGAATAACAAGCGTGGACCATCGACTCGGATCATCGGCTCTGATGAAGACGAAGACGTCGAAACGTTAGCCGATAATAAATATTATTATCAACCTCGTGTAAGCTCATCAAAGAAAGAATACATATTGATTAAGCACACCGAAGTTCAAGGAAAGTCGGTTTCGAAGCATTATTGTCTATTATTTCTTTATGGCAGAGCATTGTGTAGAATACAACCACAGCGAAGATGAGATGTTACCAAAACTCAGATCCCAGGCCAGATTCGAACCCGCGATTACCTTTCCGGGATCCTGCACCAAGCCCTTGCTTTCCCTTTCTCTCCGCCTAGTTTCCATCCCCGGAAAGGGCAATTGTGAGAGTTCGAATCTGGCATGGAGTTCAAGTTTCGAAGTTATCTCAGCATCATTGTGACTGTATTATACAGTAATAATAACAGTATTCAACTACAGTGATAGTGAGACATTTGCAAACTCCGGACCGCAAGTGTTTTCGTTATGGATCGAACCCCATTACCCTTGTGGTTGTATTTCACGTAATACCCTGCCAAAAATTGTAGTAGGTAATAAATAAGAGGTTAATATTGTAATTTCAGCATAATTGTGGTTATTATTACTATTTTTATTGTTATTATTATTACTATTGTTACTATTATTATTGTTATTATTATCCCTGGTGTTCCATATTTCCACAAGGTAGACCAGATAAGAGTAAACCACACCAGGAATCACCACCGTCTGGCCACAATTGTGGCAATGTTAAAAATTTTCCTTCTATCCGCTAACCTTAGCAACTGTTCGTAAGGATGGCTTGGAAAAGCCGTCAGATGGGTATACTGAGAGTTAAAAAAAGAAACTCTTGTAGAACTAAATTCTCCATGAAAACATCCGATTAGTGGATTAAAATCTGATTTATTCACTTGATGCGTTCTTCTGGGTTTAGTGGTTTTGGTGATAAAGACCATTTCTAATACCGTTCAAAGTGGGACCTATAATCGGAGCTTAGGGCGGATAATGTGATCAATGGTTAGAATAAGTTAGTCTTCGAATATTTCTGATCCCTTGCGGGTAAACTGGTTATCGAGAAATTGTATGTCGTTGCAAGACGGACGCAGAGAGGTAGGGCTCTATTAAAATGACTGCAAGGCGTCTTTGACTACGAGTAATATAACAGGGTGGCGACAAGATCTTTTACTACTGAAGATCAGCTTTTCAGGCAAAAACAGATCGATATGTTTGCCACTATTTCTTCTTCTCTTTGTAACGATATAAACTTCTGTGGTTCGTACGGAATCCAGCTGGTACACAACGGCAATAGCTGAACTCCGCTTTGTCGGTTGTTGCACGAAAACGGTAGAAATAAAAGTTGCTTTAAGAGAAGTGATGCTCTTAGCGTCCTTGAAGCGAGTGGAGCCTAATGAGTTGTTCGTGGGTGCTAAAAGAGCAAATGGAAAATAGATGATGCCCATTCGAGCCAGTGATTGGCGAGATAACAAGTAACTAAAAGGCATGCAGGCGATCTTAGACAATAATTCGTAGACAGTAAGCAGCAGTTACCACGCCTAAGAAATTCTAAAAAAAAATTCTTAGAAAAGAAGAGTGCCTCGCCTTAAGGAAAGACACATGAAGACGTTAGCAACGTGCTGTTTTTGTCACGCTGTGCAGAGCTCTTAACATCACAGCTACTACCTCGTCCTTAGTGTTCTTTGTTTAAGCATTCATTAAACACCATGAACATGTTATTTCTTTATACTCATTCCATTATAAAATTGACTTTGGAAAAAAAAAACTACTTTTCTCACCGTGGATAATCAGTGCAGTTCTGAGCGTGCTCAATGAATAAACAAGTAAAAGTCGAGGGGAGACTTGTTGGCTTCTTCGTCGATGAGCGGAGCCTCTTCCATACGGCTGGCACTGCGGTCCTCGAGGTCCATTTCGTCAGCGAATTTCAGGATTTCCATTGTTTGCGGCATGAAGGCGATCGTATCACGACGCTCCGTCAATACCGTTCGTTCGTTTGTCGCTTCTTTCATATACTAGAGATAGTGGTGTACTTATGCAAAAACATCTAACGAACTTCACGACGTCTGTTTCTTAGTTGTACTACATTTGATGCTTGTATCTTGAAGAATTCCTTTCTATACCTAGCTATTCCCACCTAAATGTCGAGATCACAAAAATGCTTCTATTACTGATCTAAGTTTCTTCGAAGGTTAAGGTACATTGGAAGTTTCACGATGTTCACGTTGTTTGAGATATTTGTTGATTTGGGTTAAAAAAAAAGTCGATGACACCTTCTTGGCACATCAACAAGTAAGCCCACCATTAAAATGTCGAGGGAAGTGATACGCTCCTTATCAGGATAACGGCGTCGTATTTCCTCGATAATTTTTAGCAATTCCTTCACTTCAACCTAAGGAAAAGCAACATTTACATATGTGCAGAGCGAAAAAGTCGTTCCATAGTATTAGATGAATGTGAAAGTTTATAAGAAAAGTTGACCTCAATTTGCTCCTTCTTGTGGCGTCTTTTAAACTTGATCTTTCGGCCAAAATAGTGAATTTTCAGGAAGATATCTTTCAACTCTAGTGCCGCCAACTCTGCGCACATCGACAGGACGGCGACACCTTTAAAATTTCGCGTTAACACTACTTATACTTGCCTGATGACATTATAGTCATTTACTCGAATACTCGGTGGTCTGTCTTCACAAAAGGTGTAGGTCCTAGCGTCCATTTACTGGGATTGTAGTTAGGCTGAATATTTTTCCTTGGAGTTCCCAGAAGAACATCTTAGTGCTTTCTCAGGCAGGCACCCAAAAGTAGTCGTTGACCCACGTGGATTAGAGTTGGTGTGCTACTTCATGCTTAAGTTACAGTTGAAACCACGATGATTTCTAACAACGGTTAGACTTTGTAGCCTCCAAACAGAAATATCGAGATCCCTTTCAAACTGAGGGAGTCTGCCACAGGAATGAGCAGCTGGGCTCAGGTGAACCCAATGGATGCAGTGAATCAGCAAGGCATTGAAGTGTTACGGCAATAAAAGCTGACAATGTACTTTAAGAGGAAGGATCATTCTCGATTCTTGTATAGCTTCCAGTGGATAAATTCGCCTAGGAATTTGCAAATACATTGCGTGTTCTTCACATAGTATACATATACATACATATACATTAGATATGCGCGATATTTGTAGATGAGAACTAACCGAACGTTACGAAGACGAAAATGTAGATGAGCGTTAGCAGCTGACTCAGGTCGCTGGGCATTTCACTCATCGTTAGGTTCGCGACTAGGTTGAAGGTGACGAAGAACGCTTCGAGAAACGTCGCTTTACCACCTTAAACGTCATGAACGTTTCGCTGTTCTTTCATAATGTTGTCTTAATCAGATATAGAGGTGTACTGGAAATATCTTGCTAATTATTGACGATGTGGACTTGCCATCTCTTGTTAAACAAAATAACAGTAATACAAAATTATGGAGAGGCGTAAACCTAGCCACTAAAGCTAAAAGAACGCGGAAAATTTTTCTGAACGATGTTCCAGAATGTCTTGACATATTTGTAAAGTAACAGAATGCCTACATGGGAATATAGGCTTCACCTCAGCAAGTGAGAATGGGCTCTAATATACTTAGATCATGCTTTTATAGCAGATTAAAGTGTTGTAAAGTAGTTGGTTAGGAAATGAAGTTGCTTAGATTGGATTACTTCAGGAACTATTCAGGTGTTAGCATACATCCTTTAGTTTGTGTTGTTATGGTTTAAGTGATATCGCCGAAGACAATGAATGCAGTGACGAACTGGCTGCCTATCTGGATCTGTTCTTCTAGTATTATCGTTCTGTCAGTACTGACCTGCTGCGATGTACGTCACACCGCCCATCATGCAGAACACGAGCAGGATGCCCGCGTTAATACTGAGTGGGAGCCGTTTCGCCGCTGGTTGCTTCACCTTTTCCGTATCCTCCTGGTCTTCTTCATCCTGACTTCCTTTTTCCTCCACTTCCACAGAAGTAGATCTCCTTAGATTTACAAAAATTTACCACCTATTCCGGAAATTAAAAGTATTAAAACTAAACCATGTCATGAATGAATATATATTGACAATGTCGGTTGAGAAAAATATTGACATTTAAGGATAAGCTAACGATTTCGTTTTTCGAAGTTCTTCGCGGATCGTCACAAGAGAAGACTAAAACGAATAAAAGCGATGACGTCTTACTTTCTTATTTCAAATGGCTTGCAAAATTGCAGTCAAGCAGTCGAAAGAAATCGAGATAAAATCAAATGAAACGAAATTTCGATCGAGACGAAATAGGCCAGTCAATCAGAAGAGCTACTGAAATACGCTTAGATTAGATTACCAGGATTTTTTCGCTCGCAATACTGCAGTGGTGGTGGTTGTAAGTTTCTTTCGACAACTCAGTGACATCAACATGACCTGGTACTGAAAGAAGAAATCTGGTCAGGAAAGAGAAACGAGGATTGGGAAGTAGGGCAGTAGGCAGTAGGCAAAAGCTTGATTGTAGCTCAATTAACTATTGTAGGTGTTAAGTAATGTTGCTTAAAAAGAAAAACGAAGAATGAAAAAAACGAAGTTGAACACTTCATGCCGATTTTTTGTTACCAATTCTCATTTATAAAGGGACAAAAAGGATAAAGCACTCGGCGTTGATCAATCCTTGAGGGATGCGCCATGCATTCGACTTCATTAAGCATCGTTGGAGGTGATTGAATGCATATCTGGCCTTTACAATGATACGCGGTGGCCTACTGATGCATCGAGCCAGTGCTGCTATCCTTCCAAGCAAGTCTGGTACCAATTTGCCGACCCCTGAGGAATGGAAGGCTTGGTGGGCCATGGGCGCAGGGATCAATTCCACAGGTGTACAGGGCGCCTCCTATCACTGCGCCACACGGGCCTCTTCTCATTTATATATAATTTGAAAATTTCTTAATCGTCTATAAGGGGTCATATAGAAAAAAACTTTGAGGTAACACACTTTAGCGTACAGCTCTAGCACGATGTGCGAGAGGAATCTACCAATGTCTACCGCCGCCAGCACCATCAACGGAATTCCCAGCACGCCATACACGATGGCCAGGAACTGTCCGAAAGGAGTGACGGGCACGGCATACGAATACCCGGTGGTTGTCTGAATAAAAATGGTACATAGCTCTGCACAGTGACTTATAAAGTGCAGTGTGCTCATTAGTATAGCTGAGATGTGCATTTATTTTGATATCCGATCTGCAAACTCTGCAAAGCAGCGAACGATTAGGACATGATTTTCATGCAGAGTGCAGGTGATCGAAACAATGGTATGTTACCTATCGTGGACTTATTCTTTAGCAGAAAAAATAAATTAGTAGTAATAGATGGCTTCTTTAGTGTAATGTAGGAGTTAGAAGTCCCTTCCAATGGTTTTCATTGTGAATGAGACGTGTTCTTTGGTATCCGCCTGCATTCTACAGCGGGCAGATTCAGCCCTCAAGCTGAGAAGGAGTCCGGCATTTCCATCAGGAAGCCCAGCTAAGATTGAACCAATATTAGGATCCACCACAGTCCTAGTATCAAACTAGTTCCATGGTGGTAAATATCCTTCTGATCCACAAGGGCGGCGACTCCGTGCGGTGGTGACGACCTGGGGCACACTTCGGCCAAGCTGATCTCGGCACCCCAGGGAACCACAATGGCTAAAGCAAGAAGTCTCCAAAAAAATGGAGATTATACTGGGGCCCACGCAAACAGTGAGGACGGGCTATCCAAGTATCCAAGTATTTAATGTAGAAGTTCCAACAAACCATTTTGTGCCCACGGATGGTGCTGAGTTGCGAACCTATTAGTGGTTTGGAAAAGCCATTTTGTTTACTTATTAGTGAGACTTGATGGAATGGGAACAAGAAGAAGATAAAAGCAGAAATAAGCAATTCTTTTAGAGAATTTGAACGCATCTGTCAACATACTGATTTTTTCATCGACGCTGTCTCGATACTTGGACCACTATAGAACTAGAGGAATATAGAGACTTATACAAAGTTTTGTGTTCGCACTGGTTATGTATAAATGCTAAATTATGTCTGCATCTTTGCTAATTTCACTCTAAAATAGCGTTCAATGATGATATTCCTCAGATTTTAACTAGCGTGGACGTCGACATGTTCTGAACATTTTTAGCGATTAAGAACTCGTTCATCAGAATGGAGAATGGTTTAGCAGTCCAGTGGAATTTGAGGGTACACAGAATTGTATCACATTTCCACTCTTCAATTAAAAGCGACAAGGGCCATGATCACGTTAGGTCACGTCTGTGCTCGGTAAATCTCCCCACAGATTCAACAACTTCATTGCTGCCCACTTTCCTTTAATCTTTTCATCAATTCTCCTGGAATGCAACAAAAATGCTCTGGTTAATTTCTAACTAAAAGGTGAAGAAAGTGCGGTACAAGCACGGGTTTGGGCGGTTCCGACTGCGTATTAATCGCTGCCCATAATTCCTTCCATGTTCAAAAAAGTTTGAAGACTTGGCATAATCCCTTAAAACTCGTTAATATTTCGTTTTGATATTTTCGTTGCACATAACTGTCGAATTCAACACTGAACTGAGCATGTACCAGTATGCTGAGAGCGTAGAGAACGGCACTGCTTCTGCTCCATCTAGGAGGCAGTGATTCTTCCGACGGTACGCCTTGCACAAGATTGAACGGTCGCGCCTCGTGCAACGATGACAACCTGAAACTCATCTTGTTCGCTTGAACTCAACTACCAAAACGTCTGCTTTCCCATCGACTTGAACTAACGACGTACTCGGCTACTTGCTCGAAGATTCTTTCTCGATGCGCGTTATATGCGCTCATAGGTGCCATCTCTCTGAGAACCTCATCAATCATCCGGTAATCCTAAAACATGGAGGGTGAACCGAACCCCACTGAAAGAACTATAGTTCTGTTGTAGAATATTTTTAGATGTTTCAGATGTCTACAAAGAATCTTTTAAGCATGAAATATTCATGTAGGAGTTTATTTATAGAGGGAATCGCTTTCATCGAGAAAATCGCTTCATCTTTCTCATACCTTGTTTTTACTTCCTCCCCAAAGATTTACCACCCTGTCGTAACTGAGAGCTTTTTTTGTATCAAAATGCAATATACTGAAGAGGATTAATTTTCCCAGCAGATTCTCCGTTCTGGAAGGAGTTCAAAATTTTCTTCATATAGTTAAGCCAAGACTCTGCAAATCCAAGAGTAACTACCACTTTGGCAGCAAAGTAGCGCAACAAGCTCAACAAACCAGGCTGAGCATTCCCGAACACGAAACATTCCAGCATACGACACCGGGCGGCGAGAGAACAGCTGAGAGCCGGGAATCGTACCAAAGTTGCACACCGATGACATGCTGTAGAAAGCGCTTTTTCTCCTACACCTGCAACACTGGAGAAACTTGCTGTAGTTCGATCCTCACGCTTTTCTTTAGCTCACAGGGGAGGAAAAATAATAGGTGCCTACTGCAGAAGTTCTTTGCAAGAGGACTTGCATTGTTGGTACAGACAGAAAACTGTTGGAAGCAGCTCAAAAAAAGAAAAACAATAAAAAAGGCATAGAAACTTGTGTGAACATAATATTCCGATGTTAGCCTTGATGATCGAAGACAGGATTGGATTGCTGCCACCTCTCGCCTTGGTATGGAATTGATGACGGGAAAGTTCTGTGCCCATCTTTTCAATTCCACAATCAACTTTACGATCTTCAATATCTCCGTTATAGAAAATCTCACCCTACCATTCCTTCTTTAGAAGCTCAACTTGAAATCAAATGCATGAAGCGAGACAGCTGCAGACCAGATAATACACGATTTCCTTGGATCTTGAAGCCACAAGTAACAAACACCACGCTCTTCTTTCATCCCATATGAGAGCTATCTTGATGATGAAACGATACCAGATCAATAGAGGATCTTGCGCATTGTAATCCATTCAAGAAAAAATGATAAAAGTAATTACCAATAAAATCTTTTTAACTGCTGGCTGACTTCTTTCTTGAGTGTACATACTCTTTAAGAAGATTATTCTATCGCACATATCAGAGTTTGGTTGAGTGAGAACTAGCTGCGCAACTGGTACTCACATCATCTATCCGGATTCCTTAACCTCAACATTCAAATGTATGGCATTTCCAGGGTCGCGAAAAATATACATCGAAAGCGAAACAAAGATAGTCACCTAAGAAAATATAACGGCATATGGGCAAGGAAACAGTGGATTAGACTCTGGAAAAATGCATGACCCTCCAAGAGAACCACCTAAGAGATGAGCAAAA
Source organism: Angiostrongylus cantonensis (assembly GCA_009735665.1). NCBI lineage: Eukaryota > Metazoa > Nematoda > Chromadorea > Rhabditida > Metastrongylidae > Angiostrongylus > Angiostrongylus cantonensis. Next base: position 1,696,851 of record MQTX01000039.1, read on the forward strand.
ATGTGTGTGGCTCTTATCAAACAGCTGCATTTACAGCTGGGAATTGTTTTTTTTTATTACGGAACAGAATGAGACCCACAGACATCACAGTGTCTGAAGTAGACCACAACCATGGGGATCCATCCTGCGAGGAGAACAAGAATGGAAGAAGTGCTGGAGCTTGCATTAATTGTGAATGAGCGACATCTAATTGCAAAGCTATCCAAATAATTTCTTGCAGCTGGGACTATCATAAACGAAATTTCAACTATACGAAACCTAACAGCAGTTCAGATTAGAGATACATCGACGTGACGGCTCAACCCGTCTTCGAAATACAAAAGTGTGTTTTCTCAGTCACGGAAATGACAAGGGGAACATTGCTATAGCAGCTGTGTACACCACCACTATATGGTCAGGGCTGCCATATTAAATTTGCCAAATTCTATGAAAGAAGGGATATGATCCATTGGTATTGAATAGTTTTTAGCATTTGTTCCTGGTGTCGACGAATTCTAAAAGGACTTGTGGGCTCAGAACAGAGCTACATATGCTGCTAAGGTAAACGGAAAGATATAATCCCATACTTGGTGTCCTTTTTTACATTCCACTTCTGAAATGTGACTAACATTATGTAACATATGCCATGCTCGATGCTTTGCTTTGTAAACGCCTTCTGATGGTCATAATTTATTTCCTTCTTTTTTTCGAAGTCGAACATTTCACAGCTTCATTTCGATTTTTAGAGTTTTAGGAAAATCGTGCAACGGATTTAGTGACCTGAATAACAACATTTCGTCGGATACATTTTGTTCGATTCTCTTTTTACTTCGGAAAATGAGCTAACAAAAACTTCCATTTATGCTTAATGTAACCCTCAAGAAGTGTACAACGGTTTGGTCCATTGGCTCACTTAGAACGGCTTAAAATCTCACTTGACTGCTGAGATCTAGTAATTCATTTCATACATGAAAAACTTGAAAGGATAAATTGTTACTGAATGCCCTCAGCGAGAATCGAAGCCTACGCACATGCTTGATTCGGTCGAGTTTCGAGTTCTGGATCTTCTCATCCGCTTCGTGTTCCAGCCAGTAGAAGAGTACAGCTCCGACGATCAGGTATATAAACAACGACAGGTAGAGCCCCACATGTGGCAGCGCCATTTTGGCTCTCTGGAAAACCAACCGAATGATGTAAGTATAAGGTGTGCGCAATTTTGCAAAGGTATTTTTTACTCTAATCCACTCTGATAAACTTGTTTATAACAAAAAATGCGTACTGAAAATACGCTCTCTTTCATAGCGTTTGTTGAGAGGTTTTGCCCAGTGATTTGAAATGATGTGGTGCTTTTTTTTAGAGGCGTGTGTGGCGCAGTGATCGGAAGCGGCGTGCAGCACACACGTGGAATCTATCCCCGCGCCCATGGCCCTCCAAGCCTTCCATCCCTCCATGGTCGGTAAATTGGTACCAGACCTATTTGAGAGGATAGCGACACTGGTCGATACATCGGTAGGCCACCGCGAGTCATTGTGAAGGCCAGATACGGATCCAATGACCTCCAACGTTGCTTAATGAAGTACAATGGATGGCGCATCCACTAGCGATTGACTAACCTTGAGAACCTTATCCCTTTTTTATATATTTGTATCATGTTTGTTGTTTCTTTGTGTAAAACATTTTTGCAAAATAACTTATCGAAACACTTTCAACCATCTAATATGAAGTGGGACACTGCTTCTAGATGTTGGTGAACTCTTATATAAATAGCCTGGCTTTTTATGTTATGCCGCTGCCCATTCAACATTACTCCCACTGAGGCACAATGCTATAGCATTATGAAGTTCCGTGGCTTGCGTTGATGCTCGTCATGCCTGCAAGCTGATGGACAGAGAACGATGATTTTTCTTCGATTGGTAGCTTTATAATTAGAACACAAATTTAGCCCCTCATTTCATTGATGTTGATTTGCGCCTTATGTGTGGATCAAATGATTCTACTCACGCAGCTTTTACGGTCAATCTATCTAGCAGCGGAACCTGAAGGAAAGAAAGATTTGGAGACCAAAAAAAAGAAATAAAAAATAAAGGAAAAACTGTTTGGCGTTGATCATTCCCTGAGAGATGTGCAATGCATTAGACTTCACCAAGCGTCGTTAAGCGTCGTTAGAGCTGAGGGCATATATATAACATGTCTGACCTATACAACGACTTGCGCTAGTCTACCGATGTATCATCAACTCAGCCATGCTTTTCTCTCGGGCAAGTTTGGTGCCAATTTTCCGACCCCAGAGTGATGGAAAGCTTGGTGGCCAAAGAACGTGGAATCTCACCGGCGACTAATCCAGTGTGCATAGAGAAAAAATTCGCAAACGGAGACAGCGCAAGATTTAAAGTCAGGAATTTGGAAACCGCCAATGTCGAAGTGGATTTCTCAAGCCCAGTTTATTATGCACTAATTGGTGCTATTTCCTTTCGAAACACATTTTCTTTCTTTTTTCGCATTCTCAAATGTTTGAGAAGCTTCGAGAGAATCCCGCTATATTGCCGAAATTGAGTTTGCCCTGCTTCTAAAAGAGGAACTCGAGAAGACGTCAATTAAAGTTCTTCAGAAGATTTTCGAATAATTAAGTCTTTGCTTACTGCGAGAAGAGACTCCGGTCGTTCTCCCTGAAAGCAAAAAAGTTCGGTTAAAAAAACCTTTTCTCCGATTCACATCGAATTGTAGCTCTCTTGTCTCCAGCTTTAGCAAGAATGAAGTCCTTTATTTCGAAGATAAACTCCAAAGTTTACTGGGCTTAATACGTACGGAAAACTGCTCATTGCAGAATATTTCTTAGCAAATGGAATGTTTTCACCCTTCATGGATAACTATCAATACCCCACTTTTATAAATCGAGGGATACGTCGTACTGCATCTATAACTCTGGAACATTCATTGTGGAAAAGCTTTAATGACAAAGCGGTTCATGGACAGAACAGTTGTCGAGCGGCTCATGACGTTTAAAGCAGTCGACGTTACCGCTAGTGAGGCTGAGATGGCCCGCTGAGGAAGACCTGACTCGACACGAAGGCGAACATGCCACATCGAGACGAAGAACAAGCGTGGACCACTCACTCAGATCATTGGCTCTGATGAAGACGAAGACGTCGGAACGTTCGCCGAAAATAAACATCTTTATCAACCTCATGTAAGCTCATAAAAGAAAGAATACATGCTGCTGGTAGTGTTTTATCGACTAAGCACTCCATCTATCCCGCATGTCACTTATTTTGCATCTGTCGATTTCGTTCCAGATTATCGCCTCAATACGGGAACAACGACAGACGAAATCACTTGTGCCAATTTATAAGCATTGTATTCTCGGAAGTTTCATCACCATTACCATCATGGGATATCAGAATGATGTCCTCATGACTGAGTAGTATTGCAGTGTACATACTTACGAACGTTGTTTTATTACAAGCCCTTCTCTTCAGGCTCACCACCTTCAGTACCGCCTATTTCCAAGAAATCGGTGTTTGACGTGGTTTCCATTCAGTCCTTTCGAAACATGCTACGGATTTGACTTTTTCATTAACAAGCTAGCACGAGTTTGCTACAGAAATCTATTCGGCTAACGTTTCGGACCCTTCGCCTTCTTCAGAGCAGATGATCCGAGTCGATTGTCCACAGCCGCTAAACCTTGTGATGTGGGTCTTCATAGTTCTCGCGTTGAGTCAAATCGAGTGAAATGGAGCGCCTCTCTAATGATGGATCCCAGTTGGCGGTGCCTTTTTATATGTTCACTGAATCCTTGGAGAACTGCCTCAAGTCGTTCCAGCATTGAGAAGGGCGAGGGCACATAAAGATTAGGACAATTAAGTCTTACATCGATCCTTAGTTTAGCTTACTAATGACAAAAAATTAATTGATTATAGAAAAAGCTATATAGAAAGCTAAACGAGAGGCGATTTATAGAGACCCTAGTATCCATGTCCCACAGAGCCACATTCATTATGACGCCTAATTTTCATTTCCACAAAATGTAACGTATAGAAAGTAACTCCCTCGGAGTGTAATTTCATATGCGACGCAGCGTGGAATTTCTGGAAACTACTGATTTGATAGAACGGCTTTGCGCAATTTATGCTGTTACAGAAACAATTGAATAGAAGATGGAGTTAAATAGATGCAGATTTCCCACGAATCCAATATGCGCATGCATTGTAGTCAATGCATATGGTCGCATATACTATCTGGAGAACAACAGACAACGAACTAGTCTATCAAAACTATGGTCAGATCAATGTTTAAAAATTAACAAGTTTTTGAAAAGTGTGAACAGAGGGCATGAAGTGTGATGGCGTTAAAATCATACACGATTCCTGGGCAAGGGTACCGAACTCAGGGCGGGGCCCTCTGTAAAGCCTTTGGATTAAATATTGAGCTGCTTCTTTGCAAATGTCGAAACATAAATTTTCTCTTATTCGACTATTACGGCTTTTATGTGGTTCGGCTTTCCATATGGATCTAGAGACCTATTTATCACATGTTATTATCCAAGAGTCTGAAAAGCACCATTAAAACATTATTAAAATGACGTGGTCATAAATATGTCACGGTCAATTGCCGAATGGAAGTGTACATGACAACTGCTGGTAATAGCAAGAAGAAAATTCTTTTTAAAAAAGAGCTAAGATTATGCCGAGATATTCCGGACTTCTGACTCCGGACCGTAGGTGCCTGCGGTGGGGAACGAACGCGCTGTTAGCCTTTTAGAGGGCTAACGCGTTCACCAGCACACCATGCGGCTCCTTCGTTTCGCCTGTCTCTCAGCTAGTTTTCTATCGATCACTGCCATCAGCAATCACCCGTCAACGGAATTGATCTGGGGAGCCTAAATCAACCTGCGGTCCGGAGTTTTGCAAATATCTCAGCATCATCCTGGTTGTATTTCACATGATACCTTGCCGTGAAAAATTGTATTAAGCAACAAATAAAAAAGGTTAAAAAACAGCCTTTAAGGAAAGTAGTCCTACAACACTGACAAGCTGGTGGCTGTCTGCCAGAAAAAATCTTCATCCGGATATGAAACGGAGCACAATAACCTCATCGAGGAAACAATTTCCAGCGAAGTCCAGTATAGAAACTATTCCTTAAATAGTTACTAATCTCTACAATATCGCATGTATCCTACATTAACTGTTCGCTTATAACTGTCTCAAATCTATTTCATTCACATGACCTTTTGATAAGTTTTTACGTAGCCTTTCAGATAACCTTTATCCACGAGCTATCCCTTTGTTGTCTGATTGAGTCCTCTGGCATACCGCCTCAATTGATGTACTTATCACGCATGTATCGTGTCATGACCTGGGTCAGCAAGGTCATTAGTTCCCATTGACAAAGCTCCACCCACTACAGAAGTAATACAGCTCATAGCTTTCGTCTTCAAGTACTCGTAGCGTTCGTTTGATCTTCATCCAGGCCCTGAGTTCATCAGTGCTCCAGCCCGAGTGTCCGAGTAGCTTCCTATACATCCAGTTAACCACATACCTTCACATATTACATATTATTGTTGTACTGTTACTATTGCTATAAACTGTTATAACCCAAACTCGAGGTTGTCCACGGCAGTTACGGAAAAAAGTCCCGCGTGGCAAATTTATACAAAGTCGAGCATTCCACGTACAGTTGGCGGACAAAAGACAAAGACCAACTCTCCAATCCACTGGCCAACTAACACATCCAGAAACTCTACGAATTTGCGAAAATTCGTACCCTAGACGGGAGATAGCCATCCTGTTCTACAACACTTAGCTATGAAATAGAGACCTATGCTTCCAATCTATGGAGACAGATGAAGGTGTTAGGCCACCACTTCGCCACTGTTTCTGCCTCTGAATTCTGTACGGTATTCGTCTGTTTCGTAAATCAAGCGGCGCTATGTAGAGTTTAATAAATTGCAATATGGTCTATATCCGGAATTTCTGGCACGAAAACTTAAATGCTAACTAAAGAAGCAAAAAGGAGGTAGTTCGAAACTGCTTTCAGGTTACCAAAGAAAGGTGTCATGAGACGGAACCCCATGGACTGATTTAGAATGGTATTATTATTGTTATTCCACGGTTCTCCCTCATATGAGGGATCTCGAGCCGGTTAGGCGCGAGGCTACGTGGTGCGTCACCAGCTGACGGATAAGGGGTTAATCGCTGACGAAAAGCGATATTTCCTTCCCTGAGGCGCAGGTGGATCCAGGTGATGGGCGCCCTGTTTCTGTTGCGCCGATTTGGTACATACTTTCTATATTTCCTAGGCGTCTTTATGCATGCGTATGTGGGTACGCTCTCGCATTATGCGGATTGTATTTTACGCGTCAATTCGGCCAAAAGCCTGCAATCAAGTGACAGGGAAGTATATGGGAAACGGTTAGGAGTCGCCTTCAGCAAATAAGCTACATTTCCACTCTGGAAGAGCTTGGCAAGCTATCCGCGAGTATACCCAGCACCACGTTCACAGCCCAGCAGGCTATACGTGGCTATCAAAAAGATAAAAACAGTAAACGAAAAGGACCTCATTCCCTTGACCCCTAAAGAGCCCTCAATTCGGCAGTGTTGACTAGGACGAGTACAGAGTGGCTGTTAAAATCTCAGGGCCAATGGAAGCTGCCTGGATCACGAAAAACTATGGTGACCATCTGTACCTACAATGCACGTACACTTGCATCCGAGTCTTCGATAGAAGACTTGCTCATGCAAGCAGGAATGATAAGGTACGACGTCATCGGCCTGGCCGAGACGAGACGACGCCACCCATTCAATGCTGTCTATGACACTGGAGAAGAACTGTTCCTCGGAACATGCGACAGTAGAGGCGTAGGCGGTGTCGGCATTTTCGTCAACACGAGTTTGTCCATGAACATCGATTCATTCGAACAGCTGACAACCCGAATCGGACGTTTACGATTAAAAAGATGTGGATCAACACCGGCTTTGACAATCTTCGTCGTTTACGCGCCAACATCAAACTATGACGAAGAAGAAGTCGAAGCGTTCTACATGGACTTGGAGAGGTTCTACACAGAAGACCATACATTCTTCAAGGTCATAATTGGAGATTTCAATGCCAAGATTGGACCAAGAAGATCGTCTGAGGATCGTCACATTGGGACCCGCGGATTAGAATGGAACGAACAGGACGAGCGGCTCTCTGAGTTTATCATGGCGACCAAGACCATCCATGGTAACTCGCAATTCCAGAAGCCTCACCCTCAACGCTGGACGTGGGAATCTCCCAATTCGCACAGGCTGCAGGCAACCGAGAACTAACGTTCGAACTTGCGAAATAATGCAGATAGGCGATAAAAGAAGATCTTTAAGAGAGAAGAGCAGCAGTAATGGTCAAAGCTGCAGAGGCTGGGAAAAGCATTCGCAAAGTCCACCGAAGCTTCGCCAATCACAATACCAAGATGATTGCACTCCGACGCCCAGACGGAACAATAACAGCGTCCAGAAAGGCAATGGAGAAAATCGTCCACGACTACTACTCAGATCCCTTCGATAGCCACGTCCACCTCCCGTCCTATTAAATAAAAGAGGATGGATATGCTGTACCACCAGTTCTCCCTTCCGAAATCCGACATGCCATTTCGTCGATGAAAATCGAGCAGCACCAGGTCCGAACAGGATAAGATCAGAACACCTGAAGAACCTTCCGCAAGTCCTCGTAAACGCACTATCTCGGCTCTTCACACGTTACCTGCTTGAATGTAAGGCCCCTACTCGGTGGAAGACCAGCAAGACCGTGTTATTGTTCAAGAAGGGTGACCCACACGATACAGGCAACTATCGCCCAGTCTGCTTGCTGTCTGCCGTCTACAAACTTTTCACTCGAGTCATTCTAAACAGGATTCACAGAACACTGGACGAAGGACAGCCATGCGAGCAAGCAGGGTTTCGAAAAGGATTTAGTACGATGGACCACATTCACACAATAACGAGGTTCATTGAAGTATCGCAAGGGTACGAAATACCGCTCTGTCCCACTTTCACTGACTTACAGAAGGTCTTTGATTCAATTGAGATAGAAGCAGTAATGGAAGCTCTTAGTAGTCAGGGAGTCCCTACTCGGTACATATAGATTCTTCGTGAGCTGTACAAAAATTTCACAACCAAGATTTCACCATTCTACAACGATATTAACGTTGACGTCAAAAGAGGAATTTGACAAGGGGATACAATCTCGCCAAAATTATTTACAGCCACCCTCCAGAACGTCATGTGAACATTGGAATGGGATAATATGGGAGTGAAAATCGATGGTTGGCAGGCACATCATCTTTGCTTTGCTGATGACATTGTCCTTATAACAGCAAACATTAGTCCTGTAGAACCTATGCTTACCGACTTTGATAAGGCCTGCGGAAAGATTGGTCTTCGACTAAATCTCAAAAAAAAAACGATGTTCATGAAGAACGAATTGGTTTCCTTTGCCCCATTCGCACTCAACGGAACGAATATCTCCGAATGCTCCAGTTATGTCTATCTAGGTCGGGAAATGATATGATGAACGACTTACCTCGAGAGCTGAGCAGAAGGAAACGAGCGGCTTGGGGAGCTTTCAAGAGCATCGAGGATGTAGTGAAGAGAACAAAGAACACCCGACTCCGTGCCCACCTTTTCGACTCTACGGTTCTTGCTGCCCTAACGTATGGATCAGAAACCTAGTCGCTGGGAAGCAAGATGAAAGATCGCTTACCGTTATTGAGAGCGCTGTCGTACGATGCTAGGAGTATCCCGTCTCACACAAGTAAGGGATGGGATCTGTAGCTCCGACCTGCGTCAACGATCGAAAATCAAAGATGTCGTTCTACACGCCAAACAGTCGAATATAAGGTGGGCTGGACACAATGCGTATGAATGACAACCGATGGACAAGAGCCGTTAGTGACTGGGTTCTCCGGGATGTCAGACGTACTGCAGGAAGACCACCGACCCGATGATCAGAGTTCTTCACGAAGAGCCTAGAAGAAAGATATTACGCTCGAGAAGTCCTTAAAGGGAGCAGAACCCACTGGGCCACTCTTGTACGCGACAGGAAAAAATTGAGGAATTACTGGCCCCCGCTCAAGTCACTCGACGATCAACGGGACTACAGGTGATTATTATTATTATTATTATTACTATTATTATTATTATTATTATTATTATCATTACTTTATTACATGGCCTTCCAGCACATTTACCATGCTGTGTGGATCCTAGCAATTATTGTTCTCGGTTCGCTTCCTCTCACCCACCATTCCTGAAACTCTTGAACATTTTTGCGTCTGGCTTCCGCTTCTGCTTGAGGATTTTTTTCATGTGCGTCATAAATGCTGTTGAATGATATTCACCCTCTCTGGAATCCTGAGATAGTTCCACTGGAGCGTAATCAGGTCTTCGTTAAAGAGACACTTGCTGGACGAGACACTCATTAGACGTATAGCTTAGAAAAACAATTCGAGAAGAAGAAATAAATTGCTTTGAAAAAAGTACAAAGGTGTTGATCAATCCCTGATAGACACACCTGGCACTTGACTTCACCAAGCATCGCAGAGGTGACTGAATGCATGTGGCATATACAATGACCGTGACCGCCTACCGATGTATCACGCTAATGTTGTCAACCTCTGGAAGGTCTGATACCGACTTGCCGATCATGGAGCTATAGAGGGCTCGAATAGCTCGGGCCGCGTTATCGAATCGGTGATCACGCATGTGCTGCGGGAAACCTCTATCCACTGCACAACATGTGTTCGAAAGAGAAGATTTCACCATAAAAATGTCGTATAGTAAAAAATATAAAATAAATAGTAAAAATATAAATCGTATAGCGTTATGGTGGTAGACTTAACTGCAAAGTCATACGTTCATTTCGTAGGCAGTCTGCATTGAAGGCTATCGACGTGAATCGTTCTATCCAAAGCATACATTTGCCTGCCCCATCTTTTCAGCGTCGCTCGACAACGCCATCTTGCTCGCGAAAATAAGCGAAGAACGAACTGAATGAATGAGCGAACTCTGAGCAAGGACTAGTCAGCCTGGCGTCGTCGAAAATTAATGCATACCTGGCGTCATCGAGAACCAATATTTATCAGGCAAACGGTAAATTTATCATTTATGCTCAGAGTCGAGAGCACTAAAGAGCGCAAGCACTACACGCTTCATAAAGGTGATATTGTAAAAATAATAAAAAGCTCAGAAAACAGTAATTCACTCGAAGTCAGTTTAATCAATAAGAGTTACATGTAAAACCTTTAAAAGATTGAGATATGCATGAACACGAATAAGGGAATGAGACGCTTTGAAGATTAGCTCCGTGTCTGCTACGACAACCTCTACTGCAAAACTGAACTATCACTTGGTAGACGAACATATCCAGCATACAATGAAAACCATTATGATAGCTGATTTGCTCCGTGTAATGAACTCAAGGTAGAACGATGTACTAAAAAAGCTGTAGCACAAGCACCGAATCATTGACCCAAACGGACTTAACAGTGTTCTTCAAAAATGAAAGAGTAAAACCTGAAATCAAAGATATGGGCAATAAATGAGCACTGTGTGCAATTGGAAATAAAGAGAACCCAAAGAAACACGAATGAAACACCGATTAGTTGAAAAAAGACTGTGGAGGCATTGAGTATGAAGACAGTGTTATGTCTCAGTACGCAGCGGCACTGGTGCTCTTGTGTTGGTACTGTGGAAGTGATTCTTTAGAATAACAGTTCCAGTCCAGGGTCGGATGGGACAGAGAGTAAATGGGGAGTCGTCGAGATGTGAAAGAGCACCGATTTGATAAAAATATGAATGTGAAGTAAGCGAATCATCGAATGATCGTGAACTATGGAGCTGGCCATCAGGAATGGACGGCAAGAACGTGGTTTCAAATGAAACAAAATTTTTTTTTCTTTTGCATAAAACTACGTCATAGAGAACCCATTCACATCTACTAAAACTGTGGACCATCAAACTACGATCGCAATGAGGACAATGATAATGCAATGATCGCAATATACTTTGGCATCCAGAGATCGCAATGACGTTGGAGCTTCCAATCATGCCGTGTTCGATAAACGACAACCTGAGATGTCGATATTGGCTAGATGCTCAGCGATGAATGCGTGGTGCAAATGGTGAACGTTCGGCAGAGTGTGAACAACGTTCATTAAAATAAAATAAAATAAATATTAAAATAATAATAAAAAATAAAAAAATAAAAATAAAATAAAACAATAAAATGAAATGGTCCATTTCATGGTAAAATGGCCGATCATAAACTGAGTCGTCATAAAAAAATGAAAATGTCACAGTTCGAGAATAGGATATCTTCGTTTGAGGGGATAGAAACACATGTACTGCACTACTGCTATCCATTGTCCATTCTAGCGCTACGAATCTGTTCAAGCGGTGAGATGTGTTTAACTTTGAGCTTCAATCTCGATCATTCTCGTTCAGTGTTATTCGTGCAGTAATTCATAGAAGAAAGCTGGCTTATTCAGAATATTTTCAAGCACTCACCTTCCTCCATGTTATCAGCGCTTCTTCTTCCATGTTCGAGACGGATTTGGACAGAACACCAGAATAACTTGTGGTAGTCTTTCTTGTCTGGGGTAGCGCCGATCGAATTACTTTCAGCCACATGAGCCCCTTCAATTCTTCTCATTATCATCGAAAGCCAATTCACGTATAGCTGTAATTGCCGTCACCAAGACTGTCTGTCACTCATTCATCATCAGATTCGCTTTTTCGAACCAGGCGCTTTTTAAAAACTTTCCTCTTGAAGTGGAATGCGCTTCAACGAAGTGCCTTCACCATGTTATTAAATTACCAACAAAATATTTCCAATACATCGCAAACACACCGAATTTGGGGATAGGAGGTTTTGCCAAACTGGGAGGACAGTCAATTTTCTGAGCTTAATTACGTGGTCCTAATTTCTACCGAAGGCCGGAGGTTTATTAAGACAGATTTAACAAAAATCCGATTTATATTTCAGCATCTTCTAATTCGTTAACGTCATCCGATTTTATGGACTGTAAATTTCAATTCTGAAGCCTGGCTAGCTGATAATACTAGGGCAACGAATCGCTCCCGCATGGAAGAGGTTGTCGCGTGTGGGAGAAGAGATTCACGAGGCACCCCACTACCAATGACCATTATATTTAGTTCGTGCTTGGAGTGCCCTAGGTGAGGACGAGACCTTCAGGTCTCAGTTACAAAATACAGTGACCGTACGTACTACTTGAAACCTGTAGAAATAATGAGCACATGTGTTTTATGTGCAGTCTCCACTTTTTTGTCTTGATTTGACATCCTGTATGAAGATGGGTAACTTCCCACATTGTTGGAAGAAAGGAAGACTCCTGGAAGAAGCGAAATTGAGTTTTCTGAGGAATAAGGAATGTATCATTGCTGAGGACACCGGGATAAATGCATCGCTACGGAAATTTGATGGGAAAAAGTCTGTGGAAGTGCTCAGAAAGACGGTATTTATGGAAAGTATCGATTTTTCATGAATGTCTCCAGCTTCAATCTTATGGTTCCCGTCAACAGCAAAGAGTTAATTAGTACTTACTAGACATCAAGTAGTTAGTTTAGCGGTTCCCGAACTAGTTTTGAAATTAAATGAATCATGAGAGATGGGGGCTGACCATTTCTATTGGCAGATTGCACGAGTAGATGTCTCCAGCGGCCTTGGGGGCTATTCTCAATGAGACTTCGGCCTTTTTATTTTCACAAGCTCTTTTTTGTCGTAGACCTTTCCAATATCTTCATCATCATTAGTGCTACGGCAAGCATTCTTCAGTTCGCATCACGATCATGTAGTTATGAGCTCAGCGCAAGGAAATGTTCTCTCGGTTATTTGGCAGAGGACAGGTGTAGATTTATCCTGGAAGACAAATAGAGGAGTAGGGTTCAACAGGATCGCTCCTTAACTGAATTGCTAATGATTAACGAAGAGAAAGCAGCAGAAATAGCAACGGATTTCATTGCGATTACTGAACACCAGGAATTCTGTTTAATTAAGATTGTTATTTCCGACAATCGTCGAAAATTAAGGAGCACTTCATTGTGATGTGGCCTACCGATGAATAAAAACTAGCCCTTTTTTTCCCAATAACACACATACATCGTCAGCCATATGCGACTCTGAGCAGCTGTTCTTCCTCGGTGGAAGACAGATGAAAAAAAGCGGCTCTGAAGGAGGCGATTCTGCCGAAACGTCAGCTACGATTGTATTGTGCGTGTGTTATTGTATGGAAGTAAACGTATGCTGTTTAATAACCCCGCGATTGCTAAGAGAGAAAACGACGAATTCATAATTCAATGCCGAGGTTAATAGAAAGTCGATCCTGGATACTATTACAAAAACTAGTCCTCTCATCCACTTCATCCATTTCATAGAATGATTAATGCTGTTCTCCTCACTTACCTTGACGACGACTTCCTCTTGAACACAATCGTCCGTCCACGACGGCAATCAGTGCCCGCTTCTCTCACATGACCTATCTTCCCGACTAGACTAATCAATAGCTTCTCGGCTTTTTGTTGGACACCACGTGAGTAAGAATAACGTAAGGAAGGGCAATTAACGTGTCCCATTTCCCGTTATGTACCAGTGGTGTTGTTCGGGACGGTGCTCGCGATTGATCTGTGGTCGGTCGCGCCGTGTTTACAACACATGCCATCTTGCCCCATCGGCCTCCCTCGTTGAAAACGCATAACATAGTCGACAGGTATCTGCTTTCGTTCTATCAACTCTACTCTCTTCTCCCGACTTTTCGCGCACTTCTGCCACTGGTTTTTTATTCACTACAGATAAATAGTTAGAGAATACATAGGTAAATGTGTTAGGGTTAATTGAAGGAACTTCTTCGAAGCCAGAGAACCTTATGAGAACGTTCGATCTCCTACAGTTTTTTTTTACTTATGCACTTACTCATTTTACCCTCTGACTAGTTGGCGATGGGCCCCTGGATGCTTTTCAGTCATGTTGTGTTCTTCATAGGAGTTCCCTATTATCCCAGTAAGTCTGACTGTTAGCCGTTCACGCAAGATACCGTCTCTTTCGTGACTTGAACAGCCAGTATTTCATGGCACGTGCTCTCTGTCATTTTTTCCACCTTCTTACTTCTCACGCTCAATTAAGCTTAACACATCGACGAAACTATAAACCATATCATTGTATTTATTTATTGTATTTATTTTAAATAAAAATAATAAAAGGTTTTGCACAATTCGTCATCACATCTACTATGCGGATCCCAGCACATTTCGCATTCGATTTGTTTTCGTCCCCTTCGTCGTCCACCGCGGTCTTCGAACATTTCGCGTGTCGTTTCGCCTGCTGCCTGAGGATTTCGTCTTCTTTACGAATGCCATAGAATGCTAGCCGAGTCGATTCTCCTTAAAATCTTGGAAATACCCGAGCTAAGGCGTTCCCACGCAGATTGGCGGAAAGCGTTGGGATTCATTTGTTATTTATAAATGTAAATAAAATTTGAAAGAGAGATCGTATAAAATATGGAACGAGTGGAGTCAAAACATATTTCGTATCCCCATGTGGGGTCAATGAATGTGGTTTTGAGAAAGTTATTAAAGTTATTCAGCTGGATGAGTTCCAATTGGTTTATCCCATTACCTTCCTGGCAGGGACAGTTTTCTTTGTTACCGTTCGCATTATAGCAACTATCCCCGGAATAGTTACTATTTCTTCCTATTACTGCATGTTTCTGTAGCGAGGATCATATCTACTGTTTCTCAAGTTGCCTGGCAAATATCGTAGTACGTAAATATTTTGGTCCCATCCTAAGGAACTTCGTATAGGGAATTACTCTATCAAATAGTGAATTCTCTATCTACTTAGCAGACATTCAATGGGTCGATGGAGACGGCTTTTGCCACAATGCCACACTAGACACAGCATCTCGTGACCATCGGTCACACCACCGGGCATGCTGTTGGGTACGTCTCATTGCTTAGGGATGGACCCCGGGCTTTGATCCTACCACCAACGATTCGCTTGGACGTAGCCACGCACGGCTAGCACCGCCCTCTTTTGGGGGTGGGGGCCTGGCAGTTTCTTTCGGGTCTTACGTCCGACTTCATTGCCTGATTCTTACGCCACTATTCTTCCATTGTTATTCCTGTTGCATTCTTGTTACCTTTATGTATAAAGATTTAATCCCAAGTTTGAGTGTCGAAAGGTTGCCCTATGTCAACTACGAAAAGTCCCGCGTGGCGTCTTCTAACGAAGTTGAGCATTTTGCTTAAAGCTAGTGGTTATTCGGTGTCGAGAACTGACTCGGAGGCCTATATTCCGCTACCAACTGCGATACGAATGTTTTTGTTTTAAGAGAACTTACTTCGATCCTTATCACCAGTGGTAGTTTACACAACTTCTCTGCCGTGTCGTATCGTATTTTGAGCAGCCACACACTTTCTCATTTAAAGGCATTCTGACTGGTTTTACGGTGGAGATTCCCTATGAAGCGTCGTCGCTATACAGTTGGTACACACACTTGAGAATGGTGTGGAGATGACACGAATGCGTTGAAACGGTCGAATCTCGGAATGCTGGCATCGTAATTCACATTGAGACGAGTGTTGCGCAAGTGTTAGCGATGCTCCACAATACACCAGGGGTCACTGGTTCGATCGCACGCCTCGGGCAGGCAAATTTCAACACCCTTCTAGGGCCAACAAGTGGTGTCAGTCCTGTTTATCAGGATAAAAACCACTGAATTGGTCAATCGGTGGAAATTCGTAGGTCATTGTTAGGCTGCTTTACTGTACCTGATGAAGTTATGTACATGTCGTACCCCCAAGGAATTGTTGAACGCCTTAGCTTTGACTTATCTCTAGTTTACATTGTGCGATTTCGTAGGCCAAATCATATATAAGAATATCTGATCGGAATATCGGAACGCTTACAAGGTGTTATTACCTGAATTGAAGAAACAGGGTCAAAGTTGATCGTGGCTGTTTTTCATAGTATTGACCGAATTCCAAGGCTAAGCACATTCGCGACGCCCGTCGTTTGGCAACGCTTCCGCTTGGGGCGGTACCCAATTTATGATGTCACCGCGGTGCTAGTTTTCCTAAAATAGCCGACAGTTTATCAGTAACTAGAGGACTTGAGGGGTTGTGAGCATGACAGGTTTATAAAAGGGGCTTTGCTCTATCGTTCTATAGGTATGAATGACAGGTTCGCTTCTATTTACTAAACTCCGGAGTTTATGCTATGTCTTTTTAGATATTTTTTATTCCAGCCTGTGGTCATGACTCATTGAAATTGTTTTGTAATTGAAATGAAAGTCAATTGCTAATCAAATTACCTCCAACTCGTTTAATTTGCTAGTGCAGAATAGAGCCTTTCCCAGAACTACGCTAGCCACAGCATCTATATCGGTTAAACTATCGATCGATTGCAAGAATTTTAGGTAAGGGTCTGCAGAGTAGAACAAGCCATCAGAAAGAAAATGACCCCTGCATAGCTCACGCCGGCCAGTCGTCGCGGCACATGCTTGTGTAGAATGTACACCATCTATTCCACGTTAACACATTTGCGGGTATGAGCCTAATTTTTCTCCAGGCGCCGAATACTCCGAAATCCATATGTGTTGGAGATGCCCCAAACATGCGTCGAAATTAATACATGTTTTTAAGAATATGAGCTTTTGCCTAGAAATAGGAAACTGCTGCAGATTTATTTTAACTGTAAATAGTGCTTTGAAGAAAAAAAGATAAAAAGGAAGACCTTTTCTACATGTAGAGTTAGAGTTTAAGAAAAAGTCGAGCTCGCTTGGTAATTTTCGTCAGGTCATTAGCGAAGTACCTGTCGTGTATCATCGGAAGTTTGACTTACTACATAATCCCTTCGATGTTTATCAAACGATACAATTCCTATTTAAGCAAATCCGAGTGTACCTTTTCTGGACAAGATCCACCCACACCGACGCTACCTCTAGCAATTCGTTTGAAGTTCAGGTGTTCCTGTTTCTCTGACGCCGGTCCTTCCCAAATTCTTGCTGTACTTGTTGTGTGATGTCAAAAATTATAGGCCGTCACCTTCTTCCATCAGTGATCAGTAGCCCGCATCGGTATTCCTCAGTCTATGTTCAGTAAGAGTGTTTGCAATAGAACCACTGCATATTGGTTTCATAGCTGCCAACACGTCTGACGTTACGCGTTTACTCAACACAGCGCTAGAATTTTTGGAGAGCTATTCGAAAAATACGAAAAGTTCATAATCCATCTGAAATGACTAAGGACTGAAATAACCGTTCTCTTTCTGTTATTTCGATGTTCAATGTGGTTCAGAAAGAAGTGGCAAGTTTTCTATGAGCACAAATGTACAAATGTTGCTAGGGAGCAGTCGTTTATCAAACGACGCCTTCCTCAGAGCGTCCTTAATAGTTTTAGATGTTCGGGAACCGTGGTGTACGAGATATTCACGTTCTGCGTGCGATTTCTATCATACATCTATGTGTTACAATGGCTTGAATGAGACCACAGTAGGCGATTTGGCCATTACTGAATCACGCATATATTCATAAACCATCTCCGTTGGATCTCACTGAGGATGGAAGTGACTCGACGGTCTGTATCGTCCTATAGTTTGTCTCTCCTTCACTCTCTCTCTGCCCTGTCTACCGACACTAGTAGTTTGTGTTTCCTTCATTTCACTACATAGAACTCTTTATTTGTTTGTGACTTCGTGATTTCTGCATGTTTATTTCTTCAATTCGTCGAGGTATTCATTGAGATCATAGAAAATCCTTCCGCAGATGACTTCCCTCATGATCTGCAATGCACGCTTTGAACTATGTCATATACAGCCATCTGATCCAGTAATATGCAGAAGCCTGCGATACTTCTGACGATACGCGGCCTTAAGAAAAGTGTGCATGAAGATGGAGTTATTTCTGAGGTGTTACTTGTCGTCTGAGCAGTCAGTCTCGCAGCGACGCCTCATTGCAATTTT
The DNA here is from genome assembly GCA_009735665.1 of Angiostrongylus cantonensis. NCBI lineage: Eukaryota > Metazoa > Nematoda > Chromadorea > Rhabditida > Metastrongylidae > Angiostrongylus > Angiostrongylus cantonensis. Next base: position 1,714,839 of record MQTX01000039.1, read on the forward strand.
CTGCTGAGTGTACGACGTCTGAATTATCGCTATGATCACTCATGGATGTCATACCAACCACTCTAGCAGTTCTTACTTGGCTCCGCCCCCCTCATTGTGATTTGTGCTCCATAAGTCGGTTTTTCTCTACTTTTTGAAGGAACTTATGCTCTTCTCTTGTCCTACGTACGCTCCATTTTCTTCCGTACGCATTTCTATGGTTTTGGTACATATACAATCCTTGTATGTTATGAAAAAGAAAACTCGTCCACTGTGCAGTCGTACTGCTGTCAGCATTTGAAAAAGTTGTGTAGGTTCTACCAGAAGTATTACAAAGGCTACCTCCTAGGTTCGATATCCTTCCATTTCAAACGATACCCAAAAGCCATTAAAGCCATTGGAAATTGGGAAAAAAAAACGAACTGGTTCTCAATTCGTCGAGACAGGGGCATTTCAGCTGTTCCTCACTGGCCACACTCACTATGCCGCACACCCCCTCACTGGCGATAGTCTCTCGCCGCAGAATGAGACATTATTAAGCAGACATCCTCCCATGGATAATATCCACCACAGCAAGCTACCGAGGACTCCTATGTACCAGAATAAACTACCGGAAAGAAAAAAAACATGTAGATGTCATACCACAACTTCAGTATGTACGTAACGCCTACGCTCAGAATTGGCGAGGCTACCATGTGGTTGGATTGAAAATGAAATTGCAGACGAAAGGTTCGTGTCAATTGTTCGGTATATAGAACAGGTTTTCTTGGAACATTTTCGACATAACATCTATTTCGAACAAATTATCGACTGCGTGTAAAAGTTCGGTGGAAAGCTCTGTATAATGAAATAAACCACCGAAAGGGAGATGCACGGGATGTAGTACATTGCGTCAACATTGCTCCCAAGCATGCATAGCACACAATGCATGTTGGGTTTATGTGTTTATTCCTCGTTTTGATTTGAAACCAAATTAGACGAAAACATGTGAAGAACTGCATGTATCTCCTTATTGTGATAACATAATATATTCACGACTGATATGTTATTTCTCGTCACATCGCATGCATTGAACTTAATGCATTCAGTCTGAAGTACCCTACAGCACAGACAGAGGCGTTTTCATACCTTCTTATCATCAGCGGGATAGCTGTTACTATATCTGTATAGTAAGAAGTAAATTGCCTGTGGGTTCGTGGAAATCAAATTATCGTAACAATTTTAAATTGAGTTGAGGCAGAACTAATGGCCGTCCTTTCTCGATAGACTAATAATTAATTAACCCCTATGGTAAATGTTTCCCGCATGCATACATTATTGAAGTAACCCGTTTCAAATGCTTATTTTTTTGCTTGAAAATCCATCGCATCATGTTTTTTCTGAAATTCAATTCGCAGCGATTTTAGGCTGTTGAAATGAAGCTCTCAAATTGTGAAGATTGTATCGTTTTGTTTAATGAGTTCGAACATAGGCATATAGCAACGCTGGGAGTAGGAAATATCATCTAAGCAGGGGCCTCGTAAGTGCTTCCAAATGAACACTGCAGGGATGTTTTGATGGATTAATGAGCCGACACGGGTTTGGTGTACAAATACTTATTTGGCTAACGTCTTGATGTCTTCTTCTTCAGGGTAGCTCAATGGCAGGTGGCGGTGATCTGACGATGTGGTATGTTTTAAATAAATTTCGGTTTTTAGAAACGTATTTCTATGCCACGTGCCAGATAGTACATCACCGACTTCTGCTGGACGCATTCCCGCCAAAATTGCAAGTCATGTTGGATAGCGGCAGTAGATTAGCATCCGTCCTGCATAAGAGAACATTGCCGAGTGAGATTCTCGACGAAAAGAATTACCTAATAATACGTCACCAATCTTTGTAAAGCATGCAGAGCAGGGAGGCGTACTCTTGTGACTTCGAAGGAGTCGTACAAAAAAAAGAAGAAAATTGAGTATGAGACATGGCCAACAGAAATAACTCTAGCCCTTGCACATGACAACGCTGGTGTCAGACTTGTCTGGAAAGAACCTCCTTTGATCTACGGAAGCCACCTACTTAGAACTTCCCAATCACTTTTTCCAAGCACCTCGGCAAGTACTACATGAGGAGGTTCTCTACAACAGAACTGCAGAGGAGGACCACTTTTGATAAACTTGTCGTATCTACAGATTTGAATTTCACGTTACCGAAATAAATAAACATGTTTGTTGGAAGAAATAGGGGATTCCAATAGCTCCAATCTTGACTAATAAAGACGCGTTCAAGTTGTCTGGTAGCAGTTCAAAGACGTCGCTTAAATTGTCTATTATTTGCGAATCAGCCTCATAAATCGTAGTATGCAGGAACTGGTTCTTGGATTGGTTTCATAAGAAAACTATCGCACCAAAAATTTGTGCGACAATAGCAATAGTGAAAACATGAGTGCATTGAAATCAATTCACATGTTCACCAACTTATTATTCAATGTACAATTTGAAATGGGAAAAAACGACGTTATTAGTAGTGCCATTGAACGAGTTTGTTTGCAGACTTTTGGTATTGGTGGTGAACATGTTGTACATAGGGGAATGCATGGTTTTTGGGACTATTGCTTGCCATGAAAGGGTTATATCGTAACAGAGAGATGCCTGTCATTTCTGCGAGGTGGCCAATGCCGAACGAGCAACGCAGGCCTGTTTCGTGATTGGTCCACACCCACTTTGTTCCGCCGATCGCTTTTCGACCACTACACGATACATGATGACCAGACGAACCGATATCCAACTGGGACTCGTGGTTGATCAACGTGGTTGCCGTTTTCAAAAAACGACTACCAGCTAGTAGTTCTCCTACACCTCAATTATATTACTATCTCATTATAGACTTTCTAATCTTAAGATTATTCGTATCCATAGGTCGTGTCATCGTTAAACAACTGTATAAATGAGAATTAGGTTGTTCGTGATTTTTTAACCACTTCCATGGTTATTTTCCTTGCAGGTCCGCCCATCTCCACATTCTACGGACTTAGTTGGACTACTTTAACCGGACTAGGACGTGATATTCTGGTCATCTCATTTTTGTAAGTTCAACTAATTATTAATCCTTCTATCTTTATTTTCACCTAGAACAATTGCAGTGTTCCCTGTTTTTCTTAGTGTGCATTCTACTCCACTTGGACTAAAAGTGATTTAATTAGATTGAACTGGAGTGAGTTTAATAGAAAAAAATGCAATGTCGCCCAACCAACAGGTGTTTAGCTGTGTTTTCTATTCTGGATACTTAGACGGCCCGTCATCATTGTTTATGCGGGCCTTTCTCCACTTTTCGGAGTTTTGCTGGTCTAGCCACTGTGGTTCTTTGGAGTCTCGAGGTCAGCCTGGCTAAAAGTCTGCCCCAGGTCGTCACCACCACAGGCAGTCGCCGTCGTTGTGGATTAGGCGGATATTTGCCACCATGTGATTGGTTTGATACCAGGATAGTGGTAGACCCTGGTATTTGTTTACTCTTAGCTGGGTTTCCTGATGGAAATCTCCCGGTCTCCTTCACAGCTTGGGAGACCCTGCTGAGGGGATGAACACCCCACTGTACATCGCAGCTCGACACCCAGGAACACCTCCCAGCCACGACAAGTCAGTAAGCCGTTGAGAGGCTTTTCTATGCTAAGTTTAGTTTTTTTTCAAGAATGTACTGAGTCTGTGTGAAATAACTCTTTTGTTGAATGCAAGTGAAAATCACCTGTCACCTTATGTCTTCGACTATCGAAATCTGAGGCGCTCAGTGAACTCAACAGTTTTCATTCATAAAAACTTATGCCCTTACGCTCACAATATATAACTATAATTCCTCATAATCGGGCTGAATACCAAGAAGACGCCAAATATATGGAATTTTGTTCCGCTATCGTGAGGACTTACGTGTGAAGAAGGGATAAAAAAGGCGAAGGTAGCCTAGTACTGTAAACTCGGGTCTTTTTTCCGTAATGTCACTTGATTCCTCCCAACGGTTTACCGCCTCATCGTGGCTGGGAGGTGTTTCTGGGTTTCGGACTGCGATGTACAGCAGGGGAATTCTTCACCCTGGCAGGGTCTCCCAAGCTGAAGTCTGGCGTTTCCATCAACAAACCTAGTTAAGAGTAAACTAATACCAGGATCCACCAGGTATCAAAGTCGCAGGCTGGCAAATCTCCCTATGATCCACAAAAGCTATGACTGCCTGAGGTGGTGAAGACCTGGGGCAAACTTTGGCTCTGCTGACCTCGGAATTCCAAGGAAGCAAAATGGCTGGACGAGCAAATTTCCAATAAATGGAGGTTCTGCTGGGGCCTGCACAGCCAGTAAGGACGGTTCATTCAAGTATCAAGTCACCTGATTAGCCAGAAAACAAGGAGCTTTCACGAACCCTCTGAACGTATTTTCAGTAGCGGTCGGAATGCTGGAGATTTTTTTATGGGTTTACGTCACTTTTTATGTACTGCCTACTATTTTTCTAATAGCAAAGTAGTATGCGAAATATAACCATAATGATGTTGATGAGTTTGTAAAAAATCCGGACTCGCATGGTGTGGTGGTGAACACGGTAGCCCCGCGGAAAGTGTAATGGCAAGTTCGATCCCCCCCCCCCCCCCCCCCCCCGTATAGAAAGGCAACAGCAAAGCCAAGGTGATGTATCTGCCGAGTATCGATTTTGACTCCCATATTATCCCATTCCAATGTTCGCATGACGTTCTGGAGGCTGGCAGTAAATATTTTTGGCGAGATTGCATCGGCTTGCTTAACTCCTGTTTTGAGGTCAACGTTAATATCGTTGTAGAATGGTGAAATCTTGGTTGTGAAATTTTTGTACAGCTCACGAAGAATCTTTACGTACTGAGTAGGGACTCACGCTGGCGTATTAGCTCGAGTTTCTGGAGACAAACGTCTCTTGGTGACCTTCGAACTCTGAGCTTTCATGGCGCTAAAGTGAAGATGTTCAATGAGCCGATTGTATTCCTCGTCGATGTTGTCGACAACGGCATCTTCCCAACAGCCGACTGAGTTGAGAATGAGTTGAATAAGTCCCAGTTTGTGTTGGTTCTGGGATTTCGGTTTTTGAATTTAGCGGCTTTTTCTCCTTTCCGCGAGAAATAAAATCATGATGGTCTTGGTCGCTATGATAAACTCAGATAGCTGCTTACCCTGTTCGTTCCATTCTAATCCGTGGGTCCCAATGTGACGTTCCTCAGACGATCTTCTTGGTCCAATCTTGGCATTGAAATCTCCAATGATGACCTTGAAGAATGTATGGTCTTCTGTGTAGAACCTCTCCAAGTCCATGTAGAACGCTTCGCCTGCAGCTCGTGCGATTCCACGCTGGCGTATTAGCTCGAGTTTCTGGAGACAAACGTCTCTTGGTGACCTTCGAACTCTGAGCTTTCATGGCGCTAAAGTGAAGATGTTCAATGAGCCGATTGTATTCCTCGTCGATGTTGTCGACAACGGCATCTTCCCAACAGCCGACTGAGTTGAGAATGAGTTGAATAAGTCCCAGTTTGTGTTGGTTCTGGGATTTCGGTTTTTGAATTTAGCGGCTTTTTCTCCTTTCCGCGAGAAATAAAATCATGATGGTCTTGGTCGCTATGATAAACTCAGATAGCTGCTTACCCTGTTCGTTCCATTCTAATCCGTGGGTCCCAATGTGACGTTCCTCAGACGATCTTCTTGGTCCAATCTTGGCATTGAAATCTCCAATGGTGACCTTGAAGAATGTATGGTCTTCTGTGTAGAACCTCTCCAAGTCCATGTAGAACGCTTCGAGTTCTTCTTCGTCATAGTTTGATGTTGGAGCGTAAACGACGAAGATTATCAAAGCCGGTATTGATCCACATGTTTTTAATCGTAAACGTCCGATTGGAGTTGTAAGCTGTTCGAATGAATCGATGTTCATGGACAAGCTCGTGTTGACGAGATACCGCCTACTCCTTTACTGTCGCATGTTCCGAGGAACAGTTCTTTTCCAGTGTTACAGACGGCGTTGAATGGGTGGTGTCGTCTCGTCTCGGCCAGGCCGACGACGTCGTACGTCATCATTCTCCCTTGCATGAGCAAGTCTTCTATCGAGGACTCGGATGCAAGTGTACGTGCATTGTAGGTACAGATCGTCACCATAGTTTTTCGTGATCCAGGCAGCTTCCAATGGCCCTGAGATTTTAGCAGCCTCTCCGTACTCGTCCTACCCAATGCTGCCAAATTGGGGGCTCTTTCGGGGTCAGGGAATGAGGCCCCTTTTTTTTACTGTTTAGTATTTGTGATACCCACGTATAGCTTGCTGGGCTCAAAACGTGGGGGCTGGTTATACTCACGGATAGCTTGCCAGGCTCTCCCAGAGTGGACATGAAGCTTATTTGTTGGAGACGACTCCTAACCGACTCCCATATACTTCCCTGTCACTTGATTGCAGGCTTTTGGCCGAATTGACTCGTAGAATACAATCCGCATAAAGCGAGAACCTACCCACACACGCATGCATGAATACGCCTGGCAAATACAGAAAGTATGTGCCGAATCGGCGCACTAGAAACAGGGAGTCCATCCCCTGGATCCACCTGCGTCTCAGTGAAGCAAAGGTCGCTTTTGGTCCGCTATTATCCCCCTATCCTCCACCTGGGGACGCCCCACGTAGCCTCTCGACTAACCAGCTCGAGATCGCTCGTATGAGAAAGATCCGTGGAAGTGGCAATAATAGTAATAATAATAATAACAGTGGTTATAATAACAGTACAAAACACGCCTAGTTAAGGGAGACGGGGTAAGGGGGGTGGGGCAAAGTACGGGAACAAACTCGGGAAACAGAGCTTCGAAGCCCGGAATGAGGAGGCCGACGCTGTTTCTCTAGTTGACTAGTCCAGATGAAATCGACACTGGAGCAACACTTGAAGGAGCCATGTTCTCAAAGTGTGTTCCAGCTCTCTCCAGAACTTGGAAAGAACCACATCGTCTTTGTTCTAACTCCATTTTTGGAGACATCTGATGATTTGAGTAATACGAACGTGCCCAGTGAATGACCACAGTGAGTCACAGCCCATGAGCCAACTATCGAGAGCGCGCTACATGGCCTCGGTCCAGCTCGATCCAGATCGTTTTCATTCGGGAATTCCGGTTTCATTTTAGGTCAGTGGCTGTCTGAGAAACAAGTTGCCAGCAATTAGTTGTCGCAATCACTTTTGATTTTTTCTCGTTGCTCGTGGGTTATACAATTGTTACGTTTTCATGTAACAATAGCTAACTGTCCTGTGTTGCTTAATGTTGCTTTTATTGATTTTTGTTATCATATCCCATCAAATGTTCTTATGACTACGTAAACATTCATTATTTCTTAAGTCTAACGTATTATTTATTGTCTACTATTTTTAAAGGCAGGGTATATTGTGAAATATAGCTTCAGTGATGCTGAGATATTTGCAAAACGCCGGACTGCAAGTGTCTGCGGTGGGGAACAAACGCTCTATTGTCCTTTCCGGAGAGTAGCGCGTTCACCACTACACCATGCGGGTCTTTCGTTTCTCCTGTCTATGAGCACTGAAGTTATATTCTCTGTTTCAGTATGAGGATCAACCCGATACGCTTATTGAAAGGCTGCCAAGTACAATATTTTCACGCAAGGATGTCGTCAGAAAAAGTAAGATCTTCAAGTTTTTTCTTCTAAAGGCAAGTCGTAGATTAGTTATTCAATGACACGATGTGTTTTGAATATTTGTGTTTTGACGGGAACCTTAACCATACTGTGTGATATATTTGTATTCTTGGATGGCCCGTCCTCACTTGTGCGGACCCCAGCATAATTTCCACTTTTTCGGAGTTTTGCTGGTTTAGCGGTTGCTTTTCCCGAGGTCAGCCTAGCCAAAGTCTGCCCCGCGTCGTCACAACTATACACAGTCGCCGCCCTTGTGGACTAGAGCGAAATTTGCCACCATGCGACTGGTTTGATACTATGACAGTGGTGTGTCCTAGCATTGGTTTACTCTAAGCTGGGCTTCCTAATGGAAACACCGGGCTCCTTCTAGGCTTGGGAGATGAGTCCCTCTGCTGTACATCGCAGCCTGACACCCAGGAACATCTCCCATCTACGATGAGGAGGGAAAGCGTTGGGAGGACTATTTGATATAATACGAAGAATTTTGCAGGTACTAGATATTAAAAATCTAAATCCGAATGTGATCACCATGCAGTATGCCGTTAGAGGCCCAATTGTGATTCGAGCAGTGGAGATCGAAAAAGAACTGGAAAAGGTGGTGTTTCGAGAATGTAGCTTTTTAAGCTCCGTTTCTTCTTTGATGCAGTTCTTACCTATGTCAGGGAGTGAGCAAGCCTTTCAAGAACGTTATCAAAGCCAACATCGGGGACGCGCATGCGATGGGTCAGAAACCCATCACATTTATAAGACAGGTAAATAGAGCTAGCACTGTGAATTTTCATCAAGCGTCAACGATAGTTCGCAATGGGTTATCAATTTCTTCATCTTAGAACAACGAATTTGTGGAATTTTCGATTGTGAGCGATTGAATACTAACTTATCCTGCTAATTTTTCTTTACTGCGTATTACAACCTTTCATTGCAGTGTATTATTATGAAATTCAACCATACTCATGTTGAGATATTTGCAAAACTCCGGATCGCATGTGTCTGCGGTTGGGAGCGAACGCGTTATTACCCTCTACGGGGCTAATGCGTTCACCACCACACCATGCGGTTCCCTCGTTTCGCCTTTCTCTCAGTTTTCTGTCTACCAGAGCAATCAGCAATCACCAACCAAAGGGATTGTTCTGGGGAGCGCAAATCGTCATTGAACCCAGTTAACTAGCTTATCTGTGGAGTAGCATTCGCGGCTTGTCCAGACCGATTTCACGTTGGACTCACAAAATATTGGCATAAATGTGATGGCGAACCTTTGTCAAAGTATCCGTAAGCAGCAGTTCATCCACAGCAGTGTAATCCTTACAAGTTAGCGATGTTTTACGAGAATTACTCTTAACTATTTCCAGGTACTAGCCTGTGTGTGCAATCCGTCACTAACAGAGTGTGGAGGATTCCCTTCTGATGTGGTGGAACATGCTAAAGTGAGAGCACTATGTTTAGTCTTATCTTGAAAATCAGGTGTAAAAGTAGGTTGACACAGTAGTACCTCGTGTCAATACGAAGAAAACAGATTGTACTTCTTTCATTTGACTAATCTCTTCACCTATTCTTGAGAGCCGTTTGAAAGATTTCATTTCTATTTGGGGGTTGTCAGCATAAACGTCACAACAGTGTAGATCTCTCATGTTGTACTGTAGAAAGCAAAAAAAAAAAAGGAAAAGGTCCCCAAAGAACCCTACCCGGACTGCGGTCGAGCAGCTTGTGCCAGACGTTATTGATGCTAGTTTATAAATATGGTAGTTATGCATGGTCTTACTTCTTGCGTTTGAAGTGAAGTTATAGTTGGTTTTGCAACTGATTTTTTATTAATGCAAAATACTACGGTTTTATTAGATTGAACTGACCACATAGTGTGAAGATGTAGGGTTTTTGCTCATCAACGCAAGGAAGTTTTGGAGTGTTCTTGTGCTCTAGACCATTCTTCGTGGATGTGGAGGCCATAGTGCTGGTGCGTACAGTCAGAGCACCGGTATTGACGTGATCCGCCGACATGTTGCTGAGTATATCGAGGTCTATTTACTTTCACGTCTCAAAATGTTATCCAATTTTCATTTGTAATGTATGTTATTCTCAACCTGCTGGTGTTCAGAAACGCGATGGATTTCCCTGTGATCCTGAAAATGTGATTCTTTCTGGTGGAGCTTCTGAATCAATTCGCAATGTGCTAAAGATGTTTATACGACGTGACGTTAAGAAGAAAACTGGTGTAATGATCCCGATACCTCAGTACCCATTGTATTCAGCAACAGTTGAGGAATTCGGCCTAGGACAGGTTTGTGAATTTCCTGTAGGTCTGTGGTTGCTTGAAGTAGTGTTAGTTCTCTTGATGCGACTAAGGATCTTAAAGGTGGTTGTGAACAAATGTAATGCTTGAATTTGTTCACAGATAGGCTATTATCTTCATGAAGAGAAGAACTGGAGTCTTGAAGAAGAAGAACTGGAGAGATCGTATAAAGAAAGCCTTAAGCAGTATGATACTAAAGTGCTCTGTGTTATTAACCCCGGAAACCCTACTGGACAGGTAAAGTTTTGTTTTCTTCTATAGTTCTTTAATTATTTTTCTAAACATCTAATTGTCTCTTTGTCTAGTCACACTGTTAATATCGTATCACTTACCTAAAGTTTAAAGAGGAACTGCATTGTGACACAACACATTTCGATTTCTGTTAAGTAGTGGTCGGAGGCGCCCCGCAGTACACATGCGATCGATTCCCGCACCCATGGTTCACCGAGCCTTCTATCCCTCCGGTGTCGACAAATTGGTACCAGACCTCTCTGGGAGAATAGCAGCGCCGGCTCGATACATTGACAGATCACTGGGAGTTATTATAAAGACCAGATATGCATTCAATCGCCTCCAATGATGCTACATGAGGTCGAATGCATGACGCATTCCTCACGGATGAAGCAAGACCGAGAGCTTTTTTTAGTGCTGGAATGTACCTTATATATTTGCAACAATGAGCTAAACCCTATTACAGGTGCTTACTCGTGAGAATATTGAAACTATCATAAAATTCGCCCATCGTCATAAACTTTTCCTCATGGCTGACGAGGTTTATCAGGTGAGGACTAAAACTGCTTATTGTTCTTCAAGTATTCCAAAGTTCTTTTTTCCCAGGACAATATCTATGCAGAGGGATCGAAGTTTCATTCCTTCAAGAAGGTCATTAATGAGATGGGAGCGCCCTACAACAAGTTAGATATTTTCCTGCTTTAGTATGTTGTACGAAGCACATCTAGTTGAGATTTTTTATCTACTTGCGGTCATGTCAGTATTTTCTAGAATGGAATTGGCCTCATTTCATTCAGTATCAAAGGGTTATATGGGTGAGTGTGGAATGCGTGGTGGTTATGTAGAGTTCTTCAACCTGGATCCACAAGTGTTCCTGATGTTCAAGAAGATGATCTCCGCAAAACTGTGTCCTACCATTCTCGGCCAGGTGATTTCTATGTTTCTAAGTTCTTTATAGTTAACATCCAAATGCCTTGCTTTATTGTGTGCACATCATTCTCTAATCACTTTGTAAGTTTCAGCTTGTTATGTTGCAGAATTTTTACAGAACAAACGTACTAGTCAGTTGTTACACTAGTAAATTGTACATTATGTTTAAGATGTTGGACTGAGTAATAACAACGTCTTCCCCTGTGAGTGTTATCTCGACATTTTATGCGTAATGCAAAACAACCAATACCGCAATGAGTGTATTCCTGGTATAATTATCTGGATACTTGGATGGCCTGTCCTCGCTGGTTGTGCGGATCACAACATAATCTTCATTTGTTTGGAGTTTTGTTGGTTTAGCCATTGTGCTTCCCTGGAGTCCCAAGGTCAGATAAACCAAAGGCCATCCCGAGTCGTCACCACCACAGGCAGTCGCGGCCCTTGTGTATCGGCAGATTTACCACCATGTGACTAGTTCGGTACCAGGACGGTGATGAATTTTGCTATTGGTTTACTCTTAGCTGGGCTTCTTGATGGAAACGCCAGACTTCTCAACTTAGGAGACCCTGCCAGGTGGATGAATCCACCCGCTGCTGTTCATCGCATCCCGACACCCAGAAACACCCCCAGCCACGTTGAGGCGGGAAACTGTTGGAAGGAGCTTAATCATTAAATATCAATTAATACTCTCATGTTTTGTGTAAAAAAGGATCCAAGAACAAGTGCATTAGAGGTTAACAGCGCTTGAGTTATCACTAAACATTACGTTTAAAAACGTTCCGCTACGGACTTCCCGTGCTTTTGGTGCATAATTTTCGAACAAATATTTGATCATTTTTTAAAAACAAGTTTTCATTAACCTCAGCATTGGCTGTTGGTTTTCTTACGTGTTGAAGTGCTATCCTTTGATTTTTTTGAGCATAGATTAAGCGAAGATAGCTACGTTTTGGATTGAAAATTTCATGTACTTCTCAGTAGTGACTTAGGCTTCGTCGCCGAACTAACCTGTTTCACCAAATAACCGCTTTTTAAGTTGTCCATGTAGTAGGTTTAATGCAGATATCAAGTTCACACATCGTGCTCAATGGATAATCGCAGGAGAGTCATTCGGGATGTGACAGAGCAGTTTTTCCGCGGTAGATAGGTTAATCAAGAAGCGAAGGCGATATCATTATAATACCTATTATTAAATGCAGGTGAATTCAGTTTATGGGTTGCTTATCGCTGCTGTTCCAAGTTGGCACATCCCTCCCTTCTTTATGGCAATCCTACATGTCGATTCTGCCGAGAGATTGCAATTAAGTAACTAGAAAGTACATGGGAGGGAGTTCGCAATCGTCAGCAGTAAATAAGCTCCATGTTTACTTTGTGAGAGAACGACAAGCACTAGAAGTATCAGTTGGGAAACAGAATAAATGGGCATTACTGGTCTAACAAAGGAGGAACTCCTAAGTATAGGAGAATGGAAAAATCTGTGAGCTGTTCTTAGCTACCTGAATTAGACTAAGATGGCGATGGATATTAACAACACAGGGTTTCGCTCGAGGTCGTACTATCGCTTCCCTAACACCAACCTCTATTTTCCATATTAAAGTAAAGTCCCAGATTTAAGGACCGAAGTTCCAAAATGTCGAAATTGCAGTTTGTTCAGATCACTGGATGAATTTTAAGGAGATCCCGTTATTGGCAGCACCGACGTAGAATGCGATCGGCTTATTTGCGATCGGCTCAACGGTTTTACGTTAGTGCAAAAAGTGGAGAGATTAGTTAACTTAGATAGATCGATGTTGACTGTATATACCTCATATTATTTGTAGCTTTAAAGCATCTGCGGAGAAGCGACAAATGATCTTAAGGGGAGAAGAGGGGCAGTGTTACCCGAAGTCACAGAGGTCGGGAACAACACTTGCACCATCCTTCGAACATCGCCAACCACATTACTAAGAAAACTGGATTCCGACTTCTAGATGGGAAAGGTACCATATCCGAAAGGGTTGTAGAGAAGCTCATCCGCGAATTCTACTCTAATTTATAACAGACACGATCCTCTACATATGGTCGGAGGTAACGGATACTCTGCTCTAACAGGCGTCTTTACTAAAGTTAAATATGATGTTTCGTGGATGAAGAATAGCGCAACACTTGTGCTCGAGCGTCTGACTTAACGTCAGTCCTCATCAGAAGGTTTCCCCAACTGTTTTCAGCTCAAGTTCGTACTTTTATGTCAGTTCAGCTAAGCATCAGGCTATTGGAATTGTACAGATAGAGATCAGGGCAGAACTAACACTATCTGCAACTCCTTCGTAGTCTGGTTGCTGTATTTTCTGTTCAGCACTTTTACTATGGTGATCCGAAACCGGATTTACAAATGTCGGACAATGAGCGGACAAGAACGAGCATAATTTCCATTAAGATGGCTTACATCCACACAATAGCTATACCCGTCCACGTTTTGCGAGAGTGCAGCAGAGGACCTATGTCTTTCAACGAATTAAATAGTGTTTACGAATCAAATCAAGGATCGAAACTGTCGAGCTCTGGACACCAGTGGCATTCCTGCTCTGCACATAATGCAAAGAGTGTCCGTGTCTTTTAGATAAGAAAAGAAGTCTGAAACATTAGTTGTTCAGTGGAATACATACCTTTGAGTCGGTTTTCGGCACCGAATAATTACTAGCTCGAAGTAGAATGGTGGACTTTGTACGAATTTGCAACGCGGTACTTACTGGCATAGCCACAGAGAACGATCTTAAGCTTAGGTTACAATTGTTTACATTAATAACAGCAAAACAATATTAACAATGTGACGATATCCAGAAGAGCAACGAATAGTTGAGTGAGCCAAGTGAGACTGAGCGAAACTCGAACTGGGATGGCTCGTGATGTGCCTTGTACTACCTCTACAGTGGGCGGAGTTGACCGAAGAAACTTGAGTTAATGCTCTGAGAAAGATTCCAGAATGTTTCTCAGTTAGAACAATCCGATAAAGCAGCGTGCACATAAGGTTCATGAAGACTAGACAGTAAGTTATACGGAAAGGACACGTGAAAGCGCTAGAATAGCTTAAAGAATGTCTTCGTGTGAAGGCGGAACAAAGGCTTGTACAAAAAGGTCACGTGAAAACGGCGCACAAAGGCTTGTATAAAAAGTGTATGTGGAAATGGTACAAAGCCTTGAACGACATCGGCGATCAAAGGTTGTTGTTTCCACACCGGGTTGTTGGAATTATGACGGTTCAGAATACTTATACGTCCTTACGACAGGTACCGTTAGCGACTTGTCTTCAGTGAATGTCGCATTGCAAAATGACCCACATTTTGCAAAGGTTTAATTGATAAGCTATGTTGCTGTTGAAGTTCTGTGAACGAGTAGAACCAATTGAACTGTTCTTACCACGCTAGCTATGCGTTCACACTCTTCTGGCGACCGCTTGAACTATTTGACAAGATCAGCAGAGGGGCAAGTGATACAGATGACCGCACAGTGAAAGCATATGGTGGAATGTGAAAGTACATCAGAATATGTGATGGTAGCTCACATTTGACAGTTACTGCTGTGTTTCTTTAGGCAATTTCACGAATTCTTGTTCCACTGCAGATTGACTCAAAAGTATTGCAAACTAATGTTCTTTGGTGTGATGATCATTGTTTCTCGTTAGATACGTGATAGCTAGTTGTTTATACATCCATTTGGTGACTGATAATCGATTTGTTCAGGTCGTTATGGACACTGTTGTTAATCCGCCTAAACCCGGCGACCCCTCATACAATCAATGGCTTCAGGTTTGTTAAATAAATGGTCTGTCTGCTGTTTTCCATGGCATATCAGTATTTCCAGGAAAAAACGGTAGTGCTTGATTCCCTCAAAAAACGGGCCATATTAGTGAAGGAAGCGTACGGAAGTATCGAGGGAATAAAGTGCAATGAAGTTCAAGGAGCTATGTATGCATTTCCTCAAATAGAACTGCCACCACGCGCTATGGAAACTGCCAGGGTGAGTTCTTCATATAAGGTCTTAGTTTGCTCTTGATGCTTATACATATATACACATATATATATA
>MQTX01000039.1:1730065-1771106 GCA_009735665.1 Angiostrongylus cantonensis
TTTTCTCAGAGCTATTTGACATCTTATTTCTGTTATTTCCGTTATTATGTCTCCTTTCAGTCTTTGAACCAAGAACCCGACTTCTTCTATGCAATGAAATTGCTTGAATCAACTGGTGTATGCATTGTACCTGGCAGTGGATTCGGTCAAAAACAAGGCACATATCATTTCCGGTGAGTTATTCATTATTTTGGAGATTCTGTGGCTTTCGAACCAATTGCATTGATGCTTTTCAGGACAACAATTCTTCCACAGACGGAATTAATGAAGGACATGTTGGATCGATTTAAATCGTTCCACATGAAATTTTTAGAAGAATATAAATAGGCAGTTAGTAGTAGTTTTGCTAATCACCTCCCGTTTTCTTCATTATATCTCATTACAAAGTTTTATTGTCTTGATAGTTGGGAATCCCGAGCAATTTTTTGCTGTGGGATTTGACCTTCAGATATTCAGTGTCGTTAAAAAGCTGCTATGAAATGATAAAATGATTGACAGTATTCAAATAGTCGTTGTGCCATTTATTATGCTACACTGGAGAGAAAAAAAGGCTAATATACATTGTCATGATAGCGTAGGAATATCGACAACAACGAAAGACAGGTAAGAACTGTAGTGATATGTGGGGAATTATTCATTGTTCGTACTGACTTATCTAATAGTACAAATATAACATAACAAAACTTGCAACAGACAAAACAGTTTCCACAGATCTGCACCGGATCGAGTGGGAATAGAACTGCGAGGAGGACCAGGAAGACAAATGTCATCAGGAACTTCAGTGACCCTTGTTCTTGACTAAAAACGTCTATTCTCCCGATTTCTTTTCAGTAAAAGCCTGTAAGAAAAATCCTCGCATATTATTATGAAAGTAGCTGCTAGAAGTTTTCAAGCTTCTCAATCGTTAAGTCTTATAAGAACACGTATAGCTTTGGCCGACAATGGTTATATACTAAGCTCAAAATCACTAAAAAGTAATGAATAAGACCGTAAGCCTTTGGTTTCGATGGCTATAACAGATTTACTGTTTAACAGGAAAAAAATGTACTATTTAATACATCCAGTTAGGAAGGTACAGGCACAACACACTAGAAGCGAAATTCTGAGATAAAAAATCTGCCGTTAGAAGTGAGAACAGCACTGATTGGAAATCAGCAGTTAGCGCAATAAGAAGATGACGGCATATCGGCATCCAGACTGACTCCTCGACATTCTGAAATCTTTTAAATTTACCACATTTAATCTACACAATTTACTACATTATTTTACCACATGGCGCAGTGGTTGGAGGCGCCACTGCGGCGCGCACGTGAAATGCACCCATTGCCCATCAAGTCTTCCATCCCTCCCGGGTCGGGAAATTGGTACCAGACTTGTCTGGGAGGATAGCAGCACTGGCTCGATACATCGGTAGGCCACCGCGAGTTATTGTAAATGCCAGATATGCATTCAATCACCTCCAACGATACTAAATGAAGTCGAATGCATGGCGCATCCCTCTGGGATTGATCAGCGCCGAGAGCTTTATCCTTTATCCTTTTTATTTTACCACATTTCTTCATTGTACTTTAGGATCAGCAATTTAGTGGTGGTTCCGAAGAGCGAATTGGAACCGATTATTGACCGAACTATAAATTACTGATTTCCAAGGTTTGGCTGTGTTCTGTATTCTTTAATTGTTAGGTCAAATATGGTCCTTACAAGAAATTTTTCTAATAATTATGAACCTAGAGCTAAGGAAGTGCGGTGTTAAAGACACGCGCATTACCAGTGGCTCGAACCGCCTCTAGGACAATCAAGCCCTTTATCCCTTCGTGTCCCGAAGTTGAGACCATAAGCGCAGTAAATTAGTTGGATTGATGTTGCATTGCATTGCTGATAGGCTTTTAGATCCAGATATGCATTCAGTTGTTATTATAATACTTATCGGAGTCGAATTCTAGGAGTGCGCTCAGGGATTTGTTAACGCGGAACGTTCTAACTGTATATTTTACCAATAGTTCACTGTTTTTTTGTTTGTTTCTCTTTTTTTTTTAGATGGGGCGGATACCACCGTGGTAGTGATGTCCGTCCGTCATCACGATCATGGTGCTAGATCGATTCCGCTCCAGGCCAATCAAGCCTTACACCCCTCCGGGGTCGCGGAATTGGTACGGGACTGATCTGGGGAAAAAATAGCTCTCTGGAATCCAATTGAGAAGGCTTCAGCCCGGCTATCAATCCTCATGCATTAGCCGAAGCCACACGTAAAAAGTTGGAAGACGTTCGTGGACGAGAGGTGCTGAGATCAGCATAGTAGATGTGAAGGCGGATTATATAAAAATAAAAAAAAAATAGAAAAACATTTTGTATGTTTGAAAGGTGGATTAATCACCTCCAGTTGTTCACCTTTACGGTCCTCATTTTCTTGCAAAGCATTTAATAGTAGCGCGGAAAAGGATAAAATCGTTTGCGGTTATAATTCACATATTAACGACTTTGTGATGTAACCTTAAACGCTACAAGTGAAGGCTCCACTAAGATCCTCTATTTCCGTTCCTAGGTTTCCTTTATTACAGGCTTTTGTTAAAAAACGTAGATGACAAATGAGCTGTTTTTTTTTCTGAAGTTTCTTAAATTTTCCGAATCACACCCAATTGTGAGAAGGAAGGTAGGAAATCTTATGGAACAAATCAGTGAGAAAATTACGTAGTAAGGTGTTTGTGAAGGAAAGAGTTGCTAATGAAGAAAAGCGGCCTGCTGAGTTTTTGAATGAGTAAAGGTCACATGCAAAACGCAATGAATAAGCAATAAATGCATTAGTATGATAGCATTAAGTAGTAATAATATGGTATTAATTGAACCTCGATGTACACCTGAAGTAGCTCTAGACTACATAGGATGGAAGGTTAATGACAAATGATAGTGTGCTTCATAATTTTTGTACTTGGCAAGTTGTCGATGCCTGAACTTAAACCATGGTCTGTAAGCCGCTGTGGCAATCCTAAGTGGATGATGGTGAAGTACGCTTACCTGATAACGGAAGTCCAGACGTCTCTACGCTCTGCTGTATTCGTTGCATGACCAGATCGAGAAGACAGTCCACGGCGCGCTCCACGTTCGTTGAAGTACAGGCGGACGTCTCGAAGTACGGTAGTCTATAAGTTTCGTAGTAGAGGAACTGTTCGTTGCTAATTTTGATTGGTAAATTAGGATTAAGTATTGGTGGACAGATCTCAGAGAATGGACTGGATATGGAATTTTCCCCGCGTAAGCAAGAACCACTGTAAACAGATTTCCAATATAAGTTTAATAGTTATAAAATATCACTGAACAATGAAGTATTTGTTGCTAAAATCGAAATTCGGCGGAATTTCTGAGTATGAATATGTCGTTATACAACCGTCTGTCTCTGATTTAGACGAGATTAATGAGGTTTAGCCTGAATCGTTCGATGAACCCACCCCAGCTGGTCGGCTAACTGCTTAGCACGGGCAGTGCTGACTTGACGTCGATTCTCAAGATCGCCTTTGTTCCCACAGATAATGATGTCCGGTGCTTCACAATAGGCGTGAACCTACAATTATAGGATAAATTGCAATCCCCAAGACCGACTTTCTGTTAACCTCGGCATTGATTGATAATTCGATGCTTTTCTTCAATAAGCAGACACGAGGTTGTTATTATAGAATTTATTGGGATACAATAGCTGACGTTTCGGTGGTTTCGCCTTCTTCAGAGCCTGGAATGGTCAAATTGAGATGCGATCTACTCAGCCGAACACTTTCATGACCCCAGCAGATAAAACTTAACTTAAAATTAATAAATTTGTATTCGCATAAGAAACAGTTTCATTTTAAACACATACCGTTTATTTGCTGTAAGTATCTAAGTCAGTTGGTGGATAGGAGTTAAGAGTTGGTTGAGTTTAGAGAATGACAGTAAAACAAAACAGTAACTAAAAAGTTAAAACATTGCGAATTCGACTGCAGCTTCAGTTTACCTAGGTGCAATGCCGAATTGTGCATTTCGGGTAATTCCCGTTGACGGGTGATCGATGATGGAGCCCGTAGAGTTGAAATATGTCTAGGAGAAAAAGAAAGGAAGGGCCTTGGTTGGTGTATTGGATAGCACTGAGCCTTCGGTAAGGATAATCATGGGTTTGATGCCCACTTAAGGTCGCTGGTCTTGCTCTCATCTCGGCATTCTTTTGTTTAATCTGCTAATTTATTTATGTGTAGGACGCACGGTGTTCTAAATAGTGCTCAGTCAGCCAAACTCAGATTAATCGTGGGGATCGGTCGGACCAACCTCTCACCTAATTCTCGATGTATAATGATCAGTGATTCATTGCTTATGCTGAAGACCTAGAAACGATGTAGCATAGCCAGTTCGGAATTCTAGAAGAAGTACCGCTCAACCATGTCATTAAAGAAAGAAGACTACAGATGCTCAAGGCACACCTGAACGCACATGTGAACTCGCTTGCGTCCACAGAGGATGCCTGCCATAAAAAGACAAAAACTCTTCCGATAAAAAGAAAACCGTGAAGGATGCGTCATGCATTCGACTTAATGTAGCATCGTTGGAGGTGACTGAGTTCATATCTAGCCTTTACAATTACCCGCGGGGGCCTTTCGATGCATTGAGCCAGTGCTACCACCTTTCCAGATAGGTATGGCACAAATTTGCCGATCCTGGAGGGATGGAAGGCTTGGTAAGCCTTAGGCCATACAAGATGGTTGTCAAACAAGGAAACAATTGGAATAAATAAATTACAAGAACAATAAATTTAAGCGCCTAATATATGTGAGAACAAGTCATTTAACTAAAGGAGTCTTTTCTATTGAAGAAAAACCACGGTGTTATAAACACATGAGTGTATATGTAAAACATATAAATTAATGCCTCCCAACGGTTTAGCGCCTCGTCTCGGCTTGGGAGGTGTTCCTGGGTGTCGGACTGCGATGACAGCAGAGGATTCGTCCCTTGGCAGGGTCTCCCAAACTGAGAAGGAGTTCGGCGTTTCTATCAGAAAGCCTAGCTAAGAGTAAACCAATACCAGGATTCACCACCATCCCGGTATCAAAGTCGGATGATGACAAATCTCCCTCTGATCCACAAGGACTGCGACTGCTTGTGATGGTGAAGACCTGGGCAGACTTTGGCCAGGCTGACCTCGTGATTCCAGTGAACCACAATTGCTAAAGCAGCAAATGTCCAAAAAATTGAGATTACGGTGGAGCCCGCATAGTCAGTGAGGACGAGCCATTCAAGCATCAAGTACCAAATATCAAGTATGAATAAATATGTATGTAAATATATGCATTATATATATATATATGTATATAAATATTTCGCAGGAATTTCCAGGAGAAATGCAAGCAAGGTGCGAGATGAAGAATGACATTGAGTAGAGAGAGAGAGAGTAGGACATATTGTGTTCGGGAAAATAATCCACTATGTGTCAATACATAGCTCTGCCTCTGTCTTCCGACATATGTGGATGTGGTAACCGATTAAAGGAAGAGGCATTAATAATGTGATGATACCGAACTTGATCGGTGACATTTTAGAAGCAGATTGGGAACAGTGGTTGGGAACAATAGCACCAGGATGTTCGAAGCCATTTTTTGAGAACTGCTGCATAATGAACGTTCCTTCTTACATAGAAGACCGAAAAGCTGCATGTACAATGATGCTACCGGTAATTAATGTTAAATCGATATTATGGACACAATACTTACTTACTTGGTAACTTGGACGGTCCGTATTCACTGGTTGCGCGGGCCCCTGCATATTCTCCATTACTTTTCCCTGGAGTCCCGACCGCAGCTTGACCAAAGTCTGCCCCTGGTCGTCACCACTATGGGCAGTCGCCGCCCTTGCGGATCAGAGGGAAATTTGGCATTAAGCGACTAGTTTGATACCAGGGCAGTGGTGAATCCTGGTACTGGTTTACTCTTAACTGGGCTTCCTGCTGGAACGCTGAACTCCTTCTCAGCTTGGGAGATCCTGTCGGGAGAATGAATCCACCCACTGTACATCGCAGTCTGACACCCAGAAACACCTCCCAGCCATGATGACGAGGTAATGAGAAACGATAAATTTTCAGCATTTAGAAGCTTTATTTTGGTGATAGCATACTACTTATAGAGGATGTTTTGCTTCATAGGTAGTTGGAACGTTGTTCAAATGTGCTAAATTTTACCAAATTTCATCTACCAACACATTGCTGTCAGAATTTGGAAGGATTCTGCAATTTACGTAGAAAGTATTTCAGAATTTCTTATATCCGCCCATCGCATACGAAAACCACAGCTCATCGTAAAAACTGAATTTGAAAAGCATTGCATTCCTCGTCCAAGGTCTGAACTTTATGTGCCCTATAGAGGCGATGAAAACTTTTCCCTAATACCTCCCTGCAACCTTCGGTGAGACAATCTACGTAGCTCATAACTTAACGAATCGGTAAAAAAGACCTTGCTCCACCATCCAAGTAAGGGCAGAGACTTTTCCAACATGTGACTTTAATCCCAATTTCATTTAAAATTGAGGCTCCAACGAAAAATCTAATTTCTCTTCCCAGTGGTTTTTACATCAATTTATAAAGTTCATTACGAGTTGAGATATGGTGATTGAAAAGCACAACTGTCTTCGAGTATAAAGTAGAAGTAAAGATTGATCAATAGATGCAGAAATTGGTAACAGTAATGAGTTGGTGGAGCTGGTGGAGTCTACCACAATCTTTATCGAAGAAATCGGAGTCAATGTTTTATCGCTGCTGAGGACTATTCTGACGGATGTGGAGGGCTAAGTAAGGCACTCCTTTGTGAGGTTATCGTCACTCTATACTTCCTTTATCACTTGTTTCTTCTTTCCCTGTTTCAGCAACCCCTGTCTTGATACCACCAGCTTTCCTGTGTTTATCGAATTTTCTTGCCTGCTATTTTGAACTGATTTTGACAGTAAAGAATTTAATATTCTAGCCATAAGCCATGTTGGCTGAAGAAGATTTCAACTTCGGACTCTATCGACTTCTCATTGAGAGTGAGAATAAGAAAAATGAGAGTGTGAAGGATCGGTGTGAAGAACCGCGAGGGTTTCTTTGGTTTTTTCATGACTAATCATCACGGCGCTCGTTTCCTTCTGCTCAGCTCTCGAGGTAAGTCGTTCATCATATTGATTTCCCGACCTAAATAGACATAACTGGAGCATTCGGAGATATTCGTTCCGTTGAGCGTGAATGGGGCATACGAAACCAATCCGTTCTTCATGAACATCGTTTTTTTTTGAGATTTAGTCGAAGACCAGTCTTTCCATACGCTTTATGTGTGAAGAGCCGAGCCAGTGTGCTTACGAGGACTGGTGGAAAGTTCTTCAGGTGTCCTGATCTTATCCTGTTCGGATCTGGTGCTGTTCGATTTTCCATCGACGAAATGGCATGTCGGATTTAAAAAAGGAGAACCGGTGGTACGACATATCCATCCTCCTTTATGTCATATGACGAAAGGTGGACGTGGCTATCGGAGAGATCTGAGTAGTATTCGTGTATGATTTTTCCCATTGCCTTTCTGGATGCTGTAACTGTTCCGTCTGGGCGTCGAAGTGCAGGCACCTTGGTCATGTAATTGGCGAAGCTTCGGTGAACTCTGCGATTGCTTTTCCCACCCTCTGCAGCTTCGACCATTATTGCTAATCTTCTCTCTTCAAAATCTTCTTTTATAGCCTGTCTGCATTATTTTATAAGTTCAGACGTTAGTTCGTGGGTGCCTGCAGCTCGTGCGATTCCACGCTGGCGTATCATCTCAAGAGTTTCTGGCGACAGATGTCTCTCGGTGATTTTCGAACTCTCAGCTTTCATAACGCTAAAACGAAGATGTTGAATGAATCGCTCGTATTCCTCGTCGATGTTATCGACAACGGCGTCTTTCCAACAGCCGACTGATGAGTTGAATAAGTCCCAGTTTGTGGTAGTCCCGGGACTTCGGTTTTTTTGAATTTAGTGACTTTTTCTCGGTTCCGCGAGGAATAGAATCTAGCACGAAGGAGACAGTGGTCTGATCCCGTGTAGAATCTTAGGACAACAGCGACATCGGTTAAGCAAATTTTCTATTAACTATGATGTGGTCTATTTTACTACGTTACTGTCCATTGGAAGTCTCCCACGTCCAGCGTTGAGGGTGGGACTTTTGGAATTGCTTGTTACTATGATGGTCTTGGTCGCCATGATAAACTCAGATAGCTGCTTACGCTATTCGTTCCATTCTAATCCGTGTATCCCAATGTGACGTTCCTCGGACGATCTTCTTGGTCCAATCTTGGCATTGAAGTCTCCAATGATGATCTTGAAGAATGTATGGTCCTCTCTGTAGAACTTCTCCAAGTCCATGTAGAACGCTTCGACTTCTTCTTCGTCATAGTTTGATGTTGGCGCGTAAACGACGAAGATTGTCAAAGCCGGTGTTGATCCACATCTTTTTAATCGTAAACGTCCGATTCGGGTTGTAAGCTGTTCGAATGAATCGATGTTCATGGACAAACTCGTGTTGACGAGAACGACGACGCCGCCGACTCCTCTACTGTCGCATGTTGCGAGGAACAGTTCTTTTCCAGTGTCATAGACGCCGTTGAATGGGTGGTGTCGTCTCGTCTCGGCAAGGCCGATGACTTCGTACCTTATCTTTCTTGCTTGTCCTGAGATTGAAGCAGCCTCCCCGTACTCGTCATGCCGAACGCTGAGAAATTGGGGGCCTTTTCGGGGTCAAGGGAATGAAGCCTGTTTTTCGTTTACTGTGTTTAGCATTTTGATACCCACGTATAGCTTGCTGGGCTCTGAACGTGGGGGTGGTTATACTCACGGGTAGCTTGCCAGCCTCTCCCAGAGTGGAAATGTAGCTTATTTGCTGAAGGCGACTCCTAACCGCCTCCCATATACTTCCCTGTCACTTGATTGCAGGCTTTTGGCCGAATTGACGCGTAGAATACAATCCGCATAAAGCGAGAGCGCACCCACATACGCATGCATGAAGACGCCTAGCTAATATAGAAAGTTTGTACCAAATCGGCGCAACAGAAACGGGGCGCCCGTCAGTCCCGGGACTTCGGTTTTTTTGAATTTAGTGACTTTTTCTCGGTTCCGCGAGGAATAGAATCTAGCACGAAGGAGACAGTGGTCTGATCCCGTGTAGAATCTTAGGACAACAGCGACATCGGTTAAGCAAATTTTCTATTAACTATGATGTGGTCTATTTTACTACGTTACTGTCCATTGGAAGTCTCCCACGTCCAGCGTTGAGGGTGGGACTTTTGGAATTGCTTGTTACTATGATGGTCTTGGTCGCCATGATAAACTCAGATAGCTGCTTACGCTATTCGTTCCATTCTAATCCGTGTATCCCAATGTGACGTTCCTCGGACGATCTTCTTGGTCCAATCTTGGCATTGAAGTCTCCAATGATGATCTTGAAGAATGTATGGTCCTCTCTGTAGAACTTCTCCAAGTCCATGTAGAACGCTTCGACTTCTTCTTCGTCATAGTTTGATGTTGGCGCGTAAACGACGAAGATTGTCAAAGCCGGTGTTGATCCACATCTTTTTAATCGTAAACGTCCGATTCGGGTTGTAAGCTGTTCGAATGAATCGATGTTCATGGACAAACTCGTGTTGACGAGAACGACGACGCCGCCGACTCCTCTACTGTCGCATGTTGCGAGGAACAGTTCTTTTCCAGTGTCATAGACGCCGTTGAATGGGTGGTGTCGTCTCGTCTCGGCAAGGCCGATGACTTCGTACCTTATCTTTCTTGCTTGTCCTGAGATTGAAGCAGCCTCCCCGTACTCGTCATGCCGAACGCTGAGAAATTGGGGGCCTTTTCGGGGTCAAGGGAATGAAGCCTGTTTTTCGTTTACTGTGTTTAGCATTTTGATACCCACGTATAGCTTGCTGGGCTCTGAACGTGGGGGTGGTTATACTCACGGGTAGCTTGCCAGCCTCTCCCAGAGTGGAAATGTAGCTTATTTGCTGAAGGCGACTCCTAACCGCCTCCCATATACTTCCCTGTCACTTGATTGCAGGCTTTTGGCCGAATTGACGCGTAGAATACAATCCGCATAAAGCGAGAGCGCACCCACATACGCATGCATGAAGACGCCTAGCTAATATAGAAAGTTTGTACCAAATCGGCGCAACAGAAACGGGGCGCCCGTCCCCTGGATCCACCTGTGCCTCAGGGAAGGAAATATCGCTTTTCGTCAGCGATTAACCCCTTATCCGCCACCTGGTGACGCACCACGTAGCCTCGCGCCTAACCTGCTCGAGATCCCTCATATGAGGGAGATCCGTGAATATATATATTTATGTTATGCTCCTCCCAACGGTTTACCGCCTCATCGTGGCCGGGAGGCGTTCTTGGTTGTCGGGCTGCCATAAAAAGTGGGAAGGTTCATCCTTCCGAGGTGGTCTCCTTAGCTGAGAAGTCCTAGATTTCCACCAGGAAGGTCAGCTAAGAGTAAACCAATACCAGGATCAACCACCGTCTCGGAATCAAACTGGTCGCTTGGTGGCAAATCTCCCTTCACATCTGAATATCATTTGGCATTTGAACGACAAGGGCAGCGACTGCTTGAGGTTGTGACGACCTGGTGAAGACTTTGAATAGGCTGACCTCGGGACTCCAGGGAACCACTACTGCTAAGCCAGCAAAACTCTGGAAAATGGAAATTTTTTTTTATGGGACCTGCACATCCAGTGAGGACGGGCCATCCAAGTATCCAAGTAAGTAAGTACATATTTATGTTGCGAATTGCAAGTTGTATGTTGTAAAACAAATGTAAAATAAAAACGTGATAAGACTTGATAAACATCTCGAAATACAAACTAGGTTGGATCCTGTTGATGGGTGCTTGCCTGTTGTATAGCGACCCATTCCTTCCTGAGTTGCCTTTTCATCTCTTATTCTAGTGAAGAGCGCTCATAAAGGGTCGAATCCCAGTTTCCAGGCATTCTCGCCCCTCTTCACTGGCCATACTGTCTGTGCTGCGCACTTTCCGAGAGCAATAGTTCGTCCACCTCGTCCAAAGAGTTTTTTTTCATAAATTACTTAGTGTAGAGAACAGCTCTTCACCAGCCACTCCTGATAAGAGATTGGCGAGTGAGAAGCTATCAATGGAGCACAAAAGGTGCGGTAGAGAAAACCGCGGTAAACAACAGAAGAAGCATGACTGCAATGCGAGTCACGTGGTCGTCAACGTGTTGACGATCTTCACAATGTTAATCAAACCGATCAAAACATACGTGAATGTAAAGCATAGTCATACAACGATAACTAGTTTTCACGACATAGGTGCTCTAGTGAATACTGATAGTACCTTGAGTTGTGACAGCCAATCTCGAATGTTCAGAAAAGATTGTTCGTTGGTGATGTCGAAGATCAGGATGAAACCCATTGCGTCACGGAAAAACGCCGTCGTCAAACTTCGAAACCTGCAAGAATAACTGCTGATGCGTTCCAACGCTCCACAGTAAACAAAATGACCTGAAGGTTCGTAGGAAAGAGACCTTTCTTGTTTGAAGATACTCGATAGTATGTGTTGTTGGTAAACCTGATTGCTTTTTCCCACTCGAATTTTCTTTATAAACAATCGTCGTATTCGTCTCATTGACTCCAATATGACCAAGATATAGTTTATATTGGTCAATAATAAATTGCTCTCGAAACACCAAACACTTATTGTTGAGGAGGTCCTTCTTACTGCCGATACCGATAAGAATTCGATACTGCCGAAACGTCAGATATTGTTGTGTTGTATTGTATTTTTCTATGGAAGTAAATGTATGCTGTATAACAACCTGGCGATTGCTGAACAAGAAAACTACGCATTCATATTCCAATGCCGAAGTTAATAGAAAGTCGAACCTGGGAACTAATATATATATATATATATATACATATATACATGCATATGCATATACATACAGTATACATATGTAAATATATATATATACATATACATGCATATACATACAGTATACATATGTAATACATGTGCATACATATACATATACGTACATACATATACATGTATATACATACATATACTTACATATAAATACATATACATAGATGTATAAGCTATACGTGGGTATCACAAATGCTAAACACAGTAAAAAAAAACGGGCCTCATTCCCCTGACCTCGAAGGGGCCCCCAATTACGCAGCGTTGGGTAGGACGACTACGGAGAGGCTGCTAAAATCTCAGGGCCAATGAAAGCTGCTGGATCACCAAGAACTATGGTGACGATCTGGACCTACAATTCACGTACACTTGCATCCGATTCCTCGATAGAAAACTTGCTCATGCAAGCAAGAATGATAAGGTACGACGTCATCGGCCTGGCCAAGACGAGACGACGCCACCCATTCAACGCTATCTATGATACTGGAAAAGAACTGTTCCTCGGAACATGCGACAGTAGAGGAGTATGCGGTATCTCAGAACATCGATTCATTCGAACAGCTTACAACCCGAATCGGACGTTTACGATTAAAAGATGTGGATCAACACCGGCTTTGACAATTTTCGTCGTTAACGCGCCAACATCAAACTATGACGAAGAAGTCGAAGCGTTCTACATGGACTTGGAGAGGTTCTACACAGAAGACCATACATTCTTCAAGGTCGTCATTGGAGATTTCAATGCCAAGATTGGACCAAGAAGATCGTCTGAGGAACGTCACATTGGGACCCACGGATTAGAATGGAACGAACAGGGTGAGCGGCTCTCTGAGTTTATCATGGCCACCAAAACCATCCATGGTAACTCGCAAATTCCAGAAGCCTCACCGTCAACGATGGACGTGGGAATCTCCCAATGGAGAGTACCATAAAGAAATAGACGACATCATAGTAAATAGAAAGTTTTGCTTAACCGATGCCGCTGTTGTCCCAAAATTTTACACGGGATCAGACCACCGTCTCCTTCGTGCAAGATTTTATTTCTCGTGGAAAGGAGAAAAAGCTGCTAAATTCAAAAATCGAAGTCCCAGAACCACCACAAACTGGGACTTATTCAACTCATTAGTCGGCTGTTGGGAAGATGCCGTTGTCGACATCGACGAGGAATATGATCGGCTCATTGAACATCTTCACGTTAGCGCCATGAAAGCTGAGAGTTCGAATGTCACCAAGAGACGTCTGTCTCCAGAAACTCTCGAACTAATACGCCAGCGTGGAATCGCACGAGCTGCAGGCAACCGCGAACTAACGTCTGAGCTTGCGAAACAATGCAGACAGGCAATAAAAGAAGATCTTAAAGAGAGAAGATTAGCAATAATGGTCGAAGCTGCAGAGGCTGGAAAAAGTATTCGCAAAGCCCGCCGAAGCTTCGCCAATTACATGACCAAGATGATTGCACTCCGGCGCCCGGTCGAAACAACAACAGCGTGCAGAAAGGCAATGGAGAAGGGCATCCACGAATACTCCGCTCGAGTCACTCGACGATCAACGGGTCTACAGGTGATACAGGTGATATATGTAGATATATACATACATACATATGTGGCATATACATGGTAGAGTATGAATGGCGCAATGGTAGTGAATCTAATTATCAAAGGGAAATTGGTACCAGATTTACCAGGAATGGTTCACTTTCTGCATTCCAAGTGAGAACCCTGTGGCCCAGCTATCGGAGGAGTGGAGAAGACAGAATAAACTCGACCAACATTCAACGATATTCATGAGGAAAGGAAAAGCCTCAGTAGCAGGTGAACGTACACGCAATGGTTAGAAGGCCTCCGTCGGTGATGGATGGGAGGAAACGAAATGATTGGAAGGAAGAAATCCTGCGATCCACACAATAGATGTGAATGATGGGATATGCAAAAAATTAAGAAAAGTATATATGTATTTATATACATATATATGTATATATATATATATATATATATGAAGTCTTAATGCAAATATAGATACATATATATACGTAGTATCTGAATAATATTATATAGGTGCATATAAAGGATAAAACTCTAGGCACCGACCAATCCCTGAGGGATGCGCCATGCATTCGATTTCGTTAAGTATCGTTGGAGGGTGACTGAATGTATATCTGATCTTTACGATGACTCGCGGTGGTTTGCCGTTGTATTGAGCCAGTGCTGCTATCCTCCCAGACAAGTCTAGTGCCAATTTGCCGACCGCGAAGGAATGGAAGGCTTGGTGGGCCGTAGGCGCAGGGATCAATTCCACGTGTGTGTCGCAGTCGCGCTTCCAACCAGTGCGCCACACGCGCCATTATATGTGCATATATATATATATATATATATATTTGTACACGAAGACGAGGAGAAAAATAGCGTCTTATTCTGGAAAGCTTCGGTCATTTGGTGTTGTCGTTGAAATGTCAATAGCTGTCTCACAGTGAATTATGTTTCGTCTAATGGACGAACTGCATTCTTATCTTATCTCGTATTATCTTAAAATGACAACCGGGCCTTCTCTCTAATTGAAGTTTTCAGAAAGCGCGACAGGATCTGTTGTTCATCTGTGCAACGGCCATTAAGGCAAACGTCTGAGGTCGGGCAAGTCATGGGAAAAGCTATTAGTTGGCGTCTAGAAATGCTGCTCTATGTGCTTTGCGTGTCAGTCGTAAACTCCGGAAATGGCAAAACAGGTCCCTAGACGAAAGCCGTTTTCGGCCCGAGCTAAAATTTGAGAATTCCACTGAGGTCACTAATAGATCGCTTCGTAAATGACTGCATATTGGAATGGGTGACGCAATAGAATTTCACATTCTTGGAACATCTGCGTCCCTGAGGGCTTCAGAAAAGCACAATAGATTTTTTTTCACAACTCTGAGAAAAATCTATTGCTATCGCACTGTGAGATTTTGTGTTCCCGATGGTCGTTGATTCGGCTTGGTACAAATCAGAAAAGTGGCATGAGAGATTCCTTGCTATAAAAAAGAGTACTTTTCGCTCAATACATTTCCTTAGTCGTCTTTTTCATTTTGTTATCCGTTATAACTGCAGAGGTTGATGTTCAGTAGACACTTTTATTAGGTTTACCGCCTCACCGTGGCTGGGAGGTGTTCCTGGGTGTCGGGCTGCGATGTACACTAGGGGCATTCTTCCCTTCAGCATAGCCTTCCAAGCTAAGAAGGAGTCCGACGTTTCCATCAGAAAGCCCAGCTAATAGTAAACCAATGTCAGAACCCACCACCATCCTGGTATCAAACAAGTCGCATGGCGGAAAATCTCCCACTGATCCACAAGTGCTGCGACTGCCCGTGGTGGTGACGGGAACCACAATGGCTAAACCAGCAAATCTCCGGAGAGTGGAGATTGTGCTGGGGCTCGGACAACCAGTGTGGACAGGCCATCCAACTATCCAAGTATCCAAGTGTATAAAGACCACTGTTTGCAAATAATAATGCCATTATTATAATATCAGCCGCTGAAGTAAAAATTCAATAATACAGTAATCAAGTATAATGTTTTTAAAGGTCAGGAAATCACACAGCAAAACCAAGCAAGCTGGATGAACGTCGTAATCACAGTAAGTAATCATTGTAAGAAGGGAAGAATACGAAGGGAAAGTGAAGAAAAACTGGCATTTTACACCCACATAAGAAACTTCATATTGATTACTTAAAAGATAAAATTGACTTCTTAGTTGTTCGTTGTTTGACCCTCAAACTTAAGCCACTTTGCTCACTTCTCTTGTCAATAACAGTTGCCTCTTTCACCGACCGTAGGCATCCTGTTCTTTCATCAGCTCATCCATTCCTCCTATGACCAATAGCTTTATGTTTTCTTTGTCGTGGAAAAAATTTCGGTCATAGATGAATCAAAGGTGAGTAGGATCTACAATACGTTTTGTTTTCGCACCTGTCGGAAAAAAGTAACGGTAATATTTGGGAGTTTTCTGGGGACCAAAACTCGCCTGCATTAAGACGAGATATTGTCATATCAGAAATTATGGATGGGTTAAAAAAATCGAAAAGTAAGATATTGGAGCTTGGATGTTTCCGTCAATTATTCTACAGCGTTAAAGTTAGAGGAGTGGACGAAATCTCAGTTCTCACTCATCTTTCAATATGTTCCAGTCCCTCACGAAATCAGAAGGTTTAGGGAAGTCTCATAGTCCGACTTACGGTGATATCCTTTATGTTATTTACCAACAATCCAAAGGCGAACTCAAGAAAAGCATTTTCCAGTGGTGCACTCCTAGAGTAATACTAGACAGTGACCGGTGAACAATGTCGTTACAGATTGCTACAACCAGTGGCCGATTAAGGAACTTTAGATATAACTTAGCTATCGCACAATCCTGAAATGACTCCCTACCACCTCTTAAAGAAAACTAAGGAACAATCGTTCAAAACTTTGGTCAGACTTTGTTCAGTTCTTTATAATACTGTAAGAAGATGATTCTGCTCGAGGAATGTAACATGAAAACAAACGAGAAAGCACGTACATCTGTTGAGCTGTTAGATTGTATATGCAATGATTCAGTTGAACTGATAACGAGCAAGAACTTTACCGATAGTGAAATTTATGAAACAGAAAGGGATAAAGGAATCTGACATGAGCCTGCACTACCAGTGCTTCCAGAACCACTTTTATTGGCTGAGAATTTCCTTAGCGTTAGATCCCTCCCGGTTAAAAACTCCTCTCCAAATGGCATACTCTCTGTGGAGTTCCTCATTAGAGTGTCATGGCCACACGTTCCTTTCTTAGTTGTTTGTTCGAAAAGGTGAAATTGCAAGCCCCTTCTTTCTAGGAACAAATCATCAAATTTGGCGACGGCGTCGAGGTGTTCGCGACATTCGCCATTTATGACGATATCCAAGTAGAATCACAAGGTGTAACAAGTTTCTAGCTAGGTGTGCAATAACATTACTACTCAGTACTGACTCTTTGTGTTCTGGGACGATACTGCAGTAGCTGCTGCAATGCCGTACAGAACCTTGCAAAATCGCTTGTTGCGGGTCATTTTAAGGTCGTTCATAACAATTAACACCCATCGCTTTAAACGTGTGTATTCTCTTCTACGAATTTGATGTCGGCAGGGCCTTTCAAGATTGCAACTAAGATTGTGCTTTGCTAGGAGGGGAGTACACTGATTGGAAATGAGGAGTGTAAGAGTAAAAGTAGAGTAGAGTCTGAAGAGGGATATAGTTACACTTTGTCACATTTATAAAAATTTGCAATTCCATACGACTTTTAAATTTCAAACATCTTCGTCTTCTATGGATTGATTAGATTAGCATGAAGTACGCAACGAACTCCGTCCAGTCTCACTCGTCCTTATCGGGACTAATGTGACAACATGTGCGCCTCACCTAGACTCACTACACAGAACTTGCTTGAGACGTTCGACACCACGTATTGGCGAATGAATAAGTGTATTCTCTATTGGCAACAGAATTCTTGCAACTGTGGGAAAAGATCGGCCTGTGTAGAGTTTTTCTGTCTTCAATTGCTCCGTGAT
Source organism: Angiostrongylus cantonensis (assembly GCA_009735665.1). Taxonomy (NCBI): domain Eukaryota; kingdom Metazoa; phylum Nematoda; class Chromadorea; order Rhabditida; family Metastrongylidae; genus Angiostrongylus; species Angiostrongylus cantonensis. The sequence continues at coordinate 1,747,543 of MQTX01000039.1, forward strand.
CATTGATTGGAGAGGAAGGCAGGATTAGTTGTGTATAGAGCTTCTCCATACATACCAGTCACCTAGGTGTTGTACATGTTCAGCAATTCACGTTCCGACAAACAACCAAAATAGTCAAACTACCGTGCTGCTCATTTCGCCACCTTTTCATTCCACTTCGTGCTCACTATTGCTTTCATTTTCAATTTTCAGGCCATATTTGTTCGTTTTCTGGAGATTTTTGCTTCTTCTAGTGTAAAAATGATTTGTCCCACTAAACGATAATGTCAGTCGTAGATCTCTTAACTGTTTCGCTGCGGCTTCGCAGTCATGGTACAGCGGTTTTTGACACCAGAACTTAACGATTGTCGTTATCTACTGAAGCAATGGAAGCGAAAGCGAGCGACAAGAGCGAAAAGATCCACTAAGTACGGAAAAACTATTTAAAATAGAGTGACGGCTAATAACGTGGGCTGCTGACATACCATTAGCATTCTTAAACAAAGTGATGTAAAAAGAGTATATTCACCGCTCTTGGCCTGCAGTATCCCATAGCTGCAGCTGAACGCGTTGCCCTCGCCCACCAAAACCACCGCGGGCACTTTTGTAGACCTGAAAGACTAGATTGTAGATCAATTGGATAAGCCAGTGGATTCGATGATTTTAGAGGTTATGAAATGGTGGCCCAAGGTTGGTATCATAGGAATATGAGTACTCAATGTGCTGGGGGAGACAAAATTAATCTTACCATCAGGGGCATTATGTAGCAAATAGTTGGATGCCAACAGCGAATCGATCAAGTACCGTCGGGACCTTGCTTAATAACGGGATTCAACCGGGAGAATGATAAGGCTCCACAATATCTTGTAGTTGCTACAACAATACCACCATGTGAGTAATATTTCGTGAGTGGTGTTAAGCGCGATCTTTTCTTTGTCTGGAATTACTTGGATACTTGGATACTGGGATGGCCCGTCCTCACTGGTGAGGGGCCCCAGAATAATTTCTATTGTTTGGCAGTTTTTCTGGTTTAGCCACTGTGGTTTAACGGAGTCTCAAGGTCAGCCAAGGAAAAGTGAATTTTTTATCTTTCTATACGACCGGAAATGTGAGTTAATATGTAACCAAACGATGGTAGCTTGGATAAATGTAAAAAAGTGGGTGAAAGTGATTTCACAGCTAAACTTTAAAACAACCTATCTCAGCTTATAGCGTACTTTGTTAGCTGAAATGAAAAGAATCTACACATCATTACCAACAATAGGTACGTTCCCTTACTCCATTGCAACGTAACGTTAGGCTTCTAGGGCTCATGATTTTCGTCACCGGGACTTCTACTGCTCCGATGGCAAAGCGATTGAAGACTTAGTTTTGTCCAGTTGCACATAACGGAATTCGCAATGCGTCTGGTGACCCATGATGGAAATTCTTCGAGAGTCTTTTCACTAATGTTCTACTAAATTTAGACGAAAATAATATGGAATAAAAATATATACGTATTATGTAGATATCAGAAAGAATAAGATAAAGTTCAGTGAGTTCGAGATCTGAAGGCCCTATGTACTCTTCAGTTTTCGAAAAAACAACGGTGTTCATCGAGAAACCGTAAAGTCCTAGATTAAAAATTAACCTCTAGAAACGATTAAGTGGAATGCAGTTGCCATAGAGGTGGATCCTGCTGCGCTGTGTTATATCAGTTTTCAGGCAAGAATGGTCGTTACCTTACTCCGTCCAAATAAACGGAGTGTATCTGTGACGGATTCCTCTAAGGAAAACAGATGGATTCATCGAAATGCTTAAATTGAATAGCTACACAGACGACAGAGTGTTAGTTTCAGAAAAAGCACAAAAGCATTGGCTGCTGGTGGTGCGGGTTGCTAACGAGATAAGAAATTCCTCGCCACTCAACTCACCACTTTCTTCTCTTTGAAATCGATGCCAACTGTGGAAATGAACTGCCCGGTGAAAGTGTTGTCCGTGTAGCGATGCTAGAACTGACATACATAGGTGCTTAGGGAAAGATAAATTAATTAGAGAGGGAACGCAGCTTTTCACAGTTGGTAACTTATGACAGCACATAGAAAGCGCTAATTAATATTACCTCACATCAACGAAAGCGCTGATTTTCTTCTTGCGGACCAACACTACCGGTAAATTAGCCAGTAGGGCAATAATTACTAAGATTGCTTGTTGCTGACTGACAAAGAGGTCGGCACATACCAGAAACGACGTCTTTCCGACTCCAGAGTCACCGAGAGCGAGGAATTTGATGAGGTAGTCGTAGTCGCCCATCGAGGATGGCCTGCCGCAGCACTGCTCCCACTTCTAGGCTGCCGTCGCCGAATCGATTTCCACACACCCACAGGCCTTCTGCACACCCACTCACAGCAACCAAGATAATTCCTCCATGGCCACGCCCTTCACTGGCCGGAAGCGGAAGCGACGGCGGATACCAGTGGCGGGCACGCCTGTAGTCACTGTTGTCGATTGGGTGATGTCGAGCTGAGCCTTCGTGGACACTAGGCTTGCTGTAAGCTCCTATCCCGGAAAATGGTCTGTTTGTTTCAGAAAACAGAAACTGGTCATTGTAGACCAAACCGGGAATTCGGACAGAAGTGGATATGATTAAGAGAACCCTATGAAACGCAGGACTATACCACGAACATGGATGAAGAATTCGACTCTTAAATGAGTCTCTGTAGCGCGTTGGTTGTTAGTAATCGCGACAAGTTCCGCCAGTCCGGATGCCACGACAATCACAAAGGACACATTTGCAAGTAACAAAGTAGTTGTTTGTTTATGGGATATTTTCATAAACTGCGGAAAGGGAGACATGGGAATTAAAATGTCTCACTTCGATCCAAAGAGCGCTAAAGAATTGATTGGCTGGGACGTCGCAGCATTACATCTAAAAAAGTAGGCTTGTGTTACTGCAAAATGGATGTTTTTCGAATGGCAAATGACGCTTTGTAGTTAGCATAAATGTGGCCTCACTTCTTGAAGTAGTCGACGGCAAAGTAGCGGTTCTGGAGAAGGTGATGTACGGGGAACATTTGCGATACACAATCAAAAGCGCGTTAATAACGTATTGGTAGCAAGTATCAGTTCATTTAAAATAGTTAGTAAGGACGCATTATCGTTGGCAATTTTCGGATAGATTTGAACTGAAAGCCGTGCCATGCTAAACAGTTGAAGATGTGCCCGAGAGTCTGGGAATACTGTATGAGATCTGCTTTGTGTTCCGTCATAGAATAGAGTAAACTGGTCGTCGAAGGAGTGGGTACGACTGTCAAGGTGTCCTTATTAGCTACTGTTGAGTCGTAGATCCACATCCTCTGAAGACGCGGCGAATCGCTCCTGATGGCTCTTAATTAGATAACAGCTGTTTTTAAGCCATTCATTAGCAATTCCACTTCTTGGTTAGTGGAAAAATCAATGCAGTTTGGCAAAACGTAGTGCTGCGAAGTGGTTTAGCTTGACGGCTTAAGATATTGAGAAAAAAAAAAAGGCATTGTACCAAATGTAATCGTTCGAGCAAGGCCAGCTTGAATGGTTCAACCAATTATTTGGTGAACTACTCAAAATGCTTGGAAACTTCTAATTTTCGACCATGATGTGTTCGTAGTGAAATTCTGTGCCGCCTCTCGCCATCCATATAGGACTTTCATAAATTTTCAACTAAGACATTCCGCAGACCAAAAGAGCCCAACTAGAGAAATACGTGTGCTCTCCCCATGAAAAGTGTTGGACATCCCGTACTTTTTTCCCAATTCCTTTTCTCCCTGTTCACATCCATTTCTTTCGTCCTCAGAAGGATTTCAAGTAGAGGCGCTTTCTGTTCCGACTATTTGATTATTTAATTCTTCTTCAGACAGAGGTTGATTTGAAGGAATAACGACCCCCACATCTCCTCAGCACAGGCACAGCAGGCAAATTCTGCAAAACGCGTTTTCTTACCTGTCCGAAAAATCAAGTGGGGTCAAAGATCGTAGACAAAATAAAACATTTTCGTGTTTCGCTATTTTAAAATCAACTCTTGTTTCACAAAAAACGGAAACAAATTTTGCGAGATCTCCTCTGTGTTAAGGGGCGCGTGTGGCGCAGTGGTTGTGGTTAGTGGCCCACCAAGCCTTCCATCCCTCCGGAGTCGGTAAATTGGTACCAGACTTAGCAGCACTGGCTCGATACATCGGCAGGCCACCGCGAGTCATTGTAAAGGCCAGATATGCATTCAATCACCTCCAACGATACTTAATGCATGGCGCATCCCTCAGGGATTGATCAACGCCGAGAGCTTTATCCTTTATCCTTTTATCCTCCTATGTGTTCTGCAGTGGCTTTCGGAGGTGTTTAGCGCAGTGGTTAGGGGTGCCTTGCAATATACGCGTAGTCGTTGGTTCAATTCGGCATCCTGACTACTCGAACCCTTCATCCTTCCGGTGTTGGTACCTTGACACTGCATTTGTCTACGAGGGCTTGATACGCCACCGCAAGCCATTCTATATTCACTGTTCATTCCATCACCGCTAACGATTCTCGAAGAAGTTGAATGCATGGCACATCCCACAATTAGTGCTCAACGTCCAAAGATCTTTCCTTTTTCCTTTTTCTCGTATAACCCATTAAGCTTTCTTATTTCAATTTTTAATTCAAAGAAATTATGAATCATTAGGGTTGATTCTTCAAAAATTTGAAAGCACTTGGAATCGCTGACGGAATCGTTAGTCTGACTCATTGTCAGACAACACCTCGTAGTAGACTAATTCAAGCTCGCCAACATTCAGGCGCAAATCTGAAGTCGAAGCAAATTTGTCATTATGCGTCCATAGCACTCGTTAGTGAAACGACCCCCACAAAAATAGTATTTTGCTATAAAGCCCTGAGGGCCTGCCTCAATAGCAGCTGTGAATGCAACAGAGTGGACCACACTAGCAATAGTCGGCATTTGAAGGATAAAGCGTCCAGCGTTGATCAAACCTTAAGCAATATGCCATGCAGTCGACTTGACCATGCATCGCTAAGGTGATTGAATATATGCTTGGCCTATATAATTACTTACGTTCGCTTTGCTGCCTGTCGTATCTCTGCCGATATCATCTAGACAAGTCTAGGTAGCAATTTGCTGATCGTAGATAGACGGATGGCTTGACGAGCTCGGGACTTCGTATTGAACTAACAATCCTAAGTGATAATTAAATAAGCCCAGCAACGGTGAAACACCAACATTTTGCATAAATTCCACCTCATTCCAAATTCCCTTCTTTTGAAGAGACAAGAAGTAAGATAGACCCTTTGAGCCTAATTGTCCAATTAATTATTGGCTTTTTGTAGAAGCAATTGCGCAACGATTTTTATTTAACTTCAATGATGCTGAGATGTTTGGAAAACTCATTTACTGATGGCAGAGATCGATACAACTAACTGAGAGACAGGCGACGAGCATGGTGTGGTGGTGAACAAGTTACTCCCGGGACAGATAATGGCGTGTTCGTTCCCCACCGCAGACACCTGCGGTCTGGAGTTTTGCAAATACCTCAGCATCATTGAAATTATATTTCGCAACACACCCCGTCATTAAAAAAAGAAGGCAGTAAATGAAACGATTAAGATTTTTATATAATTACTTCTATGTTGTATACGACCCGTCTTGATGTGTACTGCGAGGATCCCAGCACTTCTTCTCACATTCGATTCGTTAAAGTTTGGAAGGGTGCACTGATATGTAGTTTATGTGGTGGATGTAGGGTGGTGCAGTGATGAACCATATGCGACTCCGAGCGGCTGCTCTTCCTCGGTGGAAGGCAAGTAAAAAACGGTGGATTTTTCGTGGAATCGTGTAATTGTTGCTCAGATTTTCACCTTTCTGTTTGTGTTATTGAAGCGTTTGACCTAGTAAATTACATATCAGTGTACCCTTCCAGGTTCTGAAGCTGGCGATACTGCCGAAACGTCAGCTACCGTTGTGTTATATGTGTTATATGCGTAAAGAAGTAAGCGCGTGCTGAATACCAACCTCGCCATTGCTGTAAAAAACAGAACGACAGTTTTACGTGTGACTTTGGTTGCAGCTTGAAGATCTTTATTTTATCTTGAATGTCGTAGAATGCTGGTGGAGCAATTTTCCCTGGAATCCTGCGATAGCCGGGCTGGAGCGTTCCCAGTTGGATTGCAGAGTGTTTTTTTCCAAGACAAGTTCGGTACAAATTTTCCGACTCCAGAGGAATGAGAGAATTGATTAGCCCGGAGTGGAATCGAATTAGTGCTCATGATGAAGGACATCACTACCACTGTGCTATCAGCCGCTTTGTGCAACGATTATGGAGAAGAAAGCAAGGCGGTGAGAAAGCTTGCATATCTACCCCCGCTTAGTATGGGAAATGCTTATATCATTCCCTATTAGAAGCTAGATGATGGATGATATTCAGCAAATTCAGCTAAGAGAAATTAAGTGAACCATCACAGTTTCTCTCATCACCTCATTTCACTGCTGTTAATGGATATTTATTCTACACGACGGCGAAAAACTGCAATCTCCTATAGCCAGTTTTGCAGAAAATTTGACCAAGGATCACTTCCGGGAAACCACGTTACAAGAGCGCTGAAGACAGAAAGAGTTAATCATGATGAAGCCTTCCAATGATTCTTCTAATGCCTTGAGAACTGCTGTTGTTGTAATGACAAACTTGGAGCAGGTCTTGTGTCGCTCATCGCCTGATGAATTCAATTTAATCTCGCTTGTGAAGGGCCATGAGCTCAGCTTTTTCACCAACACTAGAAAGAAAATCTCATTACCTAGTGAAAAACTCCAATATCATTCAGAACTAACCAGATAAAAGAATCATCTAAAAAAGAATTTGTTAATTTGCTGAGTCTTTTCGCGAGACTTCTGGAAGCAATAGATAATATAAAGGATAAAGCTCTCGGCGTTGATCAACGCGCCATGCATTCGACTTCATTAAGCACCGTTTGGAGGAGATTGAATGCATATCTGGCCTTTACAATGACTCATGATGGCCTATCGATGTATCGAACCAGTGCTGCTATCATCCCAGACAAGTCTGGTACCAATTTGTCAACCTCGGAGAGATGAAGGGCTTGGTGGGCCATGGGCACAGGGATCGATTCCAGGTGTGTATTGCAAGGCGCCTCCGACCACTGCGCCACACGCGCCCTATTCACAAATGATGGAGCACTTGAAAATTCTGTTTGGAAGGGCACTGAATGTGGACAAGCACAGATGAATACACGTGATTGCGGGTGAGCGCTCAATTTCTTCTACGAACACGAACTGTATGGAAGGTGGCTGAGTGGCTCCCAATTTATTTTAGCGAGATTTTAGGTCTCTTTACATAATCGCGTAAATGTTTCCACGCAGTACCCGTTAGAAACACTAAGTGTTGAAAGATTTCGTAGAAGCAGCGCAGTCATTCTTTTCTCGCACTTCTTTTCTCATATTTCATTCTTGGTCACACACATTTTTCACAGAATTCTTTTTGCCTTTCCTGTCGAACAGATGATTGGTGTGAGCCTAGCTGCACCCAAACACTCAAAACGCCTAGAGAGTTAACAGTGTGACTGGAGAAATTCCTTGGCTTCAAAGCCAAGCAGTGTGACACGAACGGCTGGCTTTCTCCCAAAGATTGCGTTGAATGTTCGTAACAGGGAGGAATTTGTTTAAGGAGTCTAAATTAAAAAGACTATAAATCTATCTAATGCAACGGAACTCTTCTCTTGGTAGTGGATGTATGTCTTGGATGCGTATGTATGTGGAGTGGAATGGAAATCAAACGTGCAACCTAACAATTGCCCTCAGGCAAATTGAGGCGATGGATTTACTGACTTTGTTCTGATGAATTGATACATACCTTCTATACGCCTGCATACATATTCAAACATGCATATATAAATGTGCTTGCAAGTATGCAGATTGTGTTTTGTGCGCTTGCATGACGACGCTTACAATCAAATGGCTCCGCATAAGGAAACAGCATTAGAGGTGGTTCAGAGTTACCTTCGAGAAATGACCTCGAGGTCTTCATAGGAAAAGCAGGTCGTATTTTCAATGAAAGCACTCAGTACTAAAGAAACAGCGCTATAAGTTCAAGTCGTGTATTTACTTTATTTTAACGGTAGTACAAAATGCACGAATTTCGAAACATAAGTCTTGTTTTGTTACACCTAAGAGTTTGCACGGGATTGTTATAAAAGGCCTATTCTGCTAACGGCTCAGCGCTTTCGCTTTTTTTCTGAGCCGCGATGATTCGAGTCGAGTGTCCTCAACCGTTCGTCCTGACGATGTGCTACGAGTAGACCGGTGCAGCGGCAAAGGCCAACAACTTATATGTCGTGGTTGTCTTCTGGCTAATATGCTTAGAAATCATTTGCATGTATGCATGGGTGTGTTTTGGGTTATACTGATCGTATTCTACGGTCAGTTTGGCCAAAAGCCTCCAAGAATGATTAGGTTCGGCGCCATCAGATTGGCTGAGACGAGAAAACGCCGCCCATTAAACGTCTGACACTGGAGAATAACTTTCCTCGGAGAATGCGACAGTAGAGGAGTATGCGGCGTATGCGTTTTCTTTAACGCGAGTTTATTCAAAAACTTTGATTAGATCGAGCAGCTAACAAACCAAATAGGACGTCTACGACCACATTAAGATCTTCATCTTCTAAGCACCATCAAGTTATAATGAAAACGAAGTCGAAGCCTTCTGTATGAAACTAAAGAAGGTGCACAGAGAAGAGCTCAGAAGAGCATCTAAAGAACGCCATATTGGGGCTCACAGATTAGAATGGAACAAGCAGTAACGTCCAGACAGAACAGTTAAAGCTTCCAGAAAGGCAATAGAGATAATCACTCACGATCACTGTTTGAATCTATTCATTGACCATGTCCTCCTTCCCTAATACGAAATAAAGGAGGATGGATCCCGAACTCCGACGTGTTATTTCGTCGGTAAAGAATCGAACGACAGCAGATCCGGAGAGTATATGAACTGAACATCTGAAGAATCTTTCACTACTCATCATAGACACGATGGCTCGTCTCCTCACACGTTAACTGTGAGCATGCAGTTTTTCTTCAATAAAAGACCACTAAGACCGTGTTATTGTTCAAGAATTGTTACCTTCATTGTATCGGCAACTACTGCCCAATCTGCTTACTGTCTATCGTCTACATACTTTCCACTCTAGCTGTTCTAAACAGGCTTGACAGAACACTGGGCGGAAGACAGCCACGCTCACAAAACAGGATTTCGAAAAAGAATCGGTAAAATGGTTCACATCCACACGGTAACTCAATGACGCACCGTAGGAATATAGCAGACCGCCCTGTCTCACATTTATAAGGAAAGTATTTGACTCACCTGAGATAGCAGCAGTCATGGAAGCCCTGGACACCTACGGAGTTCCTCCTCGGTATACAAAGACTCTCCCTGAGCTAAATAAAAACATCATAGCCAAAGTGTCACCATTCTACAGTGTTAGAATGAGGGGTTACATAAGGCGATACCATCTCGCCAAAATTATTTACCGCCACCCTCGAAAACGTCACAACGTCACGCGAACATTGGAACGGGACAAAACAGGAGTAGAAATCGATTGTCGGCAAAACGACCGCTGTGGAAAGGTTGCTCTTCAACTAAGTCTCACAAAAACGACGTTCATGAGGAACAGATTTGTTTCTTATGCCACATTAGCGCCCGGCGGTACAAATGCCTTCGAATGCTCCAACTACATCTGTTTACGTCTGGAAAGGTGAACAAATTAGCTCCGGAACTGACCAGGAGGAAGCGAGCAGTTTCGAGAGCTTCTAAAAGTATCGAGGAAGTGAGGAGAAGAAAAAATATGCAGTTTCTTGCTCACCTTTTCGCCCCCATTCTTCTTCTCGCTTCAACGTGTGCATCAGAAACGTGGTCGCTGCGTGAGTATGAAGAAAGATCACTCGGATCCAGATCGGAAGAGCCATCGGTGACTGGGTTTTTCGAGGTGCTAAACAAAGTGCAGGAAGATTGCCGACCGGATGAACTGAGATTTTTACGAATACTCTAGGAAGAATACATGATGCTCAACGAGTTCCTAGATTGAGCTCTCATTGGGCCACACTTGAATGTGACAGTGAGGGTGGAAGGCTGACTGGCTCCCGCTCGAGTCATTTTCTGATCAACGAGTCGACAGGTGCCAGATGACAGGTGGTACCATACGTAATCTTTAACTCCGTCTACTCTCTGTATAAGGGTTTTTCAGGTCCTGGTTACAGAAGGAACTTCAGCTATAAGCAAAAATTCTTGACAAGCTTCATAGTGACTCCATCGAGAGTGATTCGCCATTCACCGTAATCATCTTGGATAATGTGAACTCAGCATAATCGTTTACAACAAAACAATACTACTTAACCACTCTGCTACAGTACTCAATATTGTCGCTGTGAGAGTCACCCTCCGTACTAGTAAGGTTTAAGTCTTTATAATTTCACCTACCACATTTCTTTATCTACAAAATGCAAACGGGAATCAAATCAGTAAAGAGGTTATTCGACCATTTATGTGAGAAAAATCGGTCATGAGGAAAAATCGTTTCCATTTGACATTGTAAAAGAAAACAATACTAAGAAAAGAGCATTTCTAACATCCCCAAGTGTTCTCATCGTAGCAGAAAACGAAATATTACGTGCTAATAACGATTGGAAAAAGCATAGCGGTCTACGAAATCCACCGATGACGCAGTGATAAAGGCGAGAACTTTGCCGTTCCGTGCTTCTACCGTCATTTCCACATTTTAAACGCCTTAGAAGCTTAATCACCCTGGAAACTTGACGACTACAACATTAAAAATTCGAAATGCTGGCAAGATGTTTAGAGTTACTGCTTTCATTACCAGATTCCAACTAGCGCGGCTTTTTCCTACTCTGCAAGTTCTAATGGGGCACTAGAAGTGTTTGATGGCCGCTCCACATCATCACGCTTGATTTCGACGCTTGAGTGTGTTTAAGACCACTTCCAGCATTTGTACGGGAAGTTGCATGTGCTTAAGAAAGATCGAATTATGAAAAATAACACTGCATTATCAGCATCTTATGGAGACCTTATACTTATTTTTAGTTGTAGATTTAAAGTCCTACCTTCTACCACCACCTATCATCATGCGTATAGTAACTATTCCTTAAATAGTTACTATTCTCTGCAATATCACCTGTCTTCTACATTAACTGTTCGCTTATAACTGTCTCAAATCTATTTCATTCACATGACCTTTTGATAAGTTTTAACGTAGCCTTTCAGATAACCTTTATCCACGAGCTATCCCTTTATTGTCTGATTGAGTTCTATATTGACGAAGCCTCTGGCATACCTCCTCAATTGATGTACTTATCACGCATGTATCGTGTCATGACCTGGGTCAGCAAGGTCATTAGTTCCCATTGACAAAGCTCCACCCACTACAGAAGTAGTACAGCTCATAGCTTTCGTCTTCAAGTGCTCGTGGCGTTCGTTGGTTCTTCATCCAGGCCCTGAGTTCATCAGTGCTCTAGCGCAAGTGTCCGACTAGCTTCCTTCAGTTGCATCACTTGTTCTCATCTCAATCTCGTTCGTATACATCCAGTTAACCACATACCTTCACATATTACATATTATTATTATTATTATTATTATTATTATCATTGTACTGTTGTTATTGCTATAAACTGTTATAACCCAAACTCGAGGTTGTCCACGGCAGTTACGGAAAGAGGTCCCGCGTGGCGAATTCACACAAAGTCGAGCATTCCACGTACAGTTGGCGGACAAAAGACATCAGACCAACTCACCAATCCACTGGTCAACTAACACAATGCGGTCATTTAGATCAGTCATGAGGTCATATCATGTAACATACTTACTTGATACTTGAAGGGCCCGTCGTCACTAGTTGTGCGGGCCTCAGTATATATCTCCATTTTTTCGGAGATTTGTTGGTTAAGCCATTATGGTTTCCTGGAGTCCAGAGGTTAATCTGGCCAAAGTCTGCCACAAGTCTTCACCACCACAGACAATCACAGCCCTTGTGGATCAGAGGGAGATTTACCACCATGCGACTTTGATACCAAGACGGTGGTGAATCCTGGTATTGGTTTACTCTTAGCTAGGCTTCCTGGTGGAAACGCCGGTCTCCTTCTTAGCATGGGAGACCCTAGCAGGGGATGAATGGGACCTCGGTTGTACATCGCAGTCCGACGCCCAGAAACACCTCTAAGCCACGATGAGGCGGTAAACCGTTGGGAGGACATATGATGTAAGTATGAGGTTAGAACCTTTCAAATCCAGCCCAAGTTTCTTACACATGCGAGCATTCGCTCATTCAAACTAGATTAATAAATTCCCGTAAATTTCACCTGTGTCGCTTGTCATCCCTTTGATTGTGAAGTGACTATACCAGGAGTAAACAAAGTCTACATCTATTCATCTGCCCAACAAGACCAGCTAAGTGTTCTGCTTCATCGGGAAATACGAATATGATCGTATTTTTCTTTTTGGATTGTCGCGAAGCTGGACTACTTGGTTGGCTGTGTTTATTTGGTGCTCTTGATATTCATGAGACCTACTTTCTAAGGAGCCATGTCCATTGGCTGACTTTATGTGAGTTGTCAACTTACTTGATCTCCATTATTTTGGCGTATTTGGCAACATCATTGATCGTCCACCTAGGTAAAAAGGCAATAGGTATCACCATAATCGTCCACCTGGGTAAAAGCTTCAAAGTTCTTCCCTCACTTGCATAATACGGTATGCTGCAGGCATTGTTCTCTTGATAGGAGGCTTCATAATGCAGACTGCTTTTCAACAATATTTGTATAGAGCCTAGTTTTCCCATGTTTACGTTAAAGGAAGAAGAACTGTGCAGTAGTAGAAAAGATAGCCATGATATACGTTACTTTTCTCCTCTTCATATATCCATATATCGCCAATGCTGTTGTATCTGATGCGATTCGTTCCCTGCAGCATTTTCAGCTCTCCATCTAAAGTACTTCGATGATACCCTTCTGCCTTAGACTTCCACGTCCAACATTGAGAACAAGACTCTTGGCCTTTTGTTTTAACTTGCTTACCGTAAAAAACTGGAGCAGCCTATCTCAGTGTCTTTTCCTTTAAATTGAGCCAATTGAGTGACGTTTTACTTCTTTAAACATTACATTATTAGGTTTTCCATGCAACATTTTCGTACAATATCGCATTAATGGTTTATTGGATCATTAAGGAAACACGAGGTGAGCAGCGAGCTTTATTCGGCTAACGCTTCGACGTTTTCGTCATCTTCAGAGCCGGACTAAGTCGAGTTGATGGTGCACAGATGATCGTCGTCGCCAGTGAGATTCTTCATCCGATAGGTGCTCCACTTCGCCGAATTCGAATCGATGCGGCAACGAACGTTCACATCGCTTGGTCGACCAACTGTGAACCATTGCCAGCCAGTTTCATTGTTATCGGTGGTTCCGTGTTGCTCTATAGTGGTCGTTATTGTAAGGAAGTAACCACTTGCCAAGGAAGGTGAACGCTTTCTGTGTGACGGAATTGCGCCTTGTGAAGTTCAACATTTTACTACATATCAACGAATGAATTTGTTTCCTTCTTAAGGGATGAACGAGGATTTGACACCCGCATACGAGCATGAACGAATTAGCTTCTGCTTTTGTGGGATTAACACGGATGATTCTATAATGCGTCATAATGGAAAATTTCGCTTGGCGTCAGGATGGATTACTCAATATTAATATCACTGGTGGAAGTGAACACCATCATAATAACTTAACAAAGCAAAGAAATAGTACCCAGAATCGACTTTCTATTCACCTCGGCATTGAATTATGAATTCGTCGTTTTCTCTCTTAGCAATCGCGAGGTTGTTAACTGAGGAAGACAGATGAAAAAAAGCGGCTCTGAAGAAGGCGATTCAGCCGAAACGTCAGCTACGATTGTGTTGTATGTGTGTTATTGTATGGAAGTAAACGTATACTGTTTAACAACCTCGCGATTGCTGAGAGAGAGGACGACGAATTCATAATTCAATGCCGAGGTGAATAGAAAGTCGATTCTGGGTACTATTTCTTTGCTTTGTTAAGTTATTATGATGGTGTTCACTTCCACCAGTGATATTAATATTGAGTAATCCATCCTGACGCCAAGCGAAATTTTCCATTATGACGCATTATAGAATCATCCGTGTTAATCCCACAAAAGCAGAAGCTAATTCGTTCATGCTCGTATGCGGGTGTCAAATCCTCGTTCATCCCTTAAGAAGGAAACAAATTCATTCGTTGATATGTAGTAAAATGTTGAACTTCACAAGGCGCAATTCCGTCACACAGAAAGCGTTCACCTTCCTTGGCAAGTGGTTACTTCCTTACAATAACGACCACTATAGAGCAACACGGAACCACCGATAACAATGAAACTGGCTGGCAGCCGTGCATTCCTGAGTGCTTGAATTACCTTGTTGTGCGTTAATTGGGCAGTTACATTGGAGTGTCTTGTTTTCTTGTGACACACACTGCAGCTGTGAATAATGCGCTTCTTGAAGGCGATGACTACTTAGTTTTGCGCCAGTTCTTCTCATTTTCTGTAACTGGCTGACGAGAAACACCCTCAAGGCGTAATCTGAGCGTTATTAGATAGATTACTGTTGTCATTTAGCCCAAGACGGGCCATTAAACGATTTTCGGCTTCGTTATGTAAATCCATACTAGGATCTAAAAAGTTTTGTGGAACGACCTCGCACGCACCTGGTAGCGTTCATTGTTGCCTGATGACGATGATTCCAGATCCTGGATAAATCTGGAGCGGAGTGAAATTCGCAGTGTGAGTTGGTTTAAAAAACAAGCCATTCCGCAATAAGCTAATTTTTACTTTAAGAAGTCAATTCGAGTATGATGAGATTTCGTTCCGCTGATTTCGACTGGAAATGCGATAACGACTCCCAGTTTAGTAATATCGTTTCAAACTAGTAGTGTTTTCAAGCCTGCTTCGTGTGAAATGTTCTTGTTTTTAATTATTCTTTTTACTTCAGTAACAACAAACGTTTTCATCAAAGTGTGGCTGACTGGGAGACAATAGTTCAAGCGTCCTCTGTCAAGACCTTACTAGTCTCTAGGCTTCTGTGATGAATAGTAAGATGATGATGTCATAGAGTAGTGTGGAAATCTCTATTAATGTGGAAAGCTTTGAGTATTTCAACTTATTATTTGCTGCCTACCTTCTTTAATGGCAGAGTGTTTTGCAAAATATAACTTCAATGATGCTGAGATATTTGCAAAACTCTGGATCGCAGGTGTCTGCAGCGGTAAACGAACCCGCTACAACTCTTTCCGGGGATTAACGCGTTCATCACCACGCCATGAAGGTTCTTCATTTCGTCTGTCTCTCAGCTAGTTCTATCGATCAATGCCATCAGCAATCATTAATTGGGTTCATTACTGATTTAGGCTTTCCAAATCAATCCTGGTGACGGGTGATTGTTAATGGTATTGATCGATAGAACTAGCCGAGAGACATTCTCAAGGATTGATCAACGGCGAGTTTTTATTTTATGACCAGTATTCAAGTCTACGCGTGGATCCCAGCACTTTTCACATTCTATTCGTTTCCTGTCATCCACTACCCTCAAAGATCTTCCCACTTTTACGTGTGGCTTCTGTTGCTGCCTGAGGATTTTCATCTCATCTTGAATGTCGTAGAACGCCGGTCGAGCAATTCTCCCTGGAGTCGCAAAATAGCCGAGCTAGAGCGTTCCTAATTGGATTGCGGAGAGTGATGTTTTCGCAGACAGGTCTGGTACCAATTTCCCGACCCCGGAGTTGTGACACGTTTGGTTGGCCCGGTGCGGAATCGAACTAGCACCATGGTCGTGATGACGGACATCACTACTACTGTGCTATCCTCCTTATAATTTTAAGTATTACAGCTTTTTATCCACTTGTACAAGAATTTTAGCAAACGAAAAGGTGTCTTTCATGTGGGGTGTTTCAGGGTCTGACACGAAGCACACTGGAATATGGTAGAAGTTTGACTCACAGAAGCATTAAACTTTGTTCAACCCTCTCCTATAAATTTTCGCTAAAAAATTGCTCTCACTCGTTATAAAACGAATGTGGCGATTCGTTTCGGAGAAATCTATACATCATTTTTGCGGCGAAATAAAAAAAAATTTATTGCCGAGAATGTCTCAATACAGTGACTAGGAACAGGGCAAGAATGTGAAAACGGTGACACCTGCAGGCTTGATGACCAGTGTGCAGTGGAAACAAGGGTCATCAAGCCCTCAGATGTCAGTGTATGGAGCTAGGCCTCAGAACACACTACACGTAATGAAAAGTTGTCGAAAAACATCTGTTATGAAATGCGATCAGCCTTTGCTGAATGACCGTCACGACCGACTCAGCATGCCGAAGGATGAATGGAATGTGCGACATCTGCGTAGGAACACTTAGCCTGCAAATCGGTGGACAAATACTCAACTAGAAAAACACTGAATTGACAAACAAAATGTTCACAAATAGACATCGCCCCAATGAGCGCGAATACCGAACGCTACACGATGGAACGTTCTAAGCATAAGCATTAATATCGTGTTAGAAAAGTTAGGACAAGATTGATGAGTATCACAGAGCTCACATCTGAATCGAACTACTGTAATATACGTCGAATTCTAAGAAAATATTTCACATGCAAGACATGACCCGATTGTACTTCATCATTTGATGGCTCATGAAAGATAAGAACGTCAGCTATTTGTCAAATGCATCCGGTGGAGAAAGTTATGTAGTTCTGATATTTCTCGAACGTACGAATGATAGGAAACCTTAACGATTGTTCACTAGCATGCGAATACTCGAATAACAGTGATAGTGATTGCTCGAGTAATCGAATTGTGCACGTGCACATCAGCCTCCACCATTCACAGTCGTAGAGTTCAGTCGAAGAACTAGAGCACATTGACTAAATCGTTGGATTGTAAGCGTGCAGTCTTGGACCCTTGTTGGCAGAGATATGTGCGATATGCTTGTGAGACCTCTGCCTTCGATAGCAGATATAGGCTGACAACAGGCCGAGATTCAGTCCTACACATGTTACGGCAATAACAATCCCCAGTCCTACTGCCCATACCGGTGCCAATGTATCTGTCATGATCAGCGTCTTTTGTGTTGACGTTACCGGAACGGCACTGCTTGACGTTGTCAAGAGCAATGGTGAAGATGAAGTAGTTGTCGAAGGGTAGTAGTTCTGCTCCAACAAGGTAGCCTTTGTGAACACTGCAGTTGTAACCTGCAAATGAAAGTTTTCCAGATGAAGGTAGCATCCTTTACCACCCACACAATGAAAAACGCTGTTTCTTAGTAGAATGAAAAAGATTCTCGAAATAGTAACTGCTAGCCTAAATCTTCTTTGCTGGAATGTTAACTGACTGAGAATGCTAACTTCACATTCTTTATTGCTGTGATACAAACCACCAGATGACTCGCACTGCGCCATCTGAAGCGCATATGCAAATTTTTAAACGCTCCAATTTTCTCAATACTTCCGATTTTCAAAGCATTTCCTTGTTTTGGGGTAGATTTGTAGCCGAAATCATTTTGTATTTATCTCCACTTTCTCAAGCACCTAATTTTTCTTAAGCATCTACTGCTTATGCTTTCTTTTATTGGAACTAAAACCGTGCAGTTTTCTTAACGCCCATATAAAATTGACGTTACTGTCAAAAGAAAAGACTAACGGAGGATAACTTATTGGTCCTAGTTGTTCACTCGTCATCACCCAAATTTTTGAACCTCACCGCACTTCCACCTCGAGTCAGAGGACCACCTTCAATTCAGGCTACTTGATCCGACTTAGGACGCGAGAAGGTTAAACCAAACCTCGGTTGTCCAGAGCTCGCATTCTTATGGGAATGGCAAGTTAGGGGCATACGCGCGTTAAAAAAGCTCACTCCCATTCCACAAAGTCCAGGGAGCGCGTTTGATGAAATATAGGAGGACTCAAGTAGAGCTATCCTAGGATTGCAGGAAGAACGAATGCGATCAGTAATCGACAACATTTATAAAGGAGAGAATCCTCAAGTAAAGCCGAATCAAAATCTAATGACCTGCTTAGAAGACAGATATAAGATAACGAAGCGAATGAAAAAGTATCGGGATCCGCATAACGTGTGAAGATCAGTCATTTTAACATAAATAAGCAGTAACTTTTTTATTTTCTAAAAAGAAGAAGCTTTTTCTAAAACCTTTCCTGACTTTCTAAAAAGCAAAAACAGTCGTCTCATTACGCTTATTTTTATTTAAATGACTGGTACCCTTATATTAAACGACCGGTCTTTCACATCCACCGTGCGGATTCAGCATTTCTCACATTCGATTCGCCTCCTCGTATCCATCATCCACCAAGATCATCATCAATCTGTTTCTAAGGCGAAAGCGACTTCGCATTTCATTCCTCCTCGAATCTTCGATTGCTTTCAAGCACTTCGTTCAGCAAGAAATCAGCGGAAGAACTGCACCACCCTAGCCGTATTCATCTAGTTGACTGTATCCGGTTATCATTCAAGTTTGGCAATCATAAACCGCACCACATTCGTCAACCATGGTCTCGGCTAATTAACCAGATAGTCCTCGCGTTAAGCATTCAATGAAGTAGCATTTCGCGCAGAACCATTTTGAATCCTATCGCTATGGAATTAGCTGCTCATGTCGTTGATTTCCAACAGTAAGAGAAGCTTGCCGCCACCGTATTGAGGCTGTAACGAAACTGCCAGTGTAATAAAACCACAGTGATGCTGAGATATTTGCACAACTTGGATCCCAACCTAGATTTGAACTCCGGATTATTCTTTCCTCGGAGTCACCTGTTACCCAATGCGCCACTGAGGTCCTTTCTTTGTCTTTCTCTCAGCCAAATTTTTTACCCTAACGATGTCATCAGCGTCAACGGGAATGATGTGGAGAGCACAAATCGAAATTGCTAGTGTTTTCCTCTATCTGTACCACTAAATATCATTCGTTTGTTCCGATTCGAATATTCTTCCTGATAAAGTGTGGTTGGAGTTGGAATGAAGTGGGTGAGTCAAACGCTCGGTTCGAGTGACGTGGAGAAATGGAAACCGGCGCCGAATATGCTAGCTATCATCAATTCTTTCATTAAACATGGTCAAAGTCGTTCTTTTGAGCAATCTATAATCCAGCGCGAGAGTTTTTTTTTTCTGTGCTCCGAAATCTGTCCGCTATCAAAACGTGCATTAAGCCTCGCCTATGTCGTAAGTACTTTTAAAGAGCCACTTGAGGTCAACGGTAAGTCAACAATGCGTCTCAAATCGACGTCTGCTAGTACTCGAAATTCCACGGGGAAATCGACTTCACAAATCCATTATGGGAAAGGAGTTTTCGCAGCACAGCTGCTGCACACCCAAATGTACACCATGCATTGCCGAGCTGGTTTCTTCTACGAACGCCATCCAGTGACCGAACAGCTAGTTCGACGTCTTGAGAAAAGCTCGTTAGAAGTCGAAGCAGGCGAGTTAATAACTGGTTGGACTTTCTCACAATTATACCACCGCTAGTCAAGAGAGGTTCGGTGCGGTGGGAACCGCATAGAAGGAGACAGCCGCAATCGGCGCGCCCGCAGTCGGTGGTGAGTGACGCTGATGGAAGGGAGTTGACCAAATAAGAACGAGTTCAGACGTCAATTCTTATCGACTTTCGCTTTCAGTCTACTTACTGAAATATGCACTATAATTTTGCTAATGAATGTAGAAGGGCAAAGTTGTTCATTTCTAGAACCTCGCTAACTTTTGCCATGCCACTGAGAAACTTCTGTGGTGTATGCTCTCCGCCTAGCAAAGCGATAGCTCGATGAGTTTTCTGTATTAAATACGTCTCAGCATTAGATTCTATAAAAGAAAGAACCGACAACTTGAGAAAAATAGGAAACTGAAAAAACCATAGTTAAATGAGGGAAATACAGTCTTATTGCTGTCAAGCTTCACTTCTGTAAGCGAATCATTGAGGAACTCTAAGGATAACCAATAGTTTTCAATCCCTCACATCGCACTCCAGGTGTGTGTTTTCGTACAAGGACTTTTATTCCTTAATTTCCTGGTGTTTTCACCCATACGTTGCTTATCGAGCTCTTCCGAAATAGGAATGAGGTTTATGTGTTGGATGCCATCCAAGTGCTTCCCGTGCGCTTCCCAGTCACGCACTGCCGAGCTCGACTGTGCAGAGTGAAATCCCCATGAGCATAAGCAAGTCTAAACATAGATGCGTGAGTATGATTTTTTGTATAAGGATGGCATACTGTTAGAGCACAGCAGTAGAGAAAAGGAGTTCATCATTTAAATCCACCTCCGTTTCATTCAATTACATGGACGACTTTAATCTGCGTTCTATCCCACGCTTTGGACTCACCATTTCACTCTGTCGTAATAACCGGCTTGGGATCGGGAGATTAACTAATTATGACCGTATAACCATTGAAAGCAAAATTCACAGAAATTGTGTCTGATACGAAATTCATAGAAATAGTGCTTGACGTTTGTAACATTGAGAATGAAAAGCTGATATAAATAACACAACCTGAGTCCTATTGATAGCCACTGAGACTAGCCCATCGGGATATTCAGCGCGTTCGTTCATTTCACATTGGTCGTCGCTGCATCCGACCAGAAGACAGTTGGGTTCATCAACATGGGGAGCAATCACCCCTGTGAATGTCACTCCACGACAGTCTACAATGATATTTAATACTGTTTTCATGGTGGAAACTGGAATGTTGAAAAACTAAGGAGCTGGAGAAACGACACCATTCGTCAACGAATCTCGTTGGGGATCGTCCAATGTCCTAGAAATCTAAGGCAAGAAGTGGTTTGGTGACTAATAAAGATTATAACTCGTCGTTTTCTCTCTTAGCAATCGCGAGGTTGTTAAACAGCATACGTTTACTTCCATACAATAACACACATACATCGTCAGCCATATGCGACTCTGAGCGGCTGTTCTTCCTCGGTGGAGGACAGGTGAAAAAAGCGGCTCTGAAGAAGGCGATTCTGCCGAAACGTCAGCTACGATTGTATTGTGCGTGTGTTATTGTATGGAAGTAAACGTATGCTGTTTAACAACCTCGCGATTGCTGAGAGAGAAAACGATGAATTCATAATTCAATGCCGAGGTTAATGGAAAGTCGTTCCTGGGTGCTATTAAAAGATTATAACATTATGACATTATGACGAGACTATAACGGCAGTGATAACGATGGTTATTTCACATTCAGAATGCACAGAGTTACAAAAGTTACAGGGAAACAAAAAAAAGAAGAAAAAGCATGGTTCTTCACTCACTCAAGTGTTAAACTATAGTATAAATTGTTAAGACATTGGAATAACGAGCAATTTTTCTTTCATTTTAAAATCGACATAGACCAAGTTTCCGAACAGACAGTGTCTCGCTGAGGAGATGGTCGATAGGCGAACCAACTCGGGACACGAGTCAGGAAGCAATGAACTCGACGCGAGGAACCATGCTGGAGACGACCTTGAATGAACGAGCTCCTTTACTCTTATACCTTGATGGTATACGACGGGATCTACCAAGGTCAGTAACAATGCTGGAACGAAGTGATGGACGCTCGACACCTGTGGGCTTGTGCTTAAAGGCGCTGTCGATTGCGACATTGAACATCCAGTGCCCAAGTCCCTTGTTCAAATCCATTCTCGATGTATTATGCTCAACCAACGGTGACAGCAGTGTAGTTCCATTAGTGAATACACTGAAAATCCCGTTACTTGAAAAAGATGACATTTATCACGACCACTCACGCCTCTACCTCCTCTACAAAGCGGTCATGTTTGAATTCGTCTAAAAATAGGGCATAACGACCATTAATGTCAGTCTCTTCTCGGTAATACCATCCAGTACTGTCGTGTGCTAAACATCCATATCCAATCTATCGAAGGCAAGTGACCTCTTTGATAAAGTTTTTGTGGTGATACAACTGTGACTTGTGACTTGCATCCGGTTTGAGAACGCTAAACGGATAAGAGGATCACATTCAAATTCATCCATTTCGCCCTCAGCGGGTAGCCCGCTCAAATCAGGCGAACAGAGAATGTCGCCTATGTCAGAGAAGGCGAAAGTACTAGAAACGGACATCGTGACAGATGAAAAACACTACAATCGAGTTCGTGCGACCGTTGCACTCATTCTCGTGACTACGACCAATTACTTAAAGTTTACGTCACTACACAGCATTCGTTCGGAGCGGGATTAGATATTGGAGATGAGCTAAAAGCTCGGCACATTTACATTGAGTTCGCCCATCTCTGTGAAGACAAAAGACAAGAGCCCCAAAATGCAATCCAACCCGATGTCGATATACGAGCATACTCCTGAACAATCCATAGATCGTCGCATGTAACCAACTGTACATTTCTTGGATTACGTAACTGAAACATGTATAGTGAGGAAGATCGCAGCGGTTTTCAGCTCTTTTTTCTAACACTGGTTTATAAGAAAAACTCGTGTCATAGACATTGCTGATTGGAAGTCAGAAAGAAAAAGAATGAAAGGAGGAGAGACCTTGAAAACTACAAAAAATACTACTACGTGAATTACACTGAATTGAGTACTCATTCCTCATAAAGCTTAAAAAAAAGTCAGATGAATGCTCCAATGAGCGAGCCGATATCAGGATCCGATGTTCATGAGGTTCGGTCTGTGGTAGCATGGTGGTGTTGTGATCGCTTTGTGGTGGCTGCGTTTCCTTGGCGACGTCATTCAAGCATAGTTCCATGCCAGCGGGCATTTCGTATAAGAGAACACCAAAGTTGCGAATGATGAAGTAATAAGGTTAATTTAAGTGAAATGAATAGAATCAAGAGAGATTTAGGAGATAAAGAAAAAAATCAAACGAACGACGGGAAACTTATTTAACCCTGATGAAGATCTGGTTGGAAAAAATGCACCAAAAAGACGACAGAAGTAAAAATTGTAAATAAATATCTGGAAAGTTGAAGAATTGGTACAAACAACTAAAAAACTGAATGTCCAAGTAACATATTGCGGTAACAAAAATAGAGCTTTGAAAGATGCTTATAGCACCAAAAATGTCTTTAATTTAGAAAGCCCCTATGGAAAAACGATCCAAGTATCATGGTCGCCGTAAGAAGGAATTGAGTCTGTTAATTTTTTCAACAACTACTGGTAAGATGAAAAATTTTTGTCCCAGAAATAGAAAGGAAGTATCTCTTCAAAAAAAAAAAACTGCTGAAAGACTCACTGAGAACAGAGCAGCAGAGCTCGAGACAGTGTTTGAGATCGGTGGTCTCCTGTGAGGAGAGCGCGACGGATTTGGAACCAAATCGCTGCTGCTCGAAAATGTCGAGTGGCCCGCAGAAGACGTCGAGGGAGAGCACGGAGCGCAGAAGCAGCGTGAAGAGCAACGAGTACACACGGAGCTGCTCGGCCACGGAACCCATCACGGTCGCATGGGTCCGCACAGCTGGCAATGGGGCCGGGGACGGGGCCGACGGGGCGGCTGCCGGTGGGCCGACCCGCCCACCCGCCT
>MQTX01000039.1:1794036-1805861 GCA_009735665.1 Angiostrongylus cantonensis
ATCTTCTAAACAATTGGATACTCAGGTGGGCAACACATTCGCCATCCGTTCCTTTCCCTTGTGATAGTAACTCAATGTGCAGGTCATATTAGAACGATGACGCAACGTGAATCGAAAAAACGAACTCGTGTTCAATTGAATTCAATTCGTGTTGATGGCTCGTCTTACACTTTGTTCGTTTCATTTCGTTTCCATTTGTACTTCGTTCTTGTGGAATGATGGATTTTTCTCACTACATGATAAGGCTATGAGGTTGTAGGCTACGAATCTCTTAATTTTGGATAGCCTTCAAAATACTTTTTGTCGTGACTCAGTAAGGTGGTGTGATTCTAAGATAACTGGAGTGCCATTGCACATGTCGACATGAAATCAATGTGCAGTTCCAAATCAATAAATTAGTTGCTGACTTCTCAAATGACCGAGATATGATCTACCACATTTTTGCCTTTGTTAACTTTTTTCTATTTACTGCCCATTACAATCATGGCTGGGTAATGCGTGTGACACAACCACAACGATGCTAAAATATTTGCAAAACCCCAGACCGTAGGTGTCTGCACTGGGCAACGAACGCGCTATTACCGTTTTCGGGGTCTAACACGTTCTCCACCACACCATGCGGGTTCATCGTTTCGCCGTTCCAGTTCTATTACCCCGGAAAAGGTAATAGTGCACTGGTTCCCCACCGCAGACATCTATAGTCCGGAGTTTTGCAAATATCTCCAAATCATTGTGATTTTCAGCTTTATTTAGTTTCAGAATGCCTGTATAATTTAATTCAACGTCCTAAAATAAACAGCTATAGGCTGAGAATACACATATAGATAATAGCGCTCAGCGAACGCGATTGACGTTCAATTACTTGTTACCATTCCACTCCATGACAGGTGTAGGTAAAGTCCATCAATGATTTCTTTATTGTTGTTATTGTCGCACGCTCACTATTGGCACCTGTTGCATTACGAAAATACCCACTGCCTTAAGTTCGTCTCGATCGTTATTTATTGATTTCGCAACATACTTCCACTTGACCATCTCCTGCCCAGAGTCCCAAAGCTCCACCCATCTCTCCTATCCCTACAACCTATTCTCCTTGATTATTGCACTTCATATGCACTATGTGGTCCTCATCAAGGTGCAGTTTCGAATGCGTCGTAAGCTCCACCCGTTCGCAAACTGTGTGTGAGATCCACCATTGATTTGTAGTTATACGAATTTCACGTCACCCTTTCGGCAATTTTGTTCTTAACAAACAATGTATAAAATCACTATTTTTTTCCTTACATTACTTAAGTAATGTAACAGAAGACAATTTCCATTACTACTCTTCCCCGTTGTTCTTTATAGTTTTTTTTTTTTTAATGCCATCATCATATTATTGTTTGCGTTCCTTATAACAACAGTCTCAATATCGCCATTTAGTCCCTACTGTATTGATATCGCTATATCCAAAAGTTTGATTACCCAAGATTAAGACCTGGTGTTACTAGAAAAGTGAAGGATCCACGTGGTGGAACGTATCGCACAAACGACAGACTCCACTTTAATAGGAATTGTGAATGAAATAAGTGATTTACGGAATCAATGATTGTCATCTCTTGAACCTCACGTGGACAAGACTGCTGGGAAGCATTTCCTTTTTTCTTACAGGTGCCTACAAACTGCACCCTATTCTGCAATAGGGAGAATTGAATATTACTACTATAAACTATAAACTATACTATAAAGAAATGTCTTCCTTCATACAACCGCACAATTTGAATAGATTGAGTACGTTATTGTGATCCCTATGTGTGACATACCAGCAAAAGACGTACCTCAGCATTAGGGAACGTGATAATCTTTCCTTCTGACGAGCCAAATCCCAAAAAACCACGTTTCTTTTCCTAAAATTGTAGAACGGAAAGAAAATTGACTTCAAAAAGGTAGAATGCCTATAAAAGGATTGACAGCTAAAAATCAAAATTTCGTCGTTTAAATGATTTGCAGTGGTCAGTTGAATAGTGGGCAAAGTAAAGTATAAAGAAGAAAAGCTAAGAGGTCTTACTTTATACATCACTTTAACTCCATCCTCCAAAATAACAGGTTCTTCGATTTCCAAATATTCCGCTTTCCACTCCGTCGCCCACGTCCCCACCAAGTCGGTTCGTTTCGCCAACACCTTCATTTGAATGATGTACACTAATACTATCAACGAAGAAAACATGAATATCAAGCATGAGAATTTGCTTGATATTTACTGAAATTTCGAAACTTGAAAGTTTAAATGGAATGCTGTAATTCAATCCTCTAATACTTACGTACAGTAATTTGCTCCCAACCCAGCCACTATTCGTGGCCCAGTCTGTACCACACGCATAAAATTGAATGCTAGCCTAGATTCGCTGACTTTCAGAAACGTACAATTCCTATTTGCCGCTTTCACTGAGGGATGCACAGCCTACTAATTACAAGGCCATGTAGCTCGCTTTCAGGTCTCAGGTGGACGATTGAAGTTAAAATCGAAGCAAAGGTGACATCATGTTGAACCTTATACGGGTGAATTCACGGTGTGAACTCCATCTTTATCGGAGTTACATAACCTGTTGCGTGTATGTTCACGTGGTTCCACACTAGCGTCTATTGGTGTCGTTATGTACATACGGATTGATTCATGTGGATCCACTCAATCAGAAACCTGCAACACAACGACTGGAAAGTAGTTCACAGTTGCCTCCACCATATCAGTCCCAAGCATATTCTGGGTAAGTACGACATGGCAATTGCGGGTACTTATCGCCAGAAGCGGCAAAAAATAAAGCGCATTAATCACAGAGCTTTGAATTGCATCCAATACAGCAGCTTTGTAAAACACCAGTACGAAGATGTCAAAAACTAAGACTCATTCTAGGCAGCATAAATCACGTAGAACCACAGCGACAATCCGTACTTATAAGACATGTACGTCAAGCATAAGTATTTTTTACTGACAACTAAGTAATGCAAGCTAAAATATCAAGTACGAAGTCATAAAACTGATGAGGAGAATCGACTACTAAATGTTCGTAACATGTAAGAACTACTGGAAACAGTTCATACCAAAGCTGTTCGAGGAATTGCCGTCTTCATCGGTAAGAACTTAACTATGCACCGAATCTTACGTTTACTATTGAAGACAAGGTCGAATCATTTTATATGAGAGTTTACAAGTGTGATCCTAAACTTTATATTCTGTCTTCCTTAAAATCGTCATTGTCATTAACGATATCAACAAAAAAGTTGTCACCAGAAGAAATTCATATCAGGAACCAAGGATTTTAATGGCACGAAGAGGGTCAATATAGCTCAAAATTCTAACGTTAATTCTGCTGCTATTCTGGAACGGAATACCATATGAATGAGCATGGGATCGTCAACCGAAGGGAACGTTCCGATATCACTGTTCTGACGAAGTTTTGTAAATAAGGGAAACATCTCCAACATCGAATCAATTTCATGTAAAGGGAAGAAAACAATAAGGTCCAAGAGACGAAACATTACCGCTACAGATTGAAAGCTGTTTATTTTCCGGATGACTTTTGATTGTTATCGGCAACTCGAATAATGAATATAATCGGCTCTTCAGTAGCTTCCCGATGATAGAAACTCCGAAACTTTAAACCTAACAAAAGATAGCCATCTTTAAGAATTCAATGTTGTACGGCAATGGCTCCAAACCTCTAAAAGAGCGGTAAGGAAGATAGGGAGAAAGCAGCAGTACTGTACTAAACTGTACTGTACTACTGAATGTGGAACGAATAAAAAGAATGGGAACTCTCTAATGTCCGGAATGAAATAGTCTAGATAGTCAATCTATCTAAAAGGGCAATATGAAAGTTCATCCAAGACATCTGCTCCGATCTCTTTGACAGCCACGCCCGTCTACACCTCTCTCAGATCAAGGAAATGTTGCACGAACTTTTCTTCCTTCCGAAAACTATCAATGAATAAGAACTTAGCACATGGTTCGGAGGAAAATACCCCGAAGAAACTGCCTCACAACCTCTTGCTTGAAGAAACTGCGCTTAAGAACACAGTAGAAAACCAAACCAGCCTTGTTGCATAAAAAAGGAGACCTGCAGAATAGTGGCAACAGTCAGTGAATCTGGTTGCTTTTATTACCTACAAGAACTTTACTCGAGTCATTCTCAACAAAATCAGTAGAACAATGAACGAAAGACAACCAAAGAAGCAAGCAGGGTTTCCAAAAATGGTTGGCACCATCGGTCTTACTCATTCAATATTCTAACTGGATGAAGAATTGGGAGAGTATAAGATGCCATTTGCTTCACTTTTACCAACTTAGAGCGGGAATCCGATTCAGCTGAAATAGTCAGTGTGCGTGCGCGCGAGCTCGGATATAAAGATTCATCATAGAAACACAGTAGTGACATTCTCAGGATTCTGCCATTTCACAAAATTATCATCGTCGGATATAGGGCACGATAAGGCAATACCATATCAGTAACATTACACTTCATTAGTCTCAAGAAATAGTGCGCTGGTATGGAAAAGCCGTGCTTCTTTTTGAAGGCCAGATGAAACTTAACCCGATCAGACAATAAATTTATTTCACCTTGAAAGCTGTTTAGCCAAAACAGAACCGGATAACATCCAAGTTTTTACGTCATAGATTTCTTCTGTTCAAGTTTTCAAATAAATTAAACATTTGTAACTCCCACGTCCGACTTTCTATTAACCTCGGCATTGATGGAATAATTCTTTTTACTTCTGTTTACCAAACACGAGGTGTTATTTTATTTCTTTATTTCGTACAAGCTGACGTTTCGGCGGATTTCGCCGCCCTCAGAGCCTGGAAAGGTCACGTTGACTGCAATCTACATGGCCAAACACCTCCATAACCAAACAGAGAAATGCTAAACCAAAATTTCAATCACATTGAACACAGAGTCTTTGCACACTCACTGCTTTCTATGAGCCTTCCACTTAATGTGTTATGTGGAAACCAACCGCGCAGTGTTCACATGGAAACGTAATGTGCCCGTCCCATTAGAATAACAGTCTTATATACTGCCTAATATCACGCGTGATAATGAGGCATTCCTCCCTGCGGTCCATTTTCGGATTCTTGGAATTAATCCAGAATGCCTCGAGAGTTTTACGCGCTTATGTTCTCGATTCTACTGCGAGGATCGTAACCTCTACTTCAAAATCTTCTCCGTGTCTCTGCGTCCTATGCTTGCCCAGTGGGGTATTTGGTTTACGTTTGCCGACTAGGTGTTCTTTTATACGGATGCAGAGTGGTCTACCCGTTTCGCCAACGTATAACACAGGTATTGTTATACCCGTATAACATCTCGTGTTTGCTAAACAGAAGTAAAAAGCAATTAAGTGCTTTGCATAATATCCCATAGGCAAGGTTTACACGAAGAATATACCGAAATACGGTTTGTTAAGTGCTACAATTCCACTACGTAGCTTAAAAATGTTTGGTAAAGGTAGATTAATGAGCATAGAAAACTTACTAATTGCATGTTTGTGACAAGTAGAACGATTTTGTCCGTGACCTGAATATATGTGACGAAATTGTCCGTCTCGGCAAGCTCACCCCGGTCAACATCCTGTGCAAATAAACGCTTTTCGGAATAGATATTGTAAACGCATTCATTTAAGCTTTCGTTAATTACTGAGTGAGTCAAGCAGTCAAATATAAAAGCCCAAATTGGTTCTCTCACATGATAGTTCTGCAAGATTCTCTTCTTGGTTGAGGGACACCAACTACATCTTATTTTATATGAGGGCTTTTATTTCCGTGGTTTAAGGATGGAGGCACCACACGTAAGAATCTGATATGGTAGATATGTATAAAAGGGAAACTAAGCAGGCGACCCATAAAACGACTCTAAAATACATACGTTCACACATATGTATTTGACCAGTGATTAACTCATAAACTCCAACTGAACAATCTGCACATGATGCACAAAGTTACTTACCTATACTTGGATACATCGATGACCCGTAGTCATTCATTGTGCGGAACCCCAGTATAATCCCC
Source organism: Angiostrongylus cantonensis (assembly GCA_009735665.1). Lineage (NCBI taxonomy): Eukaryota > Metazoa > Nematoda > Chromadorea > Rhabditida > Metastrongylidae > Angiostrongylus > Angiostrongylus cantonensis. The sequence goes on from MQTX01000039.1 coordinate 1,800,074, forward strand.
ATCTTCTCGGAGTCTTGTTGGTCTGACCACTGCGGTTCCCTGGAGACCCGAAGTCAGCCTAGCCAAAGTGTGCCCTAGGTCGTCATCGCCACAATCAATAGCCACTCTTGTAGATTAGAGGGAGAATTGTCACCATGCGACTAGCTTGGTACCAGGACGTTGGTGGATCTTGGTATTGATTTACTCTTAGCTGGGCTTGCTGATGGAAACGCCGTACTCTTTCCCAGCATGGGAAACCCTGCTGGAAGGGTAGAACCCCCACTGTAGATTGCAGCCCAACACACACGAACAGCTCCCAAGCACGATGAAGCGGTAAAGCGTTAAGGGTAAAGTACTAGTAGAGGATACAAATGCGCTCATAAAAGTGCAACAGATGTGGGTATAAAACTGTAATAAGAATACCCAAACTATATCCTAAGCCAGCCAAGCTATTGCTCACTCTTAACTGCTAAATTGGCAGAAACAGCTGCAATATGAAAATGTAGCCAAGTTGGTAATTGACAAACTAAAACAATCAAATAAAGAAAAGTCATTATCTGTTTTCCCGACTAATTTTTTTTCAAACCCGTAAAGAAACTTGACTCCAGCGCTGAAAGATTTAATAATATCTCACCACACTAGTGACTCTATTAACACAATATCTTCCTAAATAAGACCAAATGGCGCGCAAGACACACTAAGTGAGACAATCCAGTCTAAAATTTTAGGAAGTATTCTGCATTCATTTCGGCAAAATATCCTACGAACGACAGAGAACTAAACAGATACCATAATGATTATGGTTAAGAGATGGCATAATTAATAATTGTGAGACATATTGCGGGAAATAAAAGTGGGTGACTCAAGCATTCTAGCAATTATAAAACATAAATAAAACGGCCCACTTTAATATTTGAAAAGAGAGTGTATAAAAGTATACATCTTCATAAACTCACATTGAAAATCTTGAATCCAAGCGCTTCATGAAAACTGAACGGTCGCACGATATGATCAGATAGAATCACACGAGGAGGTCTAAGTGCTCCTGCTTCTTTGTCTGCTCCTGCCACAGTACGTACTGAGTGCATAGTGCTACTTGCAAAGTCAACTACACCAGACACTGGACGAGTCACAGCACCAATCAAACCCTGAAAAACAAAGTTTGAAGATATCACAGTGCATACAAAACCTCGAACTTCATTTTATAAACAGGTTTTACGACGAGAAATCAACTCATTTCAGCTACACCTAATTAATTTTTCACCACTGATTACTAACTTGCACTGTAATTTTCCACTTTTTATATCTAATTTACAAACGATATTATGTTATTCGCAAAAATATTCCCATATTAAAGCACTTTCAAGTGGAAAACACTTCTATTGGAGAGAATGCCAGTGCTGTAGTTGCAACTACAACTGATTAAAGAATAATGAGTAAGAAACTAGAAAGCAATGAAAATCGAATGGAAAAGCAAACGGAAGAATTCTATTATAATGCAGGAAATGATGAATGAAGTGACGATTGAGAACTGGAGTAAAGCATTCATAAACCACAACTATCAACACCTGCATATCAATCGGTGAACCCATACTGGCACCAGTAGTTTCTACTCCGCACGTGCTAAGCCATAATTGTTCGGTGGAGGTGGAATAAATTTGATGCAGTATGAACAGCATCAGCAGAACAGCAATCAGTCCTTTATGCCTCCTACCCAATGGTTGTCATTAACACTCACAACGCAAATAAGTGCGGTTCAAATGGTGTTCAACATATCAGCGTACGTTGCAATGCGAGTGATTTTTTGATGGCCGACATATATACGACCTATGAATTCCCTTTTTGCTTCGCGAGTCTCTCAGAAAGTCCTTCCTTCAGCAACTATGACCACATTTGCTCCCCACTTAGGGCTCATCTAGATTTCGGAAATTTACGTTAAGACGTCATGAATAGTAGAGTTGAAAACAAGGACGTGGAGCTAAGTGGTTTTCGTTCTCTTCACAAAATTTTTGATGGCTTTATAAATTCTCGAAATCGTGCATTCCTCCTGCTCAGTTCCGCAGCTTTCGTTCAGCAAGACACAATGGCGTTCTCGAATTTAAAGAAACTTATTTCATAGCCCACGCCTATGAAAGAAACTTCGAAAAATTTAACCACTATTTCCGGATTTTTTTTAACCTTTATTAATTTAAGATTGAAAGAATATATAATGGAAGTTGCATGCTCTCTCAAGCAAAGCCTCCTCTGCAACTTTCTGAAGGTCTCAACTCAACTACCAATTTTTCCATAATCAAGAGACCGTCACGGTTTTTACTGCTTACATTTACTTGGAAGTTATCCAATTTCAGAACTAATTTGGTGTAGAACCGAAGTAACTTTCACTGACCTTTCCAATGCCCTTGACAAATCCAACTCCGCCTTCCTGTTTTGCTCCTTCTATTGGCTTCATAACGATGCCAGTAATACCGCTTACCAAACCCGTGCCGAGACCCTTTACTCCTCTTGCCATTCCTTCACTAAAGGACTGAGGTCGACGATTAAGGTCTTCCTGAAATAGTTCGATGATGAAACTTCGGTTATCAAATTTACCGTGTTATACACCTGTCGTTTCCTTTGATATTCTTGGTCAAACGTCAGAGCAGCTACTCCCTTGCCAACAGTTCCAGTGATTCGGCCTACCGCTCCAGCTGCTCCGCCCACAGCATGCCCAAACATAGACTGTACACCCAAAGCCACCCCAGTGGCAAACTCCTAGAAAAAATTGAATTGGATGGAAAAAAACTCATATATTGCACGAAATATCCAAACAGCATAGATTTCTGTATTGTAAAAAGTGAAGCATATATATGATAAAGACACCTCCGGTCCTTGTATAAGACCTTGGAACGGTTGATAAAAAAGATCTTCAACTCCAGCTGACAGATCACGAACTAGTCCAAATGGATTACCAATTATATCAAGACCAAGCACCAAAACATACATCTAAATAAGTAGCGTATTACGGTAGCAGATGAAGTATTGAAACATCGATGAAATACTCAACAAATGCATTACAAATAAAAAAAAATTTGAATTGCTGTGGAAGTTCCACTTCAAAAAAAATTTCAATGAATTAATGCATGTTCACCTGTCGCAAAGCTTGCATCGTATAATGCGAAACTATTTCTGCATTCAATTGATCCGAACCATAGAAAACTTTGTTACGTTCAAAATACGCCAGCCTAGAATGCTGCATAGGTGGAATTTCATCGGCGTATGAGAAATCTAGAGTCACATACTTGAAAACCACATCTTGCAATTCTGTGATAGATACGCCAATACTCTGGAATAAAACTTTGAAGAATTCGGATTCAATTGGCATGATCGGAGCGGAACCATCTCCTCCAGCAGTACCGCCTTGTGAAAATGACAGATGGATCTGTAATGATACATGACAATATCATTGAGCGTTCCTATTACCTGTATACAATGAAAGTGCAGAAAACAGTTAATATCGAAAAATCACAAGAAACTGTGCTATCGCTTTATCATTTCATCGAAAAAGTCGCGGGCGCGTGTGGCGCAGTGGTCGTAGACGCCCTGCAACACACACATGGGATCGATTTTCGCGCCCTTGGCCCACCAAGCCTTCAATCCCTCGCTGGTTGGGCAAATTGGAGTCATACTTGTCTGGGAGAATAGCAGCACTGGCGCGATACATCGCTAGGGCACTGCGATTCATTGTAGTGGCCAGATATGCATTCAATCACCTCCAACATTGTACTACACCATCATCACTACGTGAACCCCGCAACGAAAACATAAGCTACAACGATGTTCGTAGACCTACCATAAGTGGTGAAATATGAAGATCGTTATAGAAACTCCTTGGCTGATTTGATCGATATTGCTTCGCAGTGTCTTCCAAACGGACTAGTGCCGTCTCCATATCAGACAGAAACAACTGCTTCTAGAACTCGCAACATATTATTGCAGCGTAACGATAGCTGAAGATCTCCTACCCCATATGGTTCCTTTTTGATTTCGGAGGCAAATAATGCCATAATAGCATTGATTAGTCCCTGGTCAATCTGAACAGCAAACTCCTGTACCAAAGCGCGGGCGTATTCAATCTCCGCGATAGAAGAATACTCTGACTTTCGTTGCAGTAACGACAGCTCAATGAAAGGTTTCGGAGCTAAAATTATAACGAAGGCAGTTAAATAAGTCAGCACAAAGAAAGGGCAAACAACCACGATGGTAAAAATAAAACAAGACAACAGTAAACGACGGTATCATGAGGATCAAGAATCATATTCGTACCATTGTCAACGATAACACTTTTTGGAGGTGGGATATTGGTGAGTACTCGAGGGAAGACGCATGTTCCAAGCTAAAGTTGTTAAAGTTGAGCAACTTTTGAACGATCAACATCTGATGACGTTTCTCATCCACTCAGAATATAAAAGCAATTAATCCAATGACTGCACTATTACAAAAATCTGCAGCGATAAGGCCTTAATTCACAACCAGGGAGAAAAGAAATAATAATATGTTACTAACCTGGTTATCAATTTGCAGATGGTTCACCTTAAGATGAAGTCTTGTCCTCTCGGCACTTGTACCGTAATTAGCCCATATACCTAGAAAGAGTAGAAATTCAACAGAAAAAGGAGAAACAGCATGCAGCAAAAATGAATTACCTTTTTCAAAAATTCGGCGTATCTTGACTTCCTTGTTCTTCTTCTTTTTCATAATCATATTTGCAAAGGACACTTCATATTGTTGGACTTGCTATGGATGAACAAGTATTGTTATTGCGATGAAATTCTTAATAAACAAAATAAACAAAAAGATACCTGAAATTCATTTTTTGGTTCCACCAGATATTCCTGATATTTCTCTTCTAGGGTTTGCATGTATTTTACTGTAAATGGCTTAAATCTGCCTTTCCGCACTTCTTCCTCCCATAAAATATCAGAAGATGAGATCCCGATGTAAAGTAACTGAAGTACAGTTTTATCCACTTTACAACAGATGACAATTATAATTACAACTAAAAAAAACACAACTGTTCGCAACGGTAAAACTTATTTATAACGTATTATTCGGAAATATTTAGGACCTTTCTCTCAATCTGCCCACAGCACTAGGGGAATCGATATCCATTTGCCCTTCTAACAAGCAATTCATATATGTAGTAGCATTGAATTCAAAACAACCTCCTTCAAAGGTAGGTAGTTCTACGACAATTTGCAGCACTTCCTTTAGTTTTAACTATGCTTACCAAATTTGTAGATGGACTTTATTTCTCGCAGTTGATCACTTTGATACTATAATCTCTACCCTTAATTTTTTAAAATCCTTCCTATATATGCTAAGTAAGGAACAAAATATACTAAACACATAGATCCCTCACCTCTTTACCGATAGAATTATCCACTAAGGACAATCCTACACCTTGTAGAGCAAGCTCAACTTGCATGTTCACGGTATCTGTCTCCCAAGAGCCGTAGGCAGCACGTGCTATGTCTAGATCCATGGTGAATAATAAGAACCGCTGCCTTCCGATGAGAAAGTTAGCAAGGTAGGCGAATCTTAAAAAAAATCAATTAAAATCTCAATGCCTTCCAATCTTTTTATTAGGTTGAGTAAGCAAAGATACATTTTTTCATTCCTCGAAGCTTTATATATCGGATACATATACGGGATGGGGCAAACAAAACAGTGGGAGGGGAGCAACGAGACTTCTTTTTGTCCCTACCTGTAATGGTTTTGAGGCTTATTCGATATATATATATATATATATATATATATATACATATATACA
>MQTX01000039.1:1805894-1851057 GCA_009735665.1 Angiostrongylus cantonensis
TACAGTTACAGGACACGCCTTTCACAACTATGCGGATCGCAGCACTTCCTGCATTCGATTTGTTAACTACTATCCATTATCCGCGAAAACCTACGTTTTACGTGTTTCTAACAGCTGGGAATTGAGTCAACGTTGCTGTTTCTTTTGAAATGGAATTTTTGGTTTGAAATCTAAAAGGCCTGCAAACATGGCGGCGCGTACTACCGTGTAAAAGCTTGGTCAGCAAGTCACATTACGAAGTATGGAGATCCGTTGTTCAAGTTCGAAGAGTATGCAAGACCATTCAGGTATTCGCAACTACGTTTAACTTAGCTTTTTTAAGGAGTGCATGACGCGTAATTTTTGTCGTTGTAACTGTAACACTTATGGATGTAACATCGGCCATTCCGGTAGTTGTTTAGCTCCGTCTTCTTTCACTGTGATTTCCGTTCTTGCAATCGATTTTTTCCCTGAGTTTTCAAAGAAATTCTGCTTCTCTCTTATGCTTTGTATGCTCGTTCCTCTATACACCTTTTGGTGTTTTTGGTGCATATATCTCTTGTGTGTGTTAAAAAAAACACTCGTCCACTATGCAATCATACTGCTGTTGGCATTCAATGAAGTTGTACAAGTTGTGTAAGGAATACTATAATATAGACTTTGTGGTTTTCATATCGTCTCATTCCATATAATACTCACGACTCATCATGAAAGACTAAAGTATAGAGTTGTCAGCGTTGGTAAATCCTTGAGGGAAGCATCATGCATTCAACTTCTGTAAGCACTGATAAAGGTGAATGAATGAATATCTGGACTTTGCAATGGCTCGCAGTGGCCTACCAATGAATCGAGCCAGTACTGCTACCCTCCTACACAAGCTCGGTACCACTATGTCAAACCCCGAGTGATCGAATGCTCGGTGAGCCTGGGGCACGATATCGATCCCATGTGTATTGCAGAGCGCCTCCGACCACTACGTTAAACGCTCTCTTGCAGTCATCATAGTAGTCGAAAATTAGAAATGAATAAATCGCTTGTCAAAAAATGGTGTTGCACACTATATGTGGCGTCAGTTCCCCGTAGAACAGGCATTTCTGCAACTCTTTACTGACCACACTCGCTTCGACAGCAATAATTTGTCGTCCTAGGAAATGCGAAATGATTAAAAAAAAAGTGGAAAAGTATTACGATATTACCCCTCTATGGTCGAACCCCGCCACAACATCTAGTTGGACAAGCTACCGATTGATTACAAGAACTCTAAGAAAAAGCTTCTGCGCTCCAACATAAGCTACCGGAATGAAAACGAAATTTATAAGTGTCATATTGTGCACTCCCGCAACTTCATTATGATATCTACAGGGATTATTTATTGCGAGAGTGTTAAAGGAAGATATATACAAGTTGACGCAAAGAGCATCCTCACAGTAGATGTAATAACGCGCTATATAAAATAAAATAATAAACAATGTATCTATTTAGTAGTCTTAACACTTTACCGCCTTACCACGGCTAGGAAACGTTATTGGATATCGAATTGTTGTGCACAACGTGTGTGATCACTAGTTGGTCTTGCAAGCTGAAGGTCAAACATCTTCCTCTGGAAGTACAACAAAGAATAGACTTATGCCGCGGCAGAGTCCATGGCTACGCACGGATACCACATCATGGATATAAGAACTTTCCAGATGAAGAGCGTTTTGATACTCGCGGCTTTCGATCGAGCTCAGCACACTACTTATTTCTACTACGTAAAGGATATGAATGGAAAAGATATTTCAATGATGCTGAGATATTTGAAAAACTGGAAAAGAACGCGCTATTGTCCTTTCCGTGGAGTAACGCATTCACCACCACACTATGTAGGTCCTTCGTTTCACCTGTCTCTCAGCTAGTTCTATCGATCTTTTGCCATCAGCAATCACCCGTTAGCGGGATTGATCTGGGGAGCCCAAATCGGCAACGAGCCTAGCTGAAGCTATTAGTTATAATCACAATTCGGGACCGCAGGTGTCTACGGTGGGGAACGAACGCACTATTCTCCTTTCCGGGGAGTAACGCGTTCACCACCACACCATGCGGTTTCCAGACCAATCCCTCTAACGGGTGACTGTTGATGGCAAAAGACCGATAGAACTAGCTGAGAGACAGGGCAAACGAAGAACCCGCATGGCGTGGTGGTGAACGCGTTACTCACCTAAAAAGACAATAGTGCGTTCGTTCTCCACCGTAGACACCTGAAGTCCCGAGGTTTGCAAATACCTCAGCATCACTGAAGTTATATTTCGCAATATATACCCTGATATTAAAAGGAAAAAGGCGGTAAATAATAAGTCAAAAGTGGAATTGGAAACGATACTGTTTTCCATTCAAGCAAGTTCAACGACTAACAGAGCTGCAGCTGACACAACTTCGGTGTTCTCGCATAACAAGAAGCACCCCATTTACTCCCTCTTTTTGAACTTCCAGATGAAAACGTCACATTTCTCAGCTTAGGTGACCTTTCTGAGAGATCAATATGCATCTCGGATCATGAGTAAAGCTATGAAAATCTATGAATATAATTCAGTGACACCTCTTATTTAATTTTGTGGATAGTACTCGTGATTTGATGAAATTCTTACACACTTTCTAGCATTCTGGTCAATTTGAAGATCGACTAAACGGTTCTGATTCAACATATCTTCTCCAGTGTAGTCTCCGACAGTGAACTATAAAACATATTTCTTTTGTTACACAATCAATATCTACAATAAAACCAGAAAAAAAAGAACTGAAAAGCTTAGTGAAGAACACATTGAAATAATAAAGCACCTCTCATATACTTGATACTTGAACGGCCCGTCCTCACTAGTTGTGCTGGCACCAGCATAATCACCGTTTTTCGGAGACTTGCTGGTTAAGCCATTGTGGTTCCTGGAATCCCGAGGACAGCCTGGCCCAAAGCCCGCTCCAAGTCGTCACCACGACAAACAGCTGCTTGCCCTTGTGGATCAGAAAGAGATTTGCCACATGCGACTTTGATACCAGGGCCACAGTGGATCCTGGTGTTGGTTTACTCTTAGCTGGGCTTCCCGGTGCGAACGTCGCACTCCTTCTCAGCTTGGGATACTCTGCCGGGGAAACGAATCCCCTCGGTGTACATCGCAGTCCGACACCCAGGAACACCTCCCAGCCACGATGAGGCGGTAAACCGTTGGGAGGCATAATACTATGTTGAATAGATAGAAAGAAACCAAAACAAACGTACAATAAGAAGTCGATCTTCTACAACGCTCGACCAAGTGAAGTACATCATTTCATTACTACCCACTGTCTGCATTTTATGGCCTTTTTGGCCAAACGATACAGGAATCTAGAAATATTAGTTGCTAAAATACTTTGTTGCACTCGTATAGGTAAAGGTAGTAATAGTAAGATTTCTACATGATGAATTCCTATCAGCATGGATTTTCTCACAAGTGATTAGCAAGCAGGTGGTGGCAAGGTTACGACGCGATTGATAAACAACTTTTCAGAAATCTTGCGTGGAATTGCATTTCGTTCCTTCACCTCGCTTTCTTTTAATCGTCATCGACAAATGTGGTAGGGTGCGAATGTGGAATCCGCCACAACTTGACCATTTGTGGAGTTCTCATTAACAGAATGGATGTTATCGGAGCATGATATTATTTGGAAACCTGAGAAAGCCGTGATGGGGAGTTCTAAAGATGTCACCACAGCAATCTGTCAATCTTAATGGCTCAGCGGGGAAGCGTGCTGGTTTGCAATCGAGATTCTTCCAGGATCACAGTAATTCCTGTAACGGTAGTGTCCGTATGCTACTTTCAGACCAACCGGTCCAGGACAGTGAAACGAGCCGAGTCCCAATGAACATAATGGAAGGTGAGCAAGTCGTCTTTCCTCCAATGAGTATAAGTCACTGGAAAACTTTGGCGCGTAAGATGAACGAACCCAGACTTTCTTAGTGCTCACACATGGGCCCCTTCGACAGTGGAAATATGAATGATATAGAGGGATATGCAAGCACATTGTAGAAACTTGAATTTCTATCAATATAAAATCAAAATTCGGAAAAGTAATGATGAAACAAGAGTAAATATTCACCTTTAAGTTATTCATAATGCAAGCAGGAGCCATGCCGTTTTTAAACGGTGTCAAGTGAATTGCAACTGAAGATTCCGAAGTTGACACGCAAGCTTCAATTCCAATGTATTCATTGTTTATCTGACAAACGAAATGAAGGACGATGGATAAGCATAAACTTTTTAACAAATAATTTCAGTGGAAGAATGCCATGAAGTCTCAAATATCAGACCTACCTGACAAAGAGATTCGAAATTCTCAGTGATTGGAAAGGAAAGAGACTCTTCCTGTTGTCCAGTATACCTAGCACAAAGCAGTTTTCTCTTCGCACGTTGCTGAGGCCAAATCCCAACACACTACAAGCATTCTTCGCAATAAAAACAGAATTCTTGAAAAAAAAACATCATCTAAAAAAAATTTGAGTTCTAGCGCTGAGTGACAGAATAAAGACAAATACCAAGAGGATTTTTTTTTAACAGCGAAAACCAAATTCTGAACAAACCTAGGAACCATAATTAACACATGATGGCCGAAGCTTAATTATTCGCGACAGCGGCGAAAGGCTAAGCCTAATTTCATGTCTTTATAAAAATGCTGTTTTATAGAAAACAGAAGATAATTTTTTGACAACCACAAGACTAAGGGTTGAGAGCTCGACAGAACTGTAAGAGCCACATTGCGCTATCACTCTTGGGCGTTCTATATATGTTACTGTTTTCTATGTGTTCCTAAGATACGCTATGCAACCATATTACTGTCAACATTTTAAATGTTTTGAAATTTCTGTGGCACCTAACTCGTTACTTTTACACCCACCCGTTCCAAGCAACAATCCTAATTCATCACAGGAAACTGCAAAAGCGGGTCATTGAACTCGTAGGGGAAAGGGTTTTATGCAAATCATTAGATGTAGAAAACAGCTATTAATAGGCCACGTGTCATATGACATCTGTGTGGAGCAATATGTAGTTTGAGTACAAAGGCGAGGAAAAAAGCTCAGCGTTGCAAAATAAATAATTCAAAAAAAATGCAGAGATCAATGCGCCTCACCCGCCCTCCTCAATGAACGCATATCATACAGTACACCTCGGTCATCCCGTGTTAAAAAAAATTTTTTTAAGGACACGACTGATAAAAGCAAACCTTTTCAGCAGGCACATCAATCCACTCATCTTTTCCGTATTCCTTCACTTGTATGTCCCATTTTCCGAGATTCGATACCAGATAGAATGGACAAAAAGTGACAATTTTTGTCAAACCAGACTGACACAATTTGATATTCACGGTAAGCTGAATATGTATTTAGAGCCTAGGTAAGGCTTGACATTTAAGCGATAAGGTTACGCACTTTGGAGGAAGCGATTTCCCAACAGAATGATTCGAAATAACAATATCCAAATACAAACAATGCAACTAACCTCATAATCTCTATCTCTTCCTTTACAGATGATTCGAGCAGGGTTTCCAACAGTATCTAGTGGAAACTCTTCCGACCACGCAACAGCGTGCTCCACTAGCACTCGAGACTGCAAGAAAAATATAATAAACAAAAAGAAGTGAGGAAAAATCGGGGTCAGAAATAGTGGATAAAGCGACAATACAGGGGATACACTCTATCCCACAGAGAGTAGTTTCTATTTTCACCTATATTTATATGTATTGAATACTATTACGTCTTGCATAATATTTGCAGACAATAGTCAACACAGTAAACTCATTGCAGTCAGTAAATCATAATCACCATAAAAGTATCAGCTGAATGATCTTTTTGCCCAACTGCTAGGGGTGCTTGTAAGCTCTTCATAGACTAATACGTGCAGTATTCCTGGAAATAAGTCACCCTCATAACAGTGCCATTTCTCCATCCGACACATTTAGATCGCTATCACATCAGTTCGTCCTCTCGTTTGATCTTTTTTGCTCATCCCTCCTTCGATTTACATAGACTGGGATAGTTTCAACTCACAGTCCATCACTGACATTAAAATTATCGTCAATCCTCATGTAACCTACATGCGTTCCTAATCTAGCAACTGTCTTGAATACTTGTGTCTTCTATAAATATTCTACAAAAGTCACTCTTACCATGTCAATTCATTTATTCAGCAATCCGCTGCGCCAAGATATATCGATATTCTTTGATGATCTGTATTATGTATGATTTATCCTGCTCAATATTTCATTTCGCAAAGTTCTCTACGTCATTCATTGCTAGTGCAACTTCTTTGTCCTTGGGACATTTTTGGACAGTGATCACGTTGACAGTGATGCTGTTTTTACATAATTTCAACTTGCATAGTGGTTTAATTCCCAAAGTTTGACAGTTGGTTCGGGGCAACAACAAAAGTCTCGTGTGTCGAATTCGCACGAGGTCGAGGGCTCTGTTTCGAGCTAGCAACTACGTGGTTCTGTCAACCGACTCTAAGAACTGCATTCCACTGCGTTAACAATTATATTTCTGGGTCACTGGCCTATGTGCTACAGAAGATGCACGTTTATTCGATTACTTTCTAGTTACTTGCCATTTCATATTAGAGATGAGTTTTTAAGTGCGGCAGGATAGAAATAACTGAATGTACCATCAAAACCATCAAGACAGAGGAATTGTTTAAAAACTCAAAAAAAAACCTTTAGGGACCAAAAGGCCTTTTTGTTCGCTACCGCTGAAAAACGTCACAAAGGAGTGGTGAGGTACCTGAGTATGGATAATGAAAATAAATTGCGAAATCAGTGACCGAAGCGTTAATAACGCTATGCTTTCAAGAATTCAACTTAACAATCTGGAAGAAAAACCATGCCGTTGTCCTACATATAGGGAAAATAAGTCGTATACGATGGGAACATTTTAAATGCCGTCTATCCCGTAGATAATTAGAGCATGGAGCTTTATAGAGATTGAAGAACCTTATCGAATATACAAATGGTTGTAATAAATCGAGACTCCGGCGTCTGTCGAAACGGATTGTTACTTCATTCAGAAGTTAAGACAGCACTTCCAATACCATCAATAGGCTAGTCAAAAAGAAGAAGAAACTTAACTTTACCAGACTGTAATGCTAACCCCACGGGTGAACAAGAATGCTTCAAAACTTAACCGCACAAGGATCTACGGTGGTGTACCGATATAAAAATAGTAAAGGTTTCTCAAAAAGAATAGTAGCAATATACAAAAAAAAAAACAAAAATGCACGAATTGTGACATGGAATCAAAGAGAAGAAGTTCTATTCTGACTCTGTCAGTTTTGAAAACTTGAGCCAGAACATCCATCAGAAGAAATTCCATTATATGAATACCAAAGAAGGATCAATACATTAGAACAACCGTAATGATGCTGATATATTTACAAAACTGTGACCTCAGTTGGGCTTCGAGCCTATATTTACAATTACGAGGGTTCACCTGCTATCCACTACATATAGAGAACTGCTCTATCAAATAGAGAATTCTCTACCTACCTAACAAGTATTCTCTACAATTCTGAGCATTTAATAAAGGAACTTTTTCTGGCGACGCTGGCACATGTTCTAACAGCACAATAACTATATAAATAGGAGGCTCCAAGGGAATTGCCAAAAGTGGTCCCAATTGCGTAACCAGAATTGGCTAAGCTATCTCATACCCAATTGGAGCCCCAAAGGCATAACCAAAATTAGTTAGGTCTGATAAATTGTTAGCCTAGGCCATCTTTTTGGTCCCGTTTTTATCAGCAAAAAAGAATAGTCTCCCGTGTCAATCAACTTCTACGTCTTTGTAACTTTATACAATGCTTAAACATCTCATATAAGTCCTTACAACATTATTAATGCAACTCTATAATGTTCCCTTTCACCGCAGAGAGTTGCTATGACATCTTGGTTGAATAGTAATTTTATTAGACTCGTCTTCTCTATTCTCTAAGCACGTCTTCTATGACATAATCATCTGTTCCCTTAATTAATTAGCAATTATATTACGTCATGTATTTGCTCACCATGAAATCACTTCACGTATTCAATTAACCATTACCATTTTGCAACTGTAGTTGTTTTCTTCAAATGGCTCTACAATATGAATCTCGGAACATTAATGCCGTTGTATTAATGACATTATTCGAAGATAAATGGTTTGATTACCCAAGTTTGTCGCACGGGAGAAATACGCGCGCACAATAAAAAGTCTCGCGTAGCAAAAGCAATCGAGACCATAATCACTACCGTACTAATAAAGCAACCAACACCACACCAACCCAGGACATTGTTTTGCTTTTCTCTCAAACAGTTATGTACTCTATTGGTGCTGTCAACAATTACCGTCAACAGGAATGATCTGGGAAAGTCGAATAGGCAACGGACCACGTTAAGGTAAGAATGCAGTCGAAACCACGTCTTTACTTATACTTAATGCCTATTGCTTCTTCTTTTATAACTGATTTCATACAATATCCCGCCATGTAGAAAAAATGTGATTTTGACTTCTCCAAGCTGCGGAGATGTATGAGTGTACGTTTGGGCTATACAATAACATATAGCCTTATCGAAGTAGCAAGTCAGTGCTTTCATCGCCGCAGATAATTCTGATACGCATCTGACGACTCCGGAGGATGGTTAGAAGACTTAGTACGCTCGCGCACAAGACTGAAGCATATATGGGCCCAGTATGCAATGAAGGACACCTCAATCAATTCGCTACAGATGCCAAGAATACGGTGATAAATTTAATCTCAATATTGAAATAAATTAGCGTTGGTGCAGTTCTGCTCGTGACATACACACACACAACCATCGAAGTTGAGATCAGAAATAATCCATCCAGGTGGTCTTGTAGAACGTAGATCTGACAAGAATGGGTAGGCTTTATGATGAAAACGATGGCTCGACAAGAAACATATCGAAGTGGACTTCAAGAGAAATTAGAGGAGACCAAGAAACGCAGGAATAGAGATATGCACGAAAACGAAGAACAGATAACATTTCAAATGCAGTTGAAAAAAAACAAAACAAAGCAGACTTCTCAGTAATACCTTTTTCTTCCTCGTGAAGTCGCTGCAAGGAAACGGAAGAATGATTGGGTTTTCGTTTGGACGATGTTCCACTGCAAATTCGGACTCCTAAAATTAAAAAGCACTAAATACATCAACTCATTAAAAATGCATATTCAAGACAGATAATTTTGAACATAGATAATATGTAAGTTCTAGGTAAGGAAGGAACAATAATAATTTTATTCTGATGGGAGGGTCAAATTACGTTTCCATGCGAACTCTATGCGGTTGGTTTCCACGTAGCGTATTCAGAGGAAGACTCATAGAAAGCAGTGAGTAGGCAACGAAGTTATTCTATGTTCGATGTGATTGAAATCTTGGCTTAGAATTTCTCTGTTTGGTTATGGAGGTATTTGACTGGGTGACTTGCGGCCAACTTCACTTTCCCAGGCTGTTTTGAGGAAGGCGAAATCCGCCGAAGCGTCAGTTTGTGTGTTAATAAAGAAATAAAATAACACATCGGGTTTGCTAAACAAGAATACAAAGAATTGTTCGATCAACAGCGAGATTAATAGAAAGTCGGTCATGGGAATAATAATTTTGATAATTAGCGACAATAATCACCAGCAATAGCTAAGATAATTAACAATGACGACTAGATTAATAAGTAGCTAATAACAGTATTAATAATAATAATGACAATAACAGGAATAATGGAAACAAATAAAAAATAAAGGATAAAGCTCTCGGCGTTGATCAATCCCTGAGAGATGCGCCATGCATCCGACTTCATTAAACATCGCTTGGTGGTGTTTGAATACATATCTGGCCTTTACAAGAACTCGCGGTGGCCTACCGATGTATCGAGCCATTGCTGCTATCCTCTCAGACAAGTCTGGCACCAATTTACCGACTCCAGAGGGATTGAAGGCTTGGTAGGCGCCGGGATCGATTCCATATGTGTTGCAGGGCGCTTCCGACCACTGCGCCACATGCGTCCCTAATAAGTACTTTTATAACAATCAAAAGTACTTATAAAATAGGTCTACGGTTTATTATTAAGTTATTATTGTGGTTGACTTTCTACTCATATGAAAAACACCTGAATTAACATAAACAAGAGAGAATTAGTCAGCGAATAGCTATCCGTTATTAACACCAGTCTTCACCATCCTTTCACCAAATGGCTTCTTCATTACATTACATTACATTACATTACAGTCAAGACATATTGAGATCGACAACGGATGAAAAGCCGATCCAATGTGTTGATGAGTTAACGCTGGTCTTTCTTATATTCGTAACTAATACGTACATAGATTAATATAATTATGGGTGGAAGAGATAGCATGTCGATCTTCGAAAGAAAGAAAAAAGCCGTTGGAACTAAATATCTGTTCTCTTTGACTCGATGTAGAGACTGATGGTCGTGGCTACTGAACAGACCAGAAAAGAAACCGTGGATGATCATTTCCAATGCCCTGCTTCATGCAATCATGTTGGATTTCGAAAACTGAACACTTTAGTCTTACAGTTGACGAAGTATTCGCAGACATTATTAGAGCAATTCTCTGGTTCTCCAGTTTCAGTCAGTACTGCTGCTCTTCTCTCGTTACGATCCTTTTAAGGGCTTCTCTGCAGGCCGCTGATGCTCGGACAAGAGCAGTTATAAGTTGGCACCTTACCAAAAGTGTGCCAGAAGACGGGTTCGAAGACCAACCGATTTCCCTACCACTATCAGAAGAAATTGCAAGCCAAACGAAGTTCATTTCCTGAATTTTGAGGGCTTCTCTTGATTCTGCGAAAAAAAAGAGAAAAAGAAATGAAGCCTTTCAAAGTCTCACATCTTAGGAACGGCAAATTGGGAGTCGCATCTCAGACATCGATGCTCATGAATACTCTGGTGTTGATGAGGACATCTGCCGTTTTACTATAATCTCTCGTTCCAAGAGAATTTTCAATATCACAAACTCCATTTAATGTTTTCTGTCATTTTGTTTCTACGTTGTAGCGAAGACTAAGCATATTTACAAGCGGCTTCCAAGCTTCACCAATTAGACGTGGAATTGCCATGTTGGAGGCCACTCCCGCACATTTCTTATCTACCTGATCGAAGGCGTTTGGCAAGAATCGACAAGTAGAACACAATCCACAAATGCGTTAGCATATCTACATATGAACACAGGTGTGCCAAGTTGGCACATCAGAGATTAGAATTACATTCCCTGGATCGAAGTCTCATTTTACCACAACATTGCTCTTGGTCCGCGTTTAACCTTGAAAAACATGGAAAGAGAAAGGTGAATGACGATACAAACTGATTACAATAATAATAAGAATTAATATATTAACACGGAATCCGACACTCGAGCTATATCGTTCACTTCTCGAAGGTCTGCTCAGAAATTAGAAAGCTGCGCCCGATGCGATGAGGCATGAGTCTTCAGCTGAAGATTAAATTAAAGCGTAGAATGACAGAAACCTTCGCAACCATGCAAAAAAAAAGTTAATAAAATCCTTCTCGAGGAACTCATCAAATTAGGTCGCCATCTTATGTGTAACAGGCATAAAGTACATTTATATTAATTCGAACAATGATTAGGACACAACGCGCCTTCCAGTTAGCCACAGAGCTGCATTCCTCGACCATTCTGATACAGGAAACAAATTAGAGGGCTTAATGAACTTGAAATACCCAGTACAAACGGTAGTTTGCAAATTAGTTTGTTACCTCCGAGTTACGGTGATTTCAAGAAGTTTCACATCTGTAGAGGCGGCTTACGAAGAACGCACTCTATCTATCTTGAACGTCTTAAAGGTTTTTCATTTTTTCGATGATACTGAGCAAATCTTCTGCTTGTTCCATTATTACACTATGGAAAAAACTGTCAATCGTCAACAACGCAGTAGAAGTTGTTCCGTACTCAAAAAATGGAAAATGAGAGGTGTTTTTAAGGAAATAATGACTACCGATGAAAAAATGATTGATGATAAGAGGATCCCTTGACTAGTGTGTGATTACTTGCTATGATAAGTTTGTTCTTTCCTTGCCTAGAATAGCGACACAAAACTTGAAAAATCGTGCAATGCGTTAACATAGTCGATAATAGGGAGGAAATTCAAGCTAACTTTGGAACTCTCATTACAAAAAACACAGATTGAACACTAGTGTTACAGATATAAGCATTACATCATGATATTCACACCGTCATCGCCTTAAAATCAGCTGCAGCTGTGCACCAGTTAACACGACGGTTACCAAGATATAAATAAAAAGAAAGTTTACCCTTCGCAAGGCCCTAGGCACACGTGTGTTGATGGGATTGCCGTATTAACAAGCACAGAAACGGCAAAGTTAATTAAGCCACCGCTTAATAACAATCGAGGCCAAGGGAAAAAAATCAACACTGTTAATTTCACAACAGGGACGAAGACCATTATTAACCACGTAATTTTTAGACATTTCAAGATGTGGATTATACAATAAAAGGTACACGATTACGAAGGTTCCACATATGGTTCACCTGTTGCGAAGTATGGGTCTTTATGCAGGGTACGCACTGCATTCGATTATTCAGGAAGTTTCCGTCGCTTTCCTAGAAGCGCATGGAAGAAGGCTCGTTTCGCATACTCGCTAATGTTTCTCGTAGTACAGAAATAGGAACAAAAAAGCTTGGCCCACCATATGCTTTAGGATCATAGATGTGTTGTTCACGAGCCAAAATGGTGCATACAAATATGCCTTCAGATCCCCGTACTGAGTGCTCCAGTGGATTCCAAGAAGCTTAAACGATCTCGAACTCAATATTAAAAAAAGAAATTTCACTTTGCAAGAGCAAAGACACAAATACTTACAAGCTCAGAAGAACCAGAATCCGTGTTAAGCGCAACCACTTCAAGATCCTTCTTATCCTGAGGTATCACCATATCCAAGGAATACATTTCTCCCAGGTACGATGCCTATAAAATAGGATCAACCAAAACAATTACCTTCAGGATCTCTTTAAAGTGATAAACCCTGAATTTATGCGCAAGTGAAAAATGTTTCCCTACGTGCATACCATAATTTCGGCAGCTCCATTTCAATTATTGGACGCGCAGCAAAATGAAAACAAGAGAAGGGCCTGTAGGTAAAATCCAATAATGATAACGTCTTACCCAGAGCCTAAGGCGCTGATTAGTTATTAGGTTGAGCTGAACACTTTCTCCTGGTTCGATATCCAGAGCAACGGGTATCTCAACTGTGACTGGAAACGGAAGGATGTTGTGGAATTGCAGAGGTGGATAGAGGTGTACCGAGAACATCTGAGTGAATTGGTCAACACCTAAATAAAGATCTCTGTTTTCTTTTGAATGTGAACACAAAGTAAATGAATAATCATCGGATCTTTTCTATTATAGAAAATCATAAATCCAAAAACCCGTTCCCTTCAACCTCTGCACTACACATTTGATTCTACTCAAAAACCACGAAAAATTGCATCAGACAGATCAGATTTCATGAGGTTTGCTTAGTAACTAGGGCCCATAATGCTAGTTATGTTCAAGAAAAAAGCTCCAGCTTCACTGCTATTCCGTATATAAATTGCTAGACATGCGAATAGAAGCTCGTACAACGAAATATAAAAAGAAACAAAAATAGGAATAAGCAATGAGAGAGAATGCTTTAGTAATAACTATACGAGAACGACTGCAACCAGTAGTTTCAGTACCTTCGCGAACTTTCTCTTCAAATACAACCGTTTCGAAAAAGTAGCCTTGTGTGGTATCTTCACTCAAATCACATCTAATTGTTTGTCTCTTGCTGTGTGTAAACTGATGCCATGTGATCGATTCAAAACTCACCTCACATCTGAAAGTACGGTCATGATTCGCTGCAAATCTACTTAGAAACAACATCATCAGAATGAAAAAAAAAAGATTTTTTACGGTAAATCAAGTCACTTGTCATTTGCAGGTCTGAAAAAGATTTCTCCCGTTGCTGAAAATAGCAACGGAACAGCCAACTGCAATGTTTCTCCAGGTGCTACAGCACCAAAAAGGTCCAAATTTGAACTGTTCTTCGAATACAGCTCCATAGGAACGTCGAGGTGGTTCGTTACATGCACATGAGATGTAAACGTTAGTAGGCGGCGTCCATTTTCAATGCTCGTTTCAGCAATTATCTGTAAAATTGCTCAGTTACTTATGAAAGCTGTAAAAAGGACTCTTGATGAAACTGACAACCCGGTCACTCATCTGACCATTATCTTTTCTAAGCCTGAAAAGCGTTATCTTCTTCTAAAAAATCACTTGTCGATTTGCGAAAATCTATGCGTAACATTAGACTGGTCTCACCTTCCACCGGTATCCACCATCACTTTTCTTCGGCAAAGGTATTGCTACTTTTCCAGCACGACCAATTTTCAGTTGCCTAACTGTATCAAGCAGGTTTATTCGCAAATTTGCACTTAGTTCCGCCTGGGTTGAACTAAGGCGTTCCTTGTCTTGCTGTAACCTAACAACTCAACTTACAGCGAATGGATACACCATATGAAACAGCCATCTCTGCATGGTGTTTAGATAAATACAATGACATAGGCAACAAATACAGCTCTAATGTAAAAAAACATACCGAGTCAGCAGCAACGGCAGAGGTTTCCTTACTCATATGCAAGTCTATGAACCTGCCATGTTCGGCTTCAACCTCATGCCCAGTCTCGCTTACCTAAGATTTAGAAGTACGAGACTGTGAGCAGGAACATACAACAATATAACACATTCCATGATACCCAGTACTAGTGGGCACACATTGAAAACATTACTGATACGATATCCTAATAATATGAACTATAAGGATGATAACATATAACACCTGAAGATTGTCAGAACCCGCAATCTTGATAATAATACCCGTTTCGTTGAGAACGATGAAAGGAGACAATCCAGGAAGTTGACGGGTAACAGGTGGTGTGAACTGCTTCGCTGCTTGCGCAAATTTCTGATAATGGAAATTCCTACTAAAATGTTAAATAAATGAAAACGACATATTCGGAAAAATTCACTTACTTCAGATGTGTTATTCAACAAGGAGATGAAGGATTTAGTAACAGTAAGGTTAAGAATGTTGTCCGCTTCAATCTTCACATCCATCTCGGGTTGAGTATCTAATGGATCGAGCTTATTGCGACCTTTGACCTAGAAAAGAACTGATAGTGTTACCAAAGCATGTGAATTACAATAAAATTTTGAAATAAACTAACCGTCATTTTTAGGCTCCACGGTGTCCATTCGGACATGACGTTTTCTATCGGTTCAATAACTGGTTCCCAGACACTAAAATGAAGAAAAATAGCTGAGCTAAAATCATAATGACTTCGACATTAATTACCTCAACGCTTCATTGTAATATGACATCTGAAGTGATAGTTGAGCAGATGCCTGAAGAGCGGACGACCAGCTAGATGCTTCTGCTCTGACAAGCATTTGCATAAAAACCAGTGGCACAGGAATCTAAAAAAAAACCTAGAATGAAGAAGTGAACCCTTATACCTATTTTAGGAAAAGAAACTATTATAGCATAAATTCACTGACACTACAACACCGCTCTGGAAGCTTAGAAATTGTAACTCACTGTTCCTGCTCCAGCTTCAAGGGTGAAGTTAACACGTTCGATTTCAACACTGGCTTGCTCTGAGATGCGGCCCACGTCGTTAGAACCGCCTGTTTCACCATTCTGTTCGTCTACTTCACAAGCCTCCTCAGCTGTTGGTGTATGGAAGAACCAAAACCTAAGCAAACGAAGTCTAGTGGATAAACAAGATCCGTAGTACAGCATTTAAGCAAAAAATTACTGCTCTGAAGAAGAACCAAGACCCCAACGTTTTTGTTTCTGGCCGATATGAGAAAAGGAAAGAGAACGTATTCGTAATGAAAGAAATAAGAACTGTGACGATGTATAACGAGGTTTTCGTCTGACAACACTACTTCAATAATTCTTTTTACTTCTGTTTAGCAAACACGAGGTGTTATTTTATTTCTTTATTTACGAATCAAATCAATCTAGATTGCAGTCAACGTGACCTTTCCAGGCTCTGAAGAAGGCGAAATCCGCCGAAACGTCAGCTTGTACGTAAATAAAGAAATAAAATAACACCTCGTGTTTGCTAAACAGAAGTAAAAAAAATTATTCCATCAATGCCGAGGTTAATAGAAAGTCGGACGTGGGAGTTACTACTTCGATAAGAAGGAGATCGATGATTCCATCTCGAAGCTCAACTATGAGCAATGCCAGAGCTGGCCACCGTTCTGGAAGGAACCCAATGCCAAAACGACAAACGTTCCTCTGATCCAAAATCTTCGACAACTATTTGTGTTGAGGACGCTTAAACACATTAACACGGCACTTCAAGACTCCACAGAAATATAACTGTTAAAATCACAATTTTAACCGTTTTTTGTCTACTGCCTACTCTTTTTGATGGCAGGGTATATTGCGAAATATAACTTTAATGAAGCTGAGATATTTGCAAAACTCTGGACCGCAGGTGTCTATGGTGGGAAACGAACGCGCTATTGTCCTTTCCGGGGAGGTACGCGCTCACCACCACACCATGCGGGTCCTTCGTTTCGCCTGTCTCTCAGCTAGTTCTATCGATCTTTTTGCCATCAGCAATCACCCAACTGCGGGATTGATCTGGGGAGCACAAATCGGCAATGAACCCAGTTAAGCTGAGGCCGCAGTTATAATCACGATCTTAACCGTTTTTTGTATACTGCCTACTCTTTTTAATGGCAGGGTATATTGCGAAATATAACTTTAATGAAGCTGAGATATTTGCAAAACTCCCCGGAAAGGACAATGGCGCGTTCGTTCCTCACCATAGACACCTGCGGTCCAGAGTTTTGCAAATATCTCAGCTTCATTAAAGTTATAACTGTTAAGCCGACGAAATTCAAGTCTAATGGAAACAGCGATGTAGTGCGCACTATTCTTCGTTAAGATGGAACATTGAAGTACTCAAGCAACTTGAAATCCCAGTCAAAGCAATACAGAAATAAGTATGAATCCATTATACTTTCTTCCTCAACTGTATTTCAATGCCACTAAGTAACTAGAATATCCAGTAACTAGAATGAGCACCAGCGAAGTCCATGCCATAGCTTGTAGTTAGTCAGAGATACGAAGGACCTTACACTTGCGTTACGAGGTCATTTATACATTGTCTGGTACAAAAAGGTTGTCAGGAGTAACTCTTCAACCTCTACATGTGAAAGATATTACTTTTAGCCGCATATGGAAATGTAAGTGTCGAACTTCACTTAAAACACAGAACTGTGTGAATTTCCGGCTCCGTGCAGTTCGACACCTAATAAAACTTAAAAGCAATCAAAACGTGGATGTGGATCCCGCAGTGACTTCTCTGCTATATACCCTAAAATCAAACTCTGTATTGCTCCTCATATCGAAATTTTTGGGTAGAATCAAAATTTCAACGAATGAATGAGGCATGGTTACAATGATTCATCTACCAAGGATAAGGATAAATTTCATGTTACTTCCCAAACGCATTCATCGACAGTCGTGCTTCGACAACAAGCGCACTTGAGAAGTCAAGGCCCTGAGAAGCTTATGAAAGAGAATTGTGTCTATTAACTAAAGGTGTAAAGGAAACAAATTTTCACAAAATATGTCTACCGTTTCGAAAATGTTTAAAGATTGAGTCTTAGAAGAACTAAAGGAATGGAAATAGTGAACTGTTAAACGCAGGCACAACAACCATCAATAATACATTCGTGAACACCGGAGCGCTCTAGTGGAATAGTGGCTTACAATCGCTTCATTAGTCAGGTTAATAAGTCTGCACGAAAGCGAATGTTTAAAAAGAAACCGATTGAAGGATCTACGAAATTAGAAGTCCGTCAGAGAAAAACAGACTTCCGTTACGCTGGAAAAAAAAACTACTAAATTGCAACAATTCAAGTAATGAGGCTCACTGTAGGAACAGATATACTTTTTTTTATTCGAAAAGCAACATTATTCTCGACTTTGTAGGCGTCATAGATGAGTGATATCTTTTTGTGGCAGTAGGGTGGAGCAAGGCCAATTTTTCGACAATCGCTCTGCGGATGTGTTCCGCACGGTCAGTCGTGCCCCACAAAATTACCAAGCCCTTTTTGCTGTTTTTATCATTTGTGTGTAAGTTTATGCGGAAGGTTTCGTATATCATATAACCACGACGGTGTTAGCTTTTCGCAGTCGGTTTCGCAAGAAGCAGAAGAGTTGAACATATTTTGGTATATCAACACACTTTTTACATCCACACACAATAGCGGAGTTCAAAAAGTGTAATAATCCAATAGAAACAATAAATATAATAATACTGATGAGCACTCTGCCTAGTTGTACTGGAAAACGTCTTAGGAGTGTTCTGATTGTTTCGCTTGTAGAGTGCAGTAACTAGAGGTGACTTGAAACACAAATGTGGGTGTTGGTTCGAACCCACACATCGGTGTCAATAAGTCTTCTTTCCTTACGGGATCGGCAAATTGCGAACAGGCTTGCTTGGGAAGATAGCGGCATTGACTTCATACATTAGCAGGCAACCGCAAGTCATTGAATAGGCCAAACATGTTTTCACTCACAATACTTGATGAAGTCGAATGCTCAGTGTATCTTACAGGGTCAACGTCTCGAGTTTTATCCTTTCATTTTACCTACTCTTCTGATCAGCAAAAGCCTCCGCGCTAGCAGATATCTCAGAACTCTCTTCATCAGTAATAAAATATTCATATCTCACCTGTAAATTGTCGTCCTGTTGATCGCCGCTTGACTGAACCGTCTAAATCTTCCACTTTCACTGTCACGTGACTGCTTCTATCTCAACTGAGTCAACGGTCTTCTTTAAATCGATGAAAGTGAGATAGAGCGGTCTTTTGTACTCTAGCGATATTTCAATAAGTCTTGTTCTCGTGTGGATGTGTTCCATTGTAGTAAACCCTTTTGCGAAACCCTGCTTGCTCAGATAGCTGCCCTTAATCCGATGTTCTGTAAATCCTGTTTAGGATGACCCGAGTGAAAGTTTCTAGATGACAAAGAACAAGTAGAATGGGCGATATTGATTGTCAATATCGTGGACGTCTACTTTCTTGAACAATAGCACGGGCTTGCTGGTCTTCCACCTAGTAGGGACCATGTATTCAGATAGGCAACGTGCGAAGAGCCCAGCCAGTGGGATTACGAGGAATGGCGGAAGGTTATTTAAGTGATTAGACCCTACTATGTGCTCATCTTCTGTTGTTCGATTTTTCACTGACGAAGTAGTATGTCGAATTTCGGAAGGGGGAACCTGTGCATGACATACCAATCTTCTTTTATTTCATAGAGAACAGGAGGACTTCGCTATATAAAAAATCTGAGTATTAACGGTGAATGATTTTCTCCATGGCCTTTCTGGACGCTGTGACTGTTCAGTCTGGGTCCGAATGCAATACTCTTGGTCTTGTAGATGGTGAAGCTTCGGTGAGCTTTGCCAATGCTTTTCCCGGTCTCTGCAGCTTAGACCATTACTGCTGCTCTTCTCTCTCCAAGATCTTCTTTTATTGCCTGTCTGCATTGTTTCGCAAGTTCGCACGTAAGTTCGTGGTTGTCTGCAGCTCGTGAGATTCCACGCTGACGTATCAGTTCGAGAGTTTCTGGAAACAGACGTCTCATGGTGACTTTCGAGCTCTCAGTTTTCATGGAGCTAACGTGAAGACGTTGAATGGGTCGATAGTATTCCTCGTCGATGTTATCGACGACGGCATCTTCCCAACACCCGACAAATGGGTTGAATAAGTCGCAGTTTGTGGTGGTTCTGGGACTTATATTTTTGAATCTAGCGACTTTTTCTCCTTTTCGCGAGAAATAGAATCTTGCACGAAGGTGATCCTGCGTAAAATTTTGGGACAACAGCGACATCGGTTAGGCAAAGCCTTCTATTTACTACGACGTAGCCTATTTCGTTAAAGTACTCTTCATTGCCACGGATCTCGCTCACATGAGTGATCTCGAGACGGTAAGTTGTGAGGATACGTGGCGCGTCCCCAGGTGGCGCAAAGGGGGTTAATAGCGGATCAAAGGCGACCTTTGCTTCCCTGAGACGCAGGTGGATCCAGGAGATGGACTCCCTGTTTCTGCTGCGCCGATTTGGTACATACTTTCTGTATTTGCTAGGCGTATTCACGCATGCGTGTGTGAATGCGTTCTCGCTTTATGCGGATTGAATTCTACGAGTCAATTCGGCCAAAAGCCTGCAATCAAGTGAGAGGGAAGTATATGGGAGGTGGTTAGGAGTCGCCTCCAACAAATAAGCTTTATGTCCACTCTGGGAGAGCCTGGCAAGCTACCCGTGAGTGTAACCAACCTCCACGTTCAGGGCCCAGCAAGCTATACGTGCGTATCACAAATGCTAAACACAGTGAAAAAAACGGGCCTTATTCCCCTGACCTCGAAAGAGCCCCCAATTTCGCAGCGTTGGGTAGGACGAGTACGGAGAGGCTGCTAAAATCTCAGGGCCAATGGAAGCGGCCTGGATCAAGAACTATGGTGACGATCTGTACCTACAATGCACGTACACTTGCATCCGAGTCCTCGATAGAAGACTTGCTCATGCAAGCAAGAATGATAAGGTACGACGTCATCGGCCTGGCCGAGACGAGACGACGCCACCCATTCAACGCTGTCTATGACACTGGAGAAGAACTGTTCCTCGGAACATGCGACAATAGAGGCGTAGGCGGTGACGGCGTTCTCGTCAACACGAGTTTGTCCATGAACATCGATTCATTCGAACAGCTTACAACCCGAATCAGACGTTTACGATTAAAAAGATGTGGATCAACACCGGCTTTGACAATCTTCGCCATTTACGCGCCAATATCAAACTATGACGAAGAAGAAGTCCAAGCGTTTTACATGGACTTGGAGAGGTTCTATAGAGAAGACCATGCATTCTTCAAGGTCATCATTGGAGATCTCAATGCCAAGATCGGACCAAGAAGATCGTCCGAGGAACGTCACATTGTGACCCACGGATTAAAAAGGAACGAACAGGGTGAGCGGTTCTCTGAGTTTATCATGGCGACCAAAACTATCCATGGTAACTCGCAATTCCAGAAGCCTCATCGTCAGCGATGGACGTGGAAATCTCCCAATGGAGAGCACCATAACGAAATAGACCACATCATAGTAAATAGAAAGCTTGTCTAACCGATGTCACTGTCGTCTAAAAATTTTACATCGGACCAGACCACCGTATCCTTCGTTCAAGATTTTATTTTTCACGGAAAGGAGAAAAAGCCGCTAAATTCAAAAACCGAAGTCCCAGAACCACCACAAACTGGGACTTATTGAACTCATTAGTCGGCTGTTGGCAAGATGGCGTTGTCGACAACATCGACGAGGAATTCGATCGGCTCGTTGAACATCTTCAAGCTAGCACATTGGAATGGGATTATATTTGAGTGAAAATCGATGGTCGACAGATACAACACCTTCGCTTTGCTGATGATATCGTCCTTATAACACCAGACATTAGCCAAGCGGAACGTGTGCCTGCGGACTTTGATAAAGCGTGTGGAAAGATTGGTCTTCGACTAAATCTCAAGAAAACGATGTTCATGAAAAACGGATTGGTTTCCTTTGTCCCATTCGCACTCAACGGAACAAATATCTCCTAATGCTCCAGTTATGTCTA
Organism: Angiostrongylus cantonensis; assembly: GCA_009735665.1. NCBI lineage: Eukaryota > Metazoa > Nematoda > Chromadorea > Rhabditida > Metastrongylidae > Angiostrongylus > Angiostrongylus cantonensis. Next base: position 1,827,637 of record MQTX01000039.1, read on the forward strand.
TCTGTCTATAGGTCGGGAATTCAATATGATGAACGACTTAGCACCAGAGCTGAGCAGAAGGAAACGAGCGGCTTGAGGAGCTTTCAAGAGCGTTGAAGATGTAGTGAAGAGAAGAAAGAACACCCTATTCCGTGCTCACCTTTTCGACTCAGCGGTTCTTCCTGCCCTAACGTATGCGTCAGAAACCTGGTCGCTGAGTAAGCAGGATGAAAGATCACTCAGCCTTTTCGAACGCGCAGTCGGAAGGACGACGCTAGGAGTATTCCGTTTCACACAAGTAAGGGATGGGATCCGAAGCTTTCACCTACGTGGAAGATCAAAAATCAAAGATGCCGTTCTATACGCCAAACAGTCGAAGATAAGGTGGGCCGGACACGTAATGCGTATGAATGATAACCGATGGACAAATACTGTTAGTGACTGGATTCCTCGGGATGTCAAACGTACTGCAGGAAGACCACCGACCCGATGGTCAGAGTTCTTCACGAAGAGCCTAGAACAAAGATATTACACTCGAAGAGTTCCTAAAAGGAGCAGAACACACTGGGCTACTCTTGCACGCGACAGGGAAAAATGGAGGATTTACTGGCGCCCGCTCGAGTAACTCGACGATGAACGGGACTACAGGCAATACTGTTGACTCTTCATTGAGGGACTCCCACGTCAAGCGTTGAGGATGGGGCTTCTGGAATTGCGGGTTACCATGGTGGTCTTCGTCGCCATGATAAACTCAGAAAGTCGCTCACCCTGCTTGTTCCACTCTAATCCGTGGGTCCCAATGTGACATTTTTCAGACGTCCTTCTTGGTCCAATCATAGCGTTAAAATTTCCAACGATGACTACAAAGAATGTATAGCCTTCTTTGCAGAACTTTTCCATGTCCATATAGAATGCTTCGACTTCTTCTTCGTCATAGTTTGATGTCAGCCCGTAAACGACGAAGACTGTCAAAGCCGGTATTGATCCACATCTTTTTGATCGTAAACGTCCGATTCGGGTTATAAGTTATTCGATTGAATCGATGTTCATGGGCAAACTCGTGTTGACGAGAACGCCGTCGTCGCCGACTCCTCGAACGGAACTCTGTTTGTTGCAGACGACCCCCAACCGCCTCCTTACATCTCCTTATGACTGGCTATGACTTGATTACAGGCTCTTGACTCGACTGATTCGTAGAGTACAATCCACATAAACGAGAACATATCAGCACACGCATGCATGAATACACCTTCATAAACACAGAAAGTATGTGCTAAATCGGCGAAGCAGAAACAGGGAGCTCATTCCTTGGATCCACCTGCGTCTCAGAAAAGTAAAGGTCACTTTTGGTGCGCAACCAACTCCTATCCGCCACATGGGAACGCGCCACGTTGCCTCGCGACTGACCGTTACGAGATCCCTCTATGAGGGAAGGACAAAATAAACAGGCAGAAAAAACGGCAAGAAATGAAATGAATCTTGATGAAGGAATGAATGGCTTCAATAGTCTGTTACATGCAAATCTGTCCTTACAAGTTTTGGAACTCAAATTTCAAACTCCGGTATATAGGAATTAGAGACTTACCAATGATAATCTCAAAAAGGTTAGAAGAAATGAACCACTTACTTCTTCTGGTTGATAGGTTTCGGTCGCCAGTAATCGGAGAAAGATGGTCGCTTCGTTTCCGCAGTTGATGACTCCATTTGACTCTGAGAAAGGCAATATCATAAATTGTTAAAAGGAATGAATTATTCTTATGTCTCTGGAATGTCAGAGGTTAGACGTTAAGCGGACGCACTTTGGCGCTGTTTTGTGCAAACTCAGTGTTCACAGTAGATAAGAGTCGTATTATGGAAGGAGACATTCGAATTTCCATGGGCGACATTTTCAGGAGCAAATTAGTGGCCCTCGTTTCCGTGATAGTACGCATCTCGATTCCAATATTCATCGGTTTTAACACCTGTGGAACGACACAATGTATGAAAAAAGCAGAAAATTTCAGAGCAAATCGAATAATTGGATAGAGAACACAGGCTTAGAAATGAATTTACATGTGAGACATCAAGCTGAATAAAGAGAACAATTAACCTCATAGGTGACTTCGTGTCTTCGCGCAGGGGCGTAATAAGAACTGAAAATAGCTAGTTTCTCGACACCACCACTCATAAGCTGCGTTGTCGAAGACTGAAATCTCATTATCAGTTGCCTGGTAAAACAAATGGAAAACACAAGCTTCTGCTATGTATAATTGATGGTAATTTACCGGGCGAGCTTCCATCCTCATGTTAAACGAGAGAATTAACGCTTGTGAGGTCTCTGGTTGCATAGAGTTCTCGACCAGTATCACTTCTACGCCCTATGATAAATGGAAATCAGAAAAAGCAATCCAGCAGTAAGAAAATGAGAAAAATACCTATGAAATGTTACCTGCATATCACAGTTGAGCGCAGTATTGATGAAACCACTGTCTGAATTGGTGACGGTTGTTTGCGAAGATTCTAATTTTTGAGTTGTCCCCGAAGACCCCAGTGAATCCATTTCGCGATCAATTTGTTCTTGTGTCTTGGTGATGGTAAAAAATCGCAGGAGAGAGCCCAAAAATTCCGGACATAAACAGATGAAGAAGGCTGACATCCTCAATCTAACTGAAATGAAGAAAATTAAGAACAGCATGAACAATGAAAGACAAAGTTGACGCATCACTTCTCAACTTCACTCACTATTCTTGTTCTGTACGGCGTCTTGGGAAAACGCGAGAGTGAGGAAACGATGGGTGTCACTAGGATTTTTTTTGTCGAGTAATTGGTGAATTTTCGTTTTATCGCGACGTTCATCAGACATAGAAAATGTGTTCAAGAACATTGCGACATCCATCGAGTTGTCTTCCTAGAAGGAACAAATCAATATATGAGTAAGGGTATTTGCTCGTTACATTTATTTACCTTGATAGAGCCGCTGAGCTTAAACTCACACAGCTTCAATGCTGCGAAAGCACTTGAAGCCTTTCGAGAAGATTTCGATTCAGCACAATCTAAAAAAATTCTTGATTCTACAGTCGAATCAAACCAAATAACTCGAAGAATACCAGTATGAAGGACAGCGGATATTCTATCAAGCGAAAACTGGAAAACAATTTTTGGTTTTGGTACATCAGCAACAGGGGAAGTAGATCCAACCGCCTTGGCTGCACTGGATGCATCAGCAGGAGTTACAACTTTTTTCTTTTCCACTTTGCTCTGAAAAAAATCCATTCTGTTAGGTTGTAACACATGAAATGTCCGATTTTATTTTCATTTTCCGTGCAATTTCTCAAAGAGAAATTTCGTTCTTTATGTACATTTAATATATAATTTTGAACCATAAAGTCTGCTCTTTCTATACCTTGTATTGTTTTCCCTCAAAATTTAAAACTTTAATATTTTTGTAGGCTTTAACTTTAATATGAACCAACGTAATATTCGTGTCCTTTTTTGTATGAATGGGAAGAGCAGACATAACGCCTCGGCAAGAGCTTGGAATATCACCACGATCGGGGTGAAGGTAGTATTGGTGAATCAACAGCGCGCACACGGTTGTTCCGGAAATCCCGATTTCATGATTTCGACCTCGAAGTTAAGGAAGGTTGCGGACGCCTCAATGAATTTGACGATGAAGAACTGAAGGTACCAGTGAAAGCAAACACGCGAACAACTGCTCGAGAGGTTGCACAAAAGCCTGGCCTAAGCGCCAAAATTGCACCAAAAATAGGTCATGGTGACTGCTTAGTGGTCTGCAGGTGGGCTGACTCATCACAACTTTTTGAATCCAGGCGAAACGATTACAGCAGAGAGGTATTGTCAACAAATTGACGAAATGCAGCATGGACTTCAACAACAACGACTGGAATTAGTCAACAGAAAAAGACCAATCCTTCTGCACGACAACGCCAGCCCTCATGTCGCGGAAACAGCGCTGCAGAAGTTGAACGAGTTGGACCACAAAGCTCTGCCTCATACGCCATATTCACCAGACGTCTCAGCCATTGGCTATCACTTCTTTGAGAACCATGACAACTTCCTGAGCAAAAAACGCTTTACCAACCTTAACTTGTTGGAAAAAATGTACTAATCCTAATTGTGCTTATTTCGAGTAATAAAAGTTAGTATAAAAAAGTTATGGTTATTTAAAGCTTAGGTTTAAAAGCGGACATTTCATATGTTACGACATAATAAATAATAAGTGGGTAGAATTGGAGGAATACGCTTCTCACCGTCGCCATCGGTTCAAAAGATCGTTTCGTTGTTGAGTCAGTCACAGTATCAACTTCGTCTGAATGGACTGGAGGTGGGACCACCACTAACTCAGTGCCTTCAGCAAGATTTCCAGTCAATGTCTACAAAACAAAAAATGCAATGCAATATAATTACATCAAATTGAGAAACAACGAAAAACCATTTCCAAACCAATATACGAACAAAGCAAACAAACGGGGTTACACCTGCATCAAAGTTTCGTAGTCGTGATCGGACATGTTCACGGAGAGTGATGGAATTTGGGCATCCACTGTAGTCTCTGGCAAATCTTTGATTGCTGCATAAACCAAGTTCCTCAAAGAATTTTTATCATAACTCTAAAATATCTCTCTATACGGGTTGGAAGCAAAACTAAGCAGCCTCTAACTACAAGCGGCAAACAAAAATCTATTTCCAAATTGAATTAGGAGCACTATATTGGATACGATCAATTACATATCCAATTGGATGAACTCACCTGTGAACAGCGATGTTAAACGATAACGGTTCCAAAATGTCACATACCGCCAGCAAATTTGATGCGTCCTCGCTCACGGAACCTCTGAATGCATTGAATATTGGAGATATAGCACTCTCTGTGAACAATTGTGAACCAGGGTTACAGCCAGGAAGTTAAAGCAACACTAACATTCCGAATTTCATATCCATGAGCTTCACTTCCATATGGTCCATTATAAGTTTCTGGTTGTTTTTGTCACCGCTTATGTGGTTGCTAATGATAAGTTTTCCTAGACACGGACGATTTATGCTAGACTATTTACGTTTACGACCTGCAAACTGAGAAATGGTGTTGAGCATACCGAGTATAAACACTAGAACATTGCGCCTGGTGGATAGCTGTGGCAGCAAAATCACAGGAGCTTCAAGCTCGATATCCAGCAGAATACGGGGTGGCGATTCAGCCATTATCTGTTTTACATTCTCCGCGGCTTCAACAGCCTTTTCGGACGCAACCTTGACAAACGTGGAAATAAAAGTATGAAATGGTTCATAGGAAACTAAATCGGTCAAACGTTCCGAGTCTCAACCGAATGCAACAAAAGTAGAAGAACGTACCGCCTGCGCAGCTGCAGCAGCACGCGTTGCCTGCTCCTGGAATGGTGCCATCCATGCCATTAGTCTACACAGCCACAAATTAAGAAATACGAAGCGCATCTCTGCCAGTCGCACCTAAATTTTCTTGTCTGCACTTTATAATATATGAAGAACACCCTAAATTTAAAAAAATCATATAGTAACTAATAAAAGGTTAGCCGAAAATAAAGAACATTTATCAACCTCGTGTAAGCCTATCAGAGAAAGAACAAATATTGATTAGTTAAACCGAGGTTAAAGGATGGTCGGCTTTGAAATACCTAGTAACTGTTTTTGAAACAGTAAAAGACTTGCTTTAACGCTCATGTCGACGTCTGTAGGTAACATATGCTTCTTTTGCAGTTCATCTCTCTGGTACTGAGTCAGTTCAACCCTCAGCATCTCCTTTTCGCCAGTAACAGAAAGAAGCTTTCTGAAACAATGAGATTTCGAAATAAAACTCGCTTTGAGAAACTTCAGAAATCGCACTTATATAGTGCTCCTACTGTCATGTCTTCCATTTTAACTGTCCTAAGCGTCGCTACAACATTCATGGTATCTGCAGTGATCTTCGTACCAACTCGTATCTATATTGGAGATAAAACGCTTCTCATAGGTGAACAAGAAGTATGAAATGAGCAAAGAGCAACTGCATACATTCAAAAGGTGGAACTGACATTTTCAATTGCGATTAAGGTGTCCAGTGCAGATTGTGTCCCGAATGCAACAGCAAGGCTGCTAATGGTTGATTCCAAATGCATTTTGATAACACGATGCTGTAGTTCATTCCTTTCTCCCGAAGCGGTTGATTTACCGACATTCTTCTTTTTTGCGGCAGTTCCAAGAGATTGCTGTTTTATTGCCGTCAGAGATGCAGTACTGAAATGACAAGGAATCAGCAGAAACTAAAATTCTCTACACAAATATAACTATAATGGTGCTGAGCTATCTGCGAAACTCCGGATCGCTGGTGTTTGCGGTGATAACCAAACACGCTATTACTCTTTTAAGGGATTAACGCGTTCACCACAACACCATGCGACTCCTTCGTTTCGCCTTTTTCTTAGCCGTATTATCTAGACAAAACTTATGTGACACTCTAAACATAGTAGCTCCAAGCGTTTATGCACCTGGCACTAAGTTGACGGCTAAGCTTGCGAGCACCGGTTTCGATTGTTTCTTCGATTCGTTTCCTAGCGCCCTCTTGGAGTGCGTTTAGTTCGTTTTGCATGTTTTCTGCGAACCGTTTCAATTCCACGAGACCCTCCTTAAACACTGGAGATGAAAAAACACTGAAAATTGTTACGATGTCCCGATTACCACCAACCTGGTGAAGCGATATATCGAGACTCCTGAAATGAAACTCGATAGCTTGTTCTGTGCAGTGGTACTCCGTGACGAAGAAAGGTGACTCAGGATTTGCCTTTAATTCTTAACATTCTGGACATTCCAGTTATCCTCAATGAAGCCAAGATTTTGCCATACACTAAGAGATCTCAACAAAATCATACCTGCACTAACTTAAAAGTAATTAACGAGGCTTCTTCTTTGGTACTGTCAATAAAATAAAGGCAATTCTTTCCAGGATTCAAAGGTTTGAACATGGGCATTGCAAACCGGACAGCACCAAGCTGAACAATAGAAGGAAAAAATAACAAAGAAAAAGGCAAGAACAAGTATTAAAATAGCTTTTATGCTTATAGCGTAGGCCGTTTAAAAGCATGTTCTACACGACACTTTTTAACTTGACCATCTAATAGTTTACACTTCTCCTTTCCCGTAGTCCAAATTATTACCCATTCAGTGTGCTTAACTAGTATTATATTCAGCATGGACGGTTTTCGGGACAGTTCAACCACCCATGGTAGCAACATTCCTACAAGTTTTCTGAAAGTACCATTGCCTTGAAAAATAACTGGAGCTTAGCTCGCAATAACTTAAAGCTTTTGAAGTCGCCTCTCCACTCTAAGAACTTTAACAAAAGTACGGAGATTTAAATGCAAAATGATAATATTTGTAATTGAAGACAACCCTCGAAACCTACCTACACTTCGGTTTCTTAACATTTCTTTGTGGGAGGTGCACAACAGTGTCAACTGGCGAATATAGCTGGATATTACCACATCATTAAGAAATAACGAACCTCAGCCATTACGACCATATCGAAAGCACGAAGTTGCAATTTACAACCCATTCGTACAATGGAAATGTTGCAAAAGACATCATCACCGCGTAGAATGACAAGACCAATCTGAATTACTCTGTTTCTTCAAGAACTCATTAGTAAAAACCAACTAATATAAAGTTTTAACTAATATCAGCACTAACAAGCTGCAATGTTACACCTGTGTTTCCCACAAAAATGAGTGAGCAAACAATTTTACTAGCGCATATATTGATAGTCCAACCAACGGTTTGGCGCCTCATCGTGGTTAGGTGTTTCTGGGTGTCAGACTGTGATGTACAGCGAGGGGATTCGTTCACTCGACAGGGTCTCCCAATCCGAGAAGGATTGCGGCGTTTCCATTAGGAATCTCCTAACTAAGATTAAACCAATGTCAGGATCCACTACCGCCCTGGTACCAAACTAGTCGCATGATGACAAACCTCCCTCTATCCACAAGGGTTGCGACTGCCTGTGATGTTGTGATGACGACCTAGAGCAGACTTTAGCCAGATTTTTCTCGGTACTCCAGGGAACTGCAATGGCTAAACCAGCAAACCTCCGGAGAAAGGAAATTATGCCGGGTACCGCACAATCAATGAAGACAGGCCATCCAAGTATCCAAGTATGTATATATTGATATTCATAGATAAGAGTAGGGTGCACTGGACAGTCCGCATAATTTCAATGCGTTCTTCTAGGTATTCCCTTCACCGTATGGCCTTAGCTGCAGTTTTCGTCTTCAGAAGATAACTTATTGAACCCAGATGAAGACGAAGTGTCAGGACTCCGTGCAACACTATTGCTTAAAGTCATAAAAAAGCGGTTTTTATACGAGTTTCTTAGGTAGAAAGAGAAAGTATGGTTGATATGTATGGCAGGACATCAACCACCATACAAATCCGCTGATGAAAAGAATGCAAAGATACTCCTACGTGGACAAACGAAGCGCGCACTCATCGTGTTTTCACAAAATATCGCAGGAATACTAGAAGGTTCATAAAACACCACATTTTTCATCATGTACGACCCATCATCCGCACTGACTATATGGATCTGACCACTTTTTGCAATCGACCCGACCATCGCAGCTACCCTCAACGAAGGTCTTGCAATTTTTGGTTCGGCTACTAATCGAGGGTTCGGCTACTAATCGAGGAATTTCCCTTCCCCGTATAAACCTCTGAATGCTGGTCAAGGTGGTTCTCGCTGGAGTAACATATTTTGTGAAGCGCCTGCCAAAGCCTGAGAGAGCCATGGTTGCACGGTAGATCCCAATTCCTTGACCACATATAGGAATTAATTTCTGAAAGCATTAGAAGATATACAGTTATTAAAATATATTGAAAAGCAGAGTTCAAATATGGATTTCGCAAGAACATGACGATATGTGGAGTACTCTCTCTATCTACATGCTGCATTCTGGTCTGAACTGATCTCTTCTGAACTTTTGATATACTCCCTTTATGGCGCTCTCAATCTATCACCACAGACATCTTTTGTAGATCAAAAGAATATTTCCCGCTTACAAACCTCAATTCTTCCAGCACAGTGACGATTACCGCGACTGTAAGCAAATCCAACGATTAGTGAAGCGAGTGCCCGAAGACTCTGTCAATAGTTCACCGCCTCGTCGTGGCTGGGAGGGTGTTCCTGGGTGTCGGGATGCGATGTACAGTGGTGGATTCATCCCCATTACAAGAACTCGCAAGCTAAAAAGGAGTCCAGCGTTTCCATCAGGAAGCCCAGCTAAAAGTAAAACAATACCAGGATCTACCACCGTTCTGGTATGAAACTAGTCCCTTGATGGCAAATATCAATCTGATTCACAAGGGCGGCGACTGCCTGTGGTGACGAAGACCTAGGACAGACTTTGGCGATGTTGACTTCGTGGCTCCAGGGAACTAATGAGTAGACCAGCAAAACTCAAAAAAAAACGGGAAATATGCTGGGATCTGCACAACCAGTGAACGCGAGTCAACTAACTGTGCGTAAATACCCGCAGACTGTTTCGAACCGAAACGCAAGCGGAGAAAGACGCAGCATTGATAACGGTGAGGAAAAGGTTAAATATGGGCGTACTTCAGATATATAGAAGTAAAAAAAACTGCAAAGCCAAATAGAGATGAAATGCAGACCTGATTTAAGTGGAGGTCTAATTCTACTTGAACCTGCTGCTCACTCGTCTTCGATTTCTCGTCCTCCGCTTTGCTTGGATCACTTCCTTGGTTATCAGTGGTTTCCATCTAAGAAATGATTTTAAAACGATATAAACGTATTAGACATCAAATGAACGTGATATAACGATAGAATCAGTTTTTAAAAAATTGAAATCTAATATGTGGGCAAGGAAAAATTGCGGATCCAATACCAGCTGAAAATGTTCACTAGTACCGCAACGATAACAGAACATTTTCCACAGTCAAAGCGCCAGCAAAACCTTCAAAAATTAGAATACTACTCAGAATTCTTTTTCAAAATATATGCGTTTGGGTACCAAATTGTGACATCTTTGCAATTTCATGTGTATTACCCGTTGTATACATAAAATAGTACATGAAATATATAATTTCTACCCATAAAAACGCGTGTGGCGCAGTGATCGGAGGCGGCTTACAACACACACACGGGATTGAATCCGCGCCCATGGTCCACCAAGCCTTCCACCCGTCCCGAGTCGGGAAATTGGTACTAGACTTACATGGCAGTGTAACAGCACTGGCTCGACACATCGGGAGGCCACTGGGAGTTGTTGTAAAGGCGGGATATGTATTGAATCACCTCCAAACGATGCTTAATGAAATCGAGTGCATGGCGCAGGCCTCAAGGAGTAATCAACGACGACAGTTCTTCCTCTATTTTTGTCTTTTATACCCATACGTCCAAATGACACCCATACCATATGGGCCACAGTGCACATTTACTGACTTCACTTCTGATCATTTGTAGAGTCGCAACTCACAAACACCACCACGTCCACGAAAATACTGCTTCCAAAGGCCACACGCATATTCAGTGCTGTCCATGAGGATCTTCTATGCAAACTGCTTTCTTGACGTGAAGTGTTCACTGGTATTCCCAGACGGGTTTCGTCTATGCTGATTCAACACAAATAGAAAGATCCTTTAACTGTTATATCTACAATCAGTGACGTTACCTACAGTCTTGTCGATTTTTTTCAAACAATGTCTTCATGCTGTATGGTGTCAGCGTTGCACGCCGTTCCCTTGATCACATAGGATGGATAAAAGTGCCAACGATAGTTGAACTCCGGACTTATATTTAAAAGGTGTGTACAACTTGATTGATTATTATCAGCAGGGTGGCCTTTTTTCCACACTTCCAAAGTTGTTTGAAGAATAGTGATGGAATACCGGTGGATAACACATTTAAGTAAACTGACAGCGATCCGTGAGCTTTGGTAGCCAAGATCATGAGTGCAATTTGAACATTTGCGGAAATAGTCCATAACGGTAAGTCTCCAAAAGGAATATTTTTAATAACGGATGACGGATGTCTCCATAGCTCGGAATAATCAGCATCTTCTTAGATAGATAACCTTACACAAGGATGACACAAAAAAATTCTTACTGTGACTAACGTTTCGATGTCCTGTCCTTTTCTAACATCGAAGTAGTTCAGGCCGACTTTCAACACCAGTTATTCCTCGCAATGAGCGATTTTTTGTGGCTGCGTTAAGTCAAATCGAGTGCAACGGAATTTGGCAAGAATGAAATGACGTCATTTCCCTAATGGTCTGCAGAAGGTGATGGCGCTGACACGTCAGCCACCGTAAGAAGTTATTTATATCAACATCGCATAAGATGAACAAAACGTCAAATGTTCACGTCAAGGTTAAATGAAAGTAAAAATAATAACTCGCTTCCTGTTGGCTAACACCATTATCCCGACTTTTTAATGGTGGATCATCTTCATGAAAACCACTTTGAATCGACAAGCACTCATGAGCCATCCTCGACAAAAGCGCACTGCCAAATCATTCACAAAAGTGTATTCGATTCGTTGTGAATGTGAAGAACTACACATCACGAAGAAAAAGTGCTCAGATAATAATAAAAAGGTTAAGCACTTAGCGTTGATCAACCTCTCAGGGATGCAACATGCATTCGATTTCATTAAGCATCGTTTAGAGATGATTGAATGCATATTTGGCTCTTTCAATAACTCGCGGTGGCCTACCAATGTATTAAGCCAGTTTTGCTATCCTCCGAGACAAATATGGTAGCAATTTGTCGGCACCGGAGGATGAAGAGCTTGGTGGGCCAGGAGCGCGGGAATGGATCCCATGTGTATTGCAATGCGCCTCAGAACACTGCGCCACACGCGTCCTTTGTGCTGTGAATACACGATTCATATCACTGCCACTCTGAAGTGGAGTACGCCATAGCAAAGTCAGCTGAATAAAAAGTTATTTGTAACAACCTAGAGTAATCTTACCGGTAGAATGAAATAATCTTCAGAAAGGTCGTAGATATACTTAAAGAAATAAAATAATCATTCAATTTTGTTATAAAATCCTCTCTTTTGTCTCGATATCGATAAATCGTGTAACTAGACCACGGTATCTTTGCAGGCTTAAATATACCCTAAGATGTTTTCAAGATTTAAAAACATAAAACCAGGTACAATCGTTAACAATCAAAAAATCTTCGTCTCTGTTGCATCAATATGATATTAACATAAAATAAAAAGGATAAAGCTCTCGGCGTTGATCAATCCCTGAGGGATGCGCCGTGCATTCGACTTCATTAAGTATCGTTGGAGGTGACTGAATGCATATCTGGCCTTTACAATGACTTGCGGTGGCCAGCCGATGTATCGAGCCAGTGCTGCTATCTTCCCAGACAAGTCTGGTACCAATTTGCCGACCGCAAAGGGATGGAAGGCTTGGTTGGCCATGGGCGCATTTCACGTGCGCCGCAGTGGCGCCTCCAACCACTGCGCCACACGCGCCCTATGATATTAACATGGTGACAGAATATTACACTTCACTAATAGTTTCAAGCAGTTTTCTGAAACATTCTTAGCGATCTTGATAAACATAACTATAGTTAATGAGAAGAAATCTTATAATAATTTGTAAATGTATAAAGACACAGCCAATTAATTTCGAACCATGCTTAACGTCATACCCAGCCTCTTTCTTTAACATTTGGTCCGTCCTCACAAAAACTCTCGCGGTTTCAACCTATCAGTTGGACAAGATGTTGACATTAACGCTGATGAAATTTAAGCGTTAATGCAACAGTTAGTGGTAAGCAGCGAATAAGAAATCACCTTTGATCCCACATAAAAATTCCATGGAACGGGAAGACTAGTGGCTGGTAAATCAACCATGACCTCAAGCAGTCACAGACAGCTGCAGAAAAGTCACCAACAAAGCCCACCTCCTGCGCTTCCATTATAGTCCTCATTTTGGCACGAGTTGCGATATCCGCATTATGCACGACTTCACCCACGCTTGGTGGCTCCGGATCTGGCTCAGGAGTTGGAATAGATAGCAGTAATCGAGTCAGTTCCAACACTCGGATGTCTGACATCGTGACAAGTATGTCAGGTAAAGCACCGATCACCCGTATTCTGCATGAGGAAGCACATTGCTTTACTTATAAGTAGTACATAAGGACTCAAGAATTGATACCTCGGAAGTCTCAAGTCATCTATTGAGCACTTGTGTATTTCAATATCGAGTCCAGTTGGTTTCAGAATATGCATAGGACTGTTTGCATCGGCCAATGCCGCACGTCCTTTCGTCACATTCTGAACAAAGATGATGAGTACAAAGGTAGCGATATCTAAATGCGTATTTACATAAACATACTTCGGCAAAGGAAACAACAACATTGCTCAGTTTTACTCGAAATTTATCGTACGCCTTATCCATGAGCTGGTGAAGTTTATCTTTTTCCTCAATTACATTCTGAAAAACTAATGAGTATTATGACTCAGGATACTGTACTCTGATAGAAAACAGATTCCAAAATAACTGCTTAGTGCACTGCTAAATCATCACGCCGGACTAGAACTAATGTCAATTTTATACGCTGTGACAAAAAATTAACTACTTCCAATCAGAACTAAGAAAAATTATGTGCAAACTAACAGGATCTCCTTCCACTGTAGTAATACTGAGGTGACCTAGATCGGCCAAAATAGTAGGTTTCTCCACGTTGTAAACTCCGCCTTCAGAAATAAAAATAGTGGTAGGTTGTATTTGAATATCCAAAACAAGACGGGATCGGTTCTCAACGGCATGCGCCAGTCCAGTCACAGAACGAGTTTTAACCTAGAAAAAGCACTTGGCGCTCTTAGCGGTTTGACACCAAAATTATGAATTACTTCAGCATTATACCGCACCTCTTCGTATCGAGACATCGCGGCTGCAGCTAACTGATTTAGCTTCACTGATTCAGGGGGTTTGAAAACCTGAAAAACTGGTACGATCGAACTAATGAAAGATAGAAGACAGAAGAGAGCAAACGAAATAAATCAAGTAATATGCTCACATCGACAGCATGATTTACTGCAGGGGCATGGTACTTGAAACTTAAGGGAGCAATTGCCAGTTGCACAGACTGGTCGTATTTTCCATGAAGAGGATGAGTATCCACTGCAAGAACCAGCCATGCCTTTGAAGAATCACGTACTCGCAACATTTCCTGTCCATCGCCATCCATTTTTAGTTCTTGTATCGTAGACCGCAAACTGGAAAAGTGCCATAATAGATCGGCTATTTTCAGAAAAATAGGAAAAAGAGAGAAATCTCTTACTTCATAGCATTTGCGCTAGGTCGTTGTTCCACATGAGCCCTCAGATGAAGGAAATTAAGTGCAACGGCATCATCTACGATAATTGCTACCTTAATATGCAATTAAATGAATCGGCTTCAGCTCTACAATTAGGTTTCACACGTACCTCTCCTAGACAGAAATCGACCCTGTTTTCAACAAACTCTTTTGGATAATTGGTAGGTGGTATATTTTCCTGCAACATCAAATTACTACTGGTAAATATTAATTCAGAATATTCGTAAAGTTAAATCTTAAAATAGAGCACTGATTCGGCACCTGATAGTCGATTGCCTCGAAAAGCTTTTCTTTTTCCTCTGGAGTCATGGCCTCATTGAACTGAGAAGCGAAATCCTTCTTCTTAGTAGTCGGCGTATTTGTGTTCTCACCACCACCACCACCACCACCACCGAACCTAGAACAACGAAAGAACTGATGAAGACCTAAATAGAAATGAAAAGCAATATTTTGGTGGATTTTCAACAACATGAAACAAATGAAACATGACTCTTTCACACTCAAGCACAACATTTCTCAGAACTCTCAGAGTGCACATTCATATTAGCATCCCTAGCATATTCTCCATTTTTCGGAGTTTTCCTAGCTTAGCCATCGTGGTTCCCTGCTGCCCCGAGGTCCCACCACAAGGAGTAGCAGCCTTTTTGGATCAGAGATTTACCATAAGCGACTAGTTTGATACCAGTACGGTGGTGGATCCTGGCATTGGCTTACTCCTAGTTGGGCTTCCTGATGGAATTGCCGTACTCCCTCTCAACTTATGAGACCCTGCCAACAGGATCAATCCCCCACTATACATCACAGCTCGACACCCAGAAACACCTCCCACCTACGATGAGGAGGTAAACCGTTGATAGGGAAAAGAGTACAAAAGAAAAAATAAATGTATACTTTTTGAGCGATAAGCAGGCACTAAGGATCTCTGGTAATCTAATTATTAAAAATAATCAGCATCATCGTGAATGCGCTAAATGAAATTCTGTAGCCATCTAAATCAAGGCACGAGATCTTGCTGCTTAAAAATGACGCTCACCAACTTGCACCCCAGGAAAGCCATCCCTGAGGCTGATCTTCTACTCTCTTCAATCCCTTCCGATCGACTTCCATCTCAGCTTGTTGTCGTGCAACATTCAAGTTAAACACGTCCAGATTTTCCTCCGCCTTCTAAATTTGATACATACAATTAAAGCCATACAGCAAGTAATGAACAGGTACCAACCTTAACAATGTCCATTACTGAAGAGCTGGGATTTCTCTCCGTAAGACATTTCAGCCATGCATCCCGATAGTCACGAACAAGCCTCCGATGTGCGCGCATCCTTGGCCAAGACCAGTTATTTCGTCGCCGACGTACTTTTTCCTCGAGGATAGCAGTATAAGCAAAATGCCACCTGAAAATATTGGTGCAAAACCCACTTCATCTCTTTCTTCACCGACTTTTAATGTTAAAATCAAATATGCACCATTTTTTGTAATGTCCTTTAAACTCGTTGATATTCGGCCGATACTTTAAGTACTGTGTCGCTAGATTGAATCTGAAAAGTTGTAAAGTAGGAAAAATATTACTTAGGAAGTTATTCGAAAAAAGAATCTATTTGTAACCTTTCCTGCGCTTCAAGTAATAATAAAATGTCTTGGTATTGATATTTACCAATAGCCAGCACCAGCGTCATCATATCAACACTTAGATCTACCTAAAACAACAGTACGAACACTAAACATAGTTGTACAAGACATAAAATAATTCGGTTTCACAAACCTTTGGAATTTTCCAATTTGTCCCATCAACTTCTGGCTTTTGATTTAGTTTCAACTTAGCCTCCATTTTTATCGGCTTCAGAACTAAATTAGACCATTTCATAATACGGCAAGACTCGCCGTTCTGTTGCGGTCCTTATTTTAAAAAAAGATTATCCTGTATAGAGTAAACCGCTCTACATTCCATGGCTACAATTACTTCCTTGGATAGTTGGATAGCCCATTCTCAATTTTTCGGAGTTTTACTAGTTTAGCCGTTGTGGTTTCCCGTTGACCCCAAGTCAACAAAGCCAAAGTCTGCCCAAGGTCGCCACGATCACAGGCAGTCGCAGCCCCTGCGGATCAGAAGGAGATTTGTCCCCAAGGGACTTTGATATCAGAACGGTGATGGATCCTGGTAATGGCTTACTCTTACCTGAGCTTCTCGATGGAAACGCCGGACTACTCAGATTGGGAGACGCTGCCGGTGGAATCAATCCCCTACTGTGCATCACAGCCCGACACCCAGGAACACCTCACAGCCATGATGAGGCGGTGAACCATTGAGAGGCATTCTATGGGTAAACATTCAATGGAATATAACTCACTATATTTGTAGCCGACAGGCCCATCTTTTCCGTTATGTATGGTGGCTTTTAGCTTGCTTCGAATTTGCACCTTGTCTTGGATGTCAGAAAATAAATCCGAATCTGAATTCCAGTAAACCGAAAGGCTGTTAAGCAATACGAGTTTGTGGAAAATCTTCACAACATCTCGATGAATAGTCGGCACCCAATTCTCATCTGTGGTCTGAAAAGCAACAGAACAAAGTTTGGATATACGGACTGGAAACAGATATAACCATTCCAACAATAACGTAGCTTACCTGGAAGTCCAATCTCTCAAGAGAGACTCCAGCCACAAAAGGACGATGCCTATTAGTAAATTTGTCTTCGAAACGGACATGTATATTACTCACCGTAACCTTGAAAAATGTGCATATATAGTATACATATACACATAAAAGGATAAATAAAGGATAAGGCTCTCGGTGTTGATCAATCCCTGAGAGATGTGCCACGCTTTTGACTTCCTTATGAATCGTTGGAGGTGATTGAATGCACATTTGGTCTTTACAATGATTTGCGATGGCCTAGCGATGTGTCGCGCCAGTGGTGCTATCCTCCCAGACAAGTCTGGTACAAATTTGCTAACCACCGAGGAATGGAAGGCTTCACAAGTCTTGGGCACGGGAATCGATCCCATTAGTATTACGTAGCGCCTTGGACCGCTGCGCCACACACACATATATATTCATACGTATATAATATAGAAAGAAATATTCGCAATCATACATGACCAGTAATAATTATGCAAACCTGCAGATTTTTGATGACCTGAGTGACCATTTTTTCAACAAAGGAATCTTGGTTGGGATCTGGCGGTTTCCGACGATTTTTACGTGCTTCCTCGAGACGAGCGAGGGTTTTTTGCTTGATATCTGCCATATTCTTCTTTGTCTAAAATATCATTGAATAGGTGGCCAGCTCGAACTAATAACCATAAAAAATAAGGACGGGTATGATAAAAATAAAGAATGATGATGTTCTACACTATGGAATGTATTAGCAAAGTATGAAAGATGAGCGAAGGAAAATACGCCCGTAATACTAAGTAGAAAAAGACTTCTATTGGAAACCCAAGGAAGTCGACAACATAGGACGCAAGTTCCAATTCTCTTTGCTCTACTAGGCCAATGAAAAGCGAATGAACGATTCCTTCTAAAGAATGACTATTGGGGAGCAACAGATTCAAAACGGCTAGAGGGTTGGTGAACAACATACTTTTTCTTCGTCGTAAACAACGCCTTTATTGGGAACCACGATGAGGTATAGTCCATCTATCGTTGCTATGACAGGCTCGTTGTACAGGTTTTTCCATGGAATCTTAAGCACTAGCGAAGATAAGTAGCCGAATTTCAGCTTAACAGGAAGATCGAGATCATCGAGAGCGGTTTCTTTAACTTCAAGATTTTCCAACTTCACATCACCTAAAAGGTAGTGTAAAGACGAGCATATAACAACAGCAGAGGTTACAAGTGTATATACTAACGCGACGTTAGACAAAGTCACAAGTTTTGCACCGAAGAAAGCCGCTAGTTTTGGACCGGAGTTTAAAAGAGTACAAAACCTGAAATACTGACAGACCTCCCCAGATTCCGATATTGAGCTGTGAAGCATCGAGATTGTCGACGAAATCACCGAGGAAGCGATTCAGAAGGTCAGCTACAAGGGACTCAAACACCATCCTGGAGAAGTCCGTTCAGCATGAAACTGAAACTGTTCACTGAAAAATCATATACGTCTGAAATGTCAACGACAGGAACAATTGTATTCTGAACAGAATGGGAAAAATCAGTGACGAAATCGATTGAAGGAATGGACGAAAATGACTCATATCGGCGGCTATTTCATTCTGAATACATGTGAAGTGCACTAAACGCAAAACTATTTGATACGGAAAGAACCGAAGCTCGTCCAGGCTTATGCACTGGGAATTTTTACCCACATCACTCTCAGCTAATACTCACGTGACGCATTCGTACATGATACGAACAACAAGCGAGTTAAGAACTTCCAAAAAAAAAAAAAAGAAAAACAAAATTGGGACCAGATGGACAAATCAAGCGCGCGTTCTTCATTTGAACAAATAGTTTTGGATAAAAGACAGCTATTTAGGATGAAAAATTTGAATTACTTTTCAAGAATGGCCGGGTCTTACAACTTTAACTCCTGGTAAGTAATAGGGACACGCCAATTTTTTTGGGACATTAGTCACTTTCCAACGCTGACAAAACGAAAAGTGGTGCGCAGTTAAGGCAAAACATAACGCAAAAAGGAGGAAAAAAGAATTATGAGCTATCTTATAGCTTTAGTCCAGTCGGGTCTAAAGCCTAACAGAATTGGAGAAGAAGCACCTGCATAGGTCTAAGATTCGCAAGAGGCTCGTCCAGGGTTCTCCCTCGACGGCACTCCTGGGAAATTGAAATAAAGAACTGTACAGGGCCTTGTTCATATCGTTAAAATGCAAATTCTAAGCATTAAAAGCTATGGAGAACAAAGGAAAAGCAAAATGTCTTCCCCAAACCAACACATCATTTTTCACGCTCATGTATTATATTATATATTTACCTACTACACTTATAAAATTAAACGATATTAAATATAAATATTAAAGAGAATGTTAGTAGGTGTATAGTTCCGACAAGCGTTGAAGGTTCGGTAACTTCTGGAGCTCAGAGATGCTTCATCCGAGCTCGATTTTCGTCTAAGACATTGCCAGTTAGGAAACACAATATATTACGAATAACAAGTTCATGGACTCGATGACGGACGTCTACTGGTTCGCAACTACAGAAAATCGAAGATACAAGGTGTAACCTCTGACGCGCGTTCGGATCGCGCCCCAATGATATCGGGCTATACTGAAGCGCTCATTATGGTGCTACGACTACCAGTGCAGTTTTGAGTAGTACCAGCTAACGAATAACAATGATTGTTATAAAACCGACTTTCCTTTAACCTCGGTATGACAAATCAATAAGTGATCCTTCTTTAATAAGCTTCCACGAGGTGGATAATTTAGAGGTCGACGGTGATAATCAACCAGCTATAAGCTTATCAAAAAAAGATTGCATATCGCGATGATTGTGATGATAACGATAGTAGAAGTGATGACAACTGACAGGTAAATCGATGTTGTGTCGAACTCTGATAAGGTGCGAAATTTCTTCTTCGAAATCGAAAGTTCGGTGGTGGCGTGCTTTTCACTGGTGGAGAAACAGTGATGTACTAGCCAGCTTTTGCTGAAAAAGGTCTACAAATAGCTCATAGTGTAAAGCGGCAGCTGAGCTACTTTGGTAGCTGAACAGTGGCACTTTGAAAACACGAACTGCGCGAAGTCAGTGAATCAGAAAAGGAGAAAAAACAAGGAAAAACAACTTATCTACAAAAGAGATGGTAAGTGATCAATCAATATCACGAACAGGAAACTGAAGGATTTTTGCGTAAATTAGTGGGTCCACAAAGCCAAGTACTGCCAGAAGTTCATAAGGTCACAGAACGAGTTCATGAATCTCATCAGGACTACTGCCGAAGTGGGTGAGAAAAGGCTTAGAATAGGTGAAATATACTGGATGAGCGTACTAGTAGGAAGGGGACACGTGTGCGTAAATAATCAACCACGGAGAGAAGTGTAAACTGTTGTTAGGATCGGGCAGCACAACGGACACCTGAAAACACATCGTCGCTCGGCTGCCCGGGCGGCAAACGCTTTGAGGCGGGAACAGCGGCGGATTCAAAAACCACAAAGGTAACCGAAACAACCATAATGAGGTTGAGATATTTGCAAAACTCCGGACAGCAGGTGTCTTGATAGAAAGTGATCTCCATAGGTGATAAAGCTGGTAGAAATAGAAAACTAGTTGAGAGACAGACGAAACGAGCGACCTACGCGATGTGGTGGCGAACGTGTTAGTCCCCGCAAAGGTTAATGTCGCGTTCGATCCCCACCACGGGCACCTGAGCTCCGGAATTTTGCAAATATTTAAGCATCGTTGTGTTTGCACTTCACATAATATCCTGCCATTAAAAAAGAGTAGGTGTGAGTAAAATGTGACGAGATTGTGATTTATTCAGCAGCTTCAGCATAACTGGGTTCAATGCCGAATTGTGCTTCCAAGATCAATCTCGTTGGTGGATGATTTCTGATGGCACTGGTGGATAGAAAACTAGCTGAGAGATAGGTGAAACAAAGGACCTGAATGGTTAATGGTGAACGCGTCAGCCCGCGGAAAGACTAGTAGCGTGTTCGTTCCCTACCTACCGCACCGACACCTGCGGTCCGGAGTTTTGCAAATAACTCAGCATAGTTATGGTTGTATTTCATATAATACCCTGGTGTGAAAAATCGTAGTAGGCAGCAAATGAAGAATTAACATTGTAACAGAAACATCTGGTGCCTACCACTGTTCCAGAAATCCTGAACGTAACAACTCGTCTAAGACGTAACGTGAATAGCGGTATCGCGAAATGGAAGATAGGTGACAAATAAGTGAAGGCACGAAGGAATCGAAGCCGTCTTTGAATCAACCTGGTACTGAAGAGGAAGAGCCATCACCAATCCCGACGGGCTTCGAAGTGCGTTTGTTGGATTCGAAGGGATTAATCTGGCCAAGATAGTAACGTACTAGTACATAGAGGGTTTTCTGGGAAGCATGAGATCCGTCGGGGAAATAGATCTCAAGTATTTAAGTAGGCGTGAGAGAGAACATTCTTTTACACATTGTCTTGCAAAATATTAATGCTTAGGAGAATAAACTTTAGTCAAGTGACTTTTGGTAGTCTTTGATTTCTACGTGTCTTTTAGGTTCTTACATGCACACTCCCATGCTTCTCGTATATTGTCAAAGTGTGACGGAAAAAAATTATTTTACATTCTACAGTACCACCAAGATTTGGTAGTCGTGGCCATGATAGGTACGAATTATATATCCATAATGATGGTTGGGGCGCGTGTGGTGCAGTGATCGGAGGCACCCTGCAACACACACGTAAAATTGATCCCCACTACCATAGCCCACCAAGCCCTCCATCCCTACGGGGTCGGCAAATTAGTACCAGACATGTCTGCGAGAATAACAGCACTGGCTCGATACATTGGCAGGCCACTGCGAGTCATTGTAAAGGCCAGATAGCATTCAAACACCTCCAACGATACTTAATGAAATCGAATGCATGGTACATCTGTAAGGGATTCAACGCCGGAAGCTTTATCCTTTTTATGAAGCTTAGACCTCTGGAAAAGTTGGACCCCAGTTCAGATTGAACCTCTGACTTCCCCTTCCGAGCGCTAATGTGTTACCCACTACACCACTGAAAATCTCGTTCTGGCCTGGGAGTTCAGGTTTTCTAAATATCTCAGCATTATTGTAGCTGTATTTAATACAGTATGATGCCGTAACAAAATCAATTGGCAGCAGATAAAAGTTACACATCGTGATTTTGACTACAGGCTCTTCTTAAGTGGGTTCTATGTCCGTTTGTGCAGGAAAGGGAGAACGAGAACCTCAGTGATGCAGCTAGTAACACTTGAGTCCCCGAAAAGGTTAGCTGCGGGTCCGAATTTAGCCTACGGTTCGAGTCTTACAAATATCTCAGTATTTTCAGTGATGCTGAGATATCTGCATTATAACTACTGCCTCAGCTTAACTGGGTTCGTTGCCGATTTGGCCTCTCCAGATCAATCCCGCTTACGGGTGAGTGCTGACTGCAGAGATCGATAAAAAGGGCTGAGAGATAAACGGAACGAAGGATCCGCATGGTGTGGTGGTCAACGCGCTACTTCCCGGAGAAGACAATAGCGCGTTCGTTCCCCACCGCAGACACCTGCGCTCCGAAGTTTTGCAGATATCTCAGCATCACTGAACTTACATCTCGTAATACACCCTTCCATTAAAAATAGTAGGCTAAGTTAAAATTATGTCAATATCATTGTGGTTGTATTTCACACAGAGGGAAAAAATAGTTGGCAGTAGATATGTGATAAAGGATGAAGCTCTCGACGTTGATCGATTCCTGAGGGATGCGCCATGCATTCGACTTCAGCAAGCATCGTTGGAGGTGATTGAATGTATATCTGGCTTTTAAAATGACTCGCGGTGGTCTACCGATGGATGTATCGAGCCGTGCTGCTATCCTCCCAGACAAGTCTGATACCAATTTGCCGACCCCGGAGAGATGGAAGGCTTGGTGAGCTATGGGTGCAGGGATCGATTCCACGTGTGTTGCAGTGGCACCTCCAGCCACGGCGCCACACACGCCCTTTCAAAATATATATTCATATATATATATATATATAAATGTATATATACACGTCCATATTCCTCTTATCCACCCATTCCATAAGATGACCACGACCTAACATCACGACTGGAAATGAAGCAAGTTGCTTGAATGCTTGACACATAGTGTGCGAAACTGTTTCTTCGAGAGCTCCGAATAACTCTAAACTACCTTAGATGAGTGCTTGAGAGATTTCTAGACAAGAACTTGATCTATTACTCTAGGGGAAGACACGATTTTTTTTGAAACGTCGTATCCGTTCTAGCTTTATTTCGGATTCAAATCTCAATACAGTCGATTGGCCACTTCAATGTTTTAAAGGCTTGAAAGCAAACACATCAACCACACACACACACACACACACACACACACACACACACACACACACACACACACACACACACACACACACACACACACACACACACACACACACACACACACA
>MQTX01000039.1:1851280-1949226 GCA_009735665.1 Angiostrongylus cantonensis
GTACATTGTGGAATGGCAACGTGTTCTACTGGATGCAGTGCCCCTTGTTCGATGGTCACACTGTTCGAAAAACGAGCTTCGACGAAGAAATTGCATTCAGTGGTTTGCAAAAAGTCAGGATTTCAACTTGCTAGAATAAAACATGTTCTGGCTTGTTCGCAATGATCTGTACACTCCAACAGTTTCTATTAATATGAATAAAGTTCACTGCATGTTGAGCTGCACTGGTTCAAAATAGAAAGGCTGAATGCATTCTGTGCATTCAGTGGCAGCCCAGTGGAAAGGCATGGCTGTGATTCATCGTGGTGGATGCGATGAAGCAAGGATCGATAACCACGAAGTCAGTATCTCTTTGATGGGGTGGCGTAGGAGAGAGAACCATGGAAACCACGTGTGCTACGACTCTAAGAGCACGCTAGGATATCCGCGTTGACTGCATACAAAGCATCGATTTGCTCTGATCTGAGAGATTGCCACCGTTCTTTCCTCTATCCGTGGTTCCCTTTTACCTATTTGGTTTTAATCTATCTCGCATAGCTGTATGTTGTAGTAACTGGTGTTCTACAGGCCTTCACTAATTAAGAAATGTCTTATTTCTCTTGTAAAGCCCCGTGTTTATCATATCAGAAGAATTTAAGGTTGAAATGTGTCAGTGACTGGAGAACTCAACTACGACTGGCTTCTCATCGAAAGTTATCACGAAAATGTTGAGTTTAAGGACAGTGACAAATCTCGGGGCACTAACGTTAACGCAACTTTTGCCATCCCAGTTTCAGAGGATACACAGGGAAAGGAACGGACAATGAGGCCGAAGTTGTTGCGGATGGCGTGGCCAATGAGTGGTCCCATTATGTGGCAATTCACGACACACTTAGCTTCTCATCGGTAGCGAGTGTGGACTGAGTCACCATCTGGTGTTTCGATGTAATGAACGGATTCATTCACCGAACCAGTGAACACGGCAATTCTTCAATTTAGTCACCCAAACATGTTTGGTGAATACATGAAAAGTCCATTGCGACGCTGTACAGAAAATTCCATGAAATGTCTCCATGACTAAGACTATTCTTTGTTAAACTGCGACCACAGATTGTTTGAGGCTACAACAGCAGTTAGCCATCTGTTGGAAGGAACTCCAAAAAGTTGAAAGGAGACTTCTTCTTGGCTGCTGATAAGAGTTCAAGGCCGAAAAACTGCTCGTGTTCGTTCCGAGCATTTCCGAGCAGTAAACACTAGACGAACCGAGTGCAACATTTTCTTTCGCCTAGATTGCTTCAGTAATGGCCACACCAATGTCGACTATATAAGTTCTAAGTTGCAACGATTGTAAGCTGTTATAAAATGTAAAGACTTTTTGGCTGCGCAAATAAGTGCAAATTACACAGCAAGGGAAAGTTGCCCATTTAGTAGTAAAGTAGTAAAATCTACTTTGTCTGAAGTAGTAAAATTTCTAAGTGCTTTGTAAGAGGTGTTAAAAGGATAAAAAGGATAATGCTCTCGGCGTTGATCAATCTCTGAGCGATGCGCCATGCATTCGACTTCATTAAGCATCGTTGGAGGTGATTAAATGCATATCTAGCCTTAAAATGACTCACGGTAGCCTACCGATGTATCGAACCAGTGCTGCTATCCACCCAGAAAAGTGTGGTAAGAATTTTCCAACCCCTGAAGGATGGAAAGCTGGATGGGCCACAGACGCGGGGATCCATTCCACGTGTTTTAGGGCGCCTCCGATCATTGTGCCACAAAAGTCCTAAGTAATACTAAGTTACTTCCGATAATTTTGCAGAACAAATCCAACTGATGATGTTCTTTACAACATTAAACGAATCTTTTCAAAACCGACCACCATGAATAGTCAATACACTTTTTTTTAAAGATTGTTCGGCTTACGTGAGGTTATTGAAACAATCAACCCAATTCCTAAGCAACTTCGTACAAGCTGAACGATCTATCTAAAAAGCATAAAAATGATGTTGTGGAGATAAGAGTTCGAAAGAACTCCAAGTCCTTCTTCATACGAATGGTTCTGGTGGCATCGAATATATGGTTGTACTGAATTCGCCTGCACAAGTTTTATCACTGCTGTATCATACTAACGTAACGAGCAGATGCTACTGAGTGCCGGACTTCAGTGTTGAGGTGAGCAGAAACATCTCTGTTCTCTCCCAAACGGCAACTTTCTCCCTGATGGGTGCTCCTCACTGGTAGTACTCTCCTACTCGCGAAAGGAACTCGTTCAAAAAAGCCAGTTTCTTTTAAATTAATAAGTGTACAAAAGAGGTATTTGGGTCCGATGTCTAATACAATAAACTGTGATGGATAAGCTATCGATTCAGCACCAGAAGTACAACAGAAGAGCTGTTAGCAGAAAAATAAACGACAGCAAATAGAAGAGATGACTCACGCGGGTGCAACTGCACCCTAGAGATGGGTGGAAAGTCACTAATGTCAGACTGTAAATGTTGAGCAACAAGAGTAGGCAAAGAAAATCGGGAGGGAAAAGAATGGAAAAGAAAAGAAAGGAAAAGAAAAAAGATGAAAAAATTCGTGTCGTAGAAGCATATCAGCCCAGAGTTTGTTGTCCATTTTGTACGCCTTGGCGATTCTTGAGACTACTGTTTTAGTGCGTACCACGAAGACACTTGTATGTCCCGTCATCACCTGGTGCGACTGCGCTACAGCACTTTCTCCATTCCTCTCGTTGTCACGCAGTCATCAATCACCGACGAAGTGGTGTTCGTGTGTGTATTCGGTCGTGGTCTAAAGGGCTTCTCTTCTGATTTACACTTCTGATTAACTAACCAACTGATTAAGAGATTTCTTTTCTGATTAACATCTTGAGTGCTAGTAGAACATGTTCCTCCTTGGAAATCCGAGACAGCCGTGCCACAGCATCCTCACAACTTCATCGCAGCCGAGTCTTGTGTGTCACAGAATTCGCTGCCTTGCGACTAGGATTACCACAGGAGATTGCCGATTACTGCGATTAATCAACCAATTAATACGGAACGAAACATCTGTCAGATTGTTGTTCAAAATAGCATGTGTTTCCAGGTTTTCATTGTTTGTTGGGTCCGTTTCAAGTACCGGTCATAAAAGACAGCAACAGAACTGCTGTGAGGCGAAATTGCAAGGAGTACTTTAAACATTAATTTTTTGAATGTAGAACTAATTGGTGACTTCAAATAGGGAGAAAGAGAGTGAGAGAGTGAGAGAGAGACAAAGAGAGAGAGAGAGACAGAAAGCCGTGGATAGGGGAAGGAAGGGAGGGGAAGGGGAAATACCCGGCCGTCGGATCAATTGCGCATGAATGTCGCAAACAAAATGAGAGATGAGTCAGGCCACGAATATGCCCCTCCCTCATCAGCAAACCACTGGCTGCGAAGTACTAATAAATATTATATTGGTAACACATTTCTAACACCCTTTTTAACACCTGTAATAGAAAAAAATGTAAAGGATGTAATGCTGGATTTTGCGCTGAAAAGAAGTGGTCTAGCCATTTATATGGCCATCGACAACCATTGAAGGAACCTTCTCTACCGAAACATTTGCTCCAAATCGATCCCTCATCACCTGTCGTGAAAATTGCAGTGAGCAGTAAATAAAAAAAAAAGAAGAAAACGTTGTGATTTCATCTGCAGCCTCAGCTTAACTGGGTGCAATGTCGAGGTGAGCTCCCAGACTAAGTCCGTTGACGGGTGATTGCTGATGGCACAGGTAGATAGCAAAGTAGCCGAGAGAAAGGCGGATCCAGGGCCTTCGTGGCGCAGTGTGTAACGTACGAGCCCCGTAAAGGGAAATCGTGGTTCGATTTGGCGCGGCGTTCAAGTTTTGCGAGTGTTTCAACATCGTTGTGGTTGTGGTTGATTTCGAATAATATCCAATCGTGAAAATTGTAGCAAGCAGTAAATAGAAAAATTGAACAGAAAAATTGAAAAAAAAATAAGAGAAGAATCCCTCATCAGTTTAGCTATTCTGACAATGCAAACTGTATCAGTGGCTTTTGGGCACTGTCTTTTCCTTGTTTAGAGAAGCCTTTCTGAAGAAAATTGTTGCTTTATACAAGGTCTGGGTTCTTCATTCTACGATGGCCGAGAGTGTGTGGCTTTCACGGAAATAACTGCCCCTAGGTGGATCGGAATCTCACTATCGCTGGAAAGTCCTTCTGTGGTGTTGATACTGGACACCTGCCAAGCGATATCACAGTGAGGGATTGCCCGTGTTGCTCACGATTAGAAGTTTATTGTCTCTACTCAACAAAATTTTCTTCCAATTATAACAAAGTTGAGAAATTTGCAAAGTTTGGAGTCCATGCCAGATTCGAATCCACGATTGCCGTTTTCAGAGGCTTATATGTTACCAACTGCACCACTTGCATCATAGCTTCGCTTTTTCAGCCAATTTTTCACCTTACCGGTGCCGTCAGCAATTAGCCGTCGACGGAATTGATCTAGGGAGCGCAAATCGGCATCTTAGTGGAGAGTTAATAAAAAGGTAAACATTGTGATTTATAGTACAACCTCAGCTCAACTGGGGTTCAATGTCGATTTGTGCTCTTCAAATCGTTCACGTTGTCGAATGATAGCGGATGGCACCGTTAGGTAGTATAGTGGTGCAGTGGGTAAGGCCTGCACCTCCGTACAAGGTAAATGCGGGTTCGAATCTAGCCTAGGATCCAAGTTTTGCAAATGTCTCAGAATCACTGCGGCTGTAACTTGCGTAATACTCAACAGTGAAAGGTAATAGGCAGTGAGTAAGAAGTTAAATACAGCAAAGCTTTTACTTTGCACCAGATCGTCGGTGTACTGTTGTGAGTAAAAGTCGTAAATTTCAGATATTGGCTGAAACTTTTGCTCTGTTTTGATTCAAATTTAACACACTTTTTACTTCTGTTTAGCAAACACGAGGTGTTATTGTGTTTCTTTATTTACGTACAAGCTGACGTTTCGGCGGATTTCGCCTTCCTCAGAGCCTGGAAAGGTCAAGTCGACAGCAATCTACGTTGCCAAACACCTCCATAACCAAACAAAGAAAATGCTAAACCAAAATTTCGATCACATTGAACACGGAGTCTTTGCACACTCACCGCTTTCTGAATGACTCAGCATCTTTGTTTTTTCATTTTTTAAAGAAGTGAGTAAAGCGTTGATTGAAGTTAGAAAGCGGTGAGTGTGCAAAGACTCCGTGTTCAATGTGATCGAAATTTTGGTTTAGCATTTTCTTTGTTTGGTTATGGAGGTGTTTGGCCACGTAGATTGCTGTCGACTTGACCTTTCCAGGCTCTGAGGAAGGCGAAATCCGTCGAAACGTCAGCTTGTACGTAAATAAAGAAACACAATAACACCTCGTGTTTACTAAACAGAAGTAAAAAGAATTATTCCATCAATGCCGAGGTTAATAGAAAGTTTGACGTGGGAGTTAACACACTTTGTCCACGCCTGTGAAAGCTCGTTCCATGCGCTATCAAGAGTCATCTGCGGTCGTTAACTGACAATCCAGTGTAAACTTCAATCAGCGCTTTACTTACTTCTTTAAAAAATAAAAAACAAAGATGCTAAATCATTTTTCGCATGGAACTTCAGGAAGTCCCGTAGCTGAGAGGACTGCATGAGTAAATTATAGATGATGCCTCCCAAATGTTGAAGAAAGCTTGTCTTGCGCACTGATCGAATCATATCGAATCTATCATAGGAAATAGTAATACTTCTCGTAGGTCACGTTGAGTTTTACTAGCTTTATGATTTGAATTTAGGTGAATGTAGCGTGGTGCTAAGAAGTAGCGTTCTATGCACATGGTCATTGGCTCAATCCCGCACAGTGCCTAATAAAGAGACTATTTCATCGGGGTCAGAGCATATTGGTACCCACTTCTGTGGGAAAACTAAAGAATACAGATTTGATGTTTTTATATTTTCATAACCTTACATGGGATTATTAGAAAACTTCCTCCCGGCAAGGTTAAGGAGTTGTCGCCTTCTTGAAATGCTCGATAAATCGAATCCGTATCCGTCGTTCTCGTGATGTGAGTCTCCTCAGCGGCTATGAGTCGAATCCTAATGAAATCGAAAACCGCTCGAATAAAATAGCCTCAACGGCAAAACCCTTCTGATTTAATATATCGGTAACTCTTCGAGTCTTCTGTAGGCTAAATGCGAGGGTCCAGCAGTTCGATTGGGATGTTGCTCCAATTTTAGACGAAGGATTTGAACTCACGTGATCGATCAAAATAATGATTACATCGATGGTTGAAGAAAAGTTGATTGAGATGAAGTTGAAA
This sequence comes from Angiostrongylus cantonensis, assembly GCA_009735665.1. NCBI lineage: Eukaryota > Metazoa > Nematoda > Chromadorea > Rhabditida > Metastrongylidae > Angiostrongylus > Angiostrongylus cantonensis. The sequence continues at coordinate 1,857,564 of MQTX01000039.1, forward strand.
AGAAAAATGTGAACATGCTCGATTAGTTTCCTATCAATCTAATACCTTAAACACTTTTTTCTCACTCATATGCATTAAGCAAATATTGATGTTTGCCATCGAACGAAAGAAGAAAAATGTTTGGCTTCCTGAATACATAATTAACTAATTTGCAACAGAATGTGGGAAGCTGCACATCAGTTCGATTAGAGCTTCCAATAAAACTACTGAAAGTGAATGAGACATGAGTCACGGGTGGACTCACGAATAAGCACAAGGCTTTAAGGAAGTCGAAGAAGTCGAAATGTTAGCCGAACAGAAAGCTTATTTATTACCCTCGTGTCAGCTCATCAATGAAGAAATGCATGGTGATTAGTCACACCCAGGTTAAAGGGAAGCTGGTGTTCGAAGCACGAGTGAATGAATTCCGAATAAATGAAAACTACAATATTAATTTTTTATTTTCCGCCTAGTACATTTTTTCATGGCAGGTTATTGTGTGAAATACAACCATAACGATGTTGAGATATTTGCAAAACTCCGGGCCGCAGGTGTCTGCGGTGAGAAACGAACGCACTAGTACCCTTTCCGGTGCCAATCGCGTTCACTGCCACACCATGTAGGTCTTTCGTTTCTCTGTCACCCAGCTAGTTTTCTATGTATCACCTCTATCACTTATCTAGATCACGTTCTATCTGGACACCTGCGGTTCAGAGTTTTGCAACTATCTGAGTATCATTGTGCATATGAAAAGTACTCGAAGAAGCCAAAAGTATGGATCGAGAGAAGTGATGAGTGGTGCGACAGCAGCGGTGCCATTTGTCTTGATGTAGTTAACAATAATTATTCTCATTGACATTTTTTGACAACAGTTTACGACATGGGCTATGCGGACGACTGCAAGTGTTCGTAAAATGCTGAGATAATAGAAAAGTCGCTCGGAAGGGAACAAATCAAAGCTTAATCAAGTCACTCGCAGCAATGTGCGTTGACATTAATTCGCACGTTAGTGAACGTCTAGTGGATAACCACTCTTTTTTAATCCATGCGAGGCGACATGACTTCTATAAGTGTCATAGGATGCGAATATATTAATTTCAGTAGAAAATATTAAGATCAACAAGTGTTTCCCCAAAGCGTAAAAGCTCTCAAGCTTTCCCGTGATCACCTGTATCACCTGTAGTCCCACTGATTGTCGAGTGACTCGAGCGGGCGCCAGTAAATCTTCCATTTTTCCTTTTCGCATTCAAGAGTAGCCTAGTGGGTTCTGCTCGCTCTAGGGACTCGTCGAGCATCATATCTTTCTTCTAGGGTTTTCGTGAAAAACTCTGACCATCGGGTCGGTGGTCTTCCTGCAGTACGTTTGACACCCCGAGGAAGCCAGTCACTAACAGCTCTTGCCCATCGGTTATCATTCATACGCATTAACCGTCCGGCCTACCTTATCTTCGACTGTTTGGCGTACAGAACGGCATCTTTGGTTTTTGATTGTTGTCGCAAGTCGGAGCTTCGGATCACATCCCTTGTGTGAAATGGGATACTCCTAGTATCGTCCTCACGACTGCGCGTTCGATAACTCTGAGTGGTCTTTCATCCTGCTTATGCATCGACCAAGTTTCTGACGCATACCTTATGGCTGGAAGTACCGTTGAGTCGAAAAGGTCGGCACGGAGTTGGGCGTTCTTTGTTCTCTTCACTACATCCTCGATGCTCTTGAAAGCTGCCCAAGCTGCTCGTTTACTTCTGCTCAACTCTGGAGCTAAGTCGTTCATCATATTGATTTCCCGACCTAGATAGACATAACTGGAGTACTCGGAGATATTCGTTCCATTGAGCGTGAATGGGGCGTACGAAACCAATCCGTTCTTCATGAACATCGTTTTCGTGAGATTTGGTCGAAGACCAATCTTTCCGCACGCTTTATCAAAGTCCGCAAGCATACGTTCCGCTTGGTTAATGTCTTGTGTTATAAGGACGATGGCATCAGCAAAGCCTGTGGTGAAATTCCGATTTCCTAGAGTTGACGAAATATAACTTGCCCAGTTTCGTTCCTCAGAGCTCGAGTTTCGACGATGAAAGTCAGTAAATAAGGGACCTTCGTCCAGCTTGACACGATGGTACTCTCCATCATACCCTTATTGATCCTTTTGTTTGTCTTAATTCTACACTTATTCGAATTTTGGGATGACTCGGTATAAGAATTTTACATGCGACTAATGTGATAGGGCGAAGACTCTTCTATAAAACAATGAAAATCTGAAATTTTGGAATACCCTTGCCGACGAGACCGCACTGCCGGTTTTCGGAAAACGAGGCTTTCGTCTCGAGGTGGTTGAACTAACATTTCTCTCATTGACAAAAACTTTAGTCACTTACGCCACATCATTTTATAGATCCAGAATTGACAAAAAGGGATGAAGATCGTATAATCGGATACCTCCCAACGGTTTACCGGATCGTGGCCACGACATGTTCTTGGGTACCTACGGTCCTGGGCTGCTATGCACAACGTGGGGACTCATCTCACCAGCAGGGTTTCCCAATCTGAGAACGAGTCCGATGTCTCCATTAGGAAGCCTAACCAGGGAGCGTGTGGCGCAGTGTTGTTGTTGGAGGCGCCACTGCGGCGCGCACGTGAAATGCGCCCATGGCCCACCAAGCCTTCCATCCCTCCGGGGTCGGCAAATTGGTACCAGAGTTGTCTGGGAGGATAGCAGCACTGGTTCGATACATCGGTTGGCCACCGCCAGTCATTTTAAAGGACAGATATGCATTCCATCACCTCCAACGATGCTTAATGAAGTCGAATGCATGGCGCATCCCTCAGGGATTGATCAACGCCGAGAGCTTTATCCTTTATTTTATCCTTTAACCAGGAGTAAACCGGTGCCAGGATCCACTACCGCCCTGGTAAACAGGGAAGTCTCATGGTGGCAAATTTCCCTCTGATCTACAAGGGCGGCGACTGCTTTTGGTGGTGACGACCTGGAACTGACTTTAACCTGGATGATTCTCGGGGACCCAGGGAACCACAATGGATAAATCAGAAAGACTCCGAAAAAGAGGAAATTATGCTGGGGCCCGCACAAATAGTGAAGACGGGCGATCCAAATGCCCAGGTATCCAAGTATAATCCTCTGGTTATACGCAAAAAATCGGTTCCAATTGCATATGGTAGATATGTACTATTTCCCCACCAGTACTGTTGTAATATTGTTCCTGTCTCATCGTATCTACCGCTGCACTATTTCTCGTCCCGTTGATCGCCGAGTGACTCTAGGGGGCGCCAGTAAATCATCCGTATCTCCCTGTTGCGTGCAAGAGTAATTCAGTGGTTAATGCTCTAGAGACTCGTTGAGCATTACATATTTCTTCTAGGGTTTTCATGACCAACTCTGACCATTGGATCAATGGTCTTCATTCTGTGCGTTTGAAATCCTGCGGAATTCAGCCGCTAAAGGCTCTTGTTTGTCGGTTGTCATTTAGACGCATTATTTGTCCTTCCCACCTTACCTTCAACAACATTGGTATGTGGAACAGCACTCTTGAGCTCTAATCGCTGAGGTAAGTAGTTTCTTCGGATTCTCCTTTTCACTTGCGTGATAATGGACACTATTAACATCGTGCTTTTGCCTGAGCATTCTATAACGTTGAGATATCTACCACCCTGCTTACGTAGCAACGATGCTCCGGAGGCATAAGTTAGAGCATGGCGAAACGTGGAATCTATCCTTGTTAATTTTGCATGAAGTAATAGGACGTGGACATTGCATTAAAGATTATGTCTGCAAGCGCCATTAATCTGTTTTGCTTCGCGTGCAACCGATCATATGGCCTTGAAAAATAACATTCAAGCCGTCACGCCTTTCCGCATTCCCACCCCCACCTAACTGCAATTGGATTTTAAGCAATAAACACGGAAAATAAATCAAATGTTGGATGAAGTAGAGTGTACGTTGTACGATCATTGTCATTAAACTCACAACGGTCGTTAATCACTTTTTTAAACCGAATATTACTTGATCTCGGCATTCGCAATCGATACCTTCTTGGATTATTAAGCTAACATAAGGTTGATGAAAAAGTTTATCCGGCTAATGTTTCGCCATGTGCGTTTTCTTTAGGGCCAGATTGATCCGAGTCGATGGTTCACAGGGGGCCGGCCGCACGATGTGGGTGTTCATCGTCGCACCGAATCGAATCCTATGAAGTGGAGCACCGCTCTAATGGTTCACTTCATTCAGCTGTGCCTTATGACAAATTAGGAAAAGTGAGATAAAGTGAGATACGCCACTTTAGACATATACGTCAAATTGTGCATTAATTTCCGGACAACAAAATACGAATTGATGACGGCAGTACACTCTCCGTCGCTAACAACGGAAAGCTTGAAAAACACGAGAATGGCTTGAAAAAGATTGTCTAAACGAATTGCATGACATAAATTACGAAAAGGAGGACCATGACGATTACGTGCATTGCGTTCAATGCACACACGCGATAAATGAGGACCACTGTCGCAATTTTTGGAAAACAGTAGCAGTCGCTTCATGCTGACAAGCAGTTGACTATGCTGTTTCTCTGAGTAGCAACAGTTCTTCGATAACGACAGTAATTGAGAAGCTTAAAACCTAATAAATCTATAGAAGAAGTTTTGATCCAGCGCATTAAGAAAACAGGCCATAAACTAATTCTAGAGCTTGGATAACTCGATGTAAGCGTATTGACTATTTTGGAGCATCTAAAGAAGATTTGAATGTCCAGAAAGCTCCACAGATGGACGCAGTACGAATTGGCGACACTTCATAAAACTGACATAGCAAAGGGTGAACGAGCTGAGCTACGAAACTATGCCTTTTCATTATAAATGCCGTACCTCAGGGTTATTGCAGTTGCTAGTGGAAAACAGGCCTTCGAGTCAGTTCTCGGCACCGAATAGCCACTAGCTTTAAGCAGAATACTCGACTTCGTGAGAAAATGCCACGCGAGACTTTTCGTAGTTACCACAGGGCAATACCTCAAACCCTGGTAATTAAATCGTTTATATATGTAAATGCAACACCAATGCAACAGTAATATCGACGGAAAACTACTGGCACACAAATAAGGCAGGTTCAAGGCTACGAGGTGCTGTACCTACTACTGAAGTGAGGCTAATAAAGGCATAAGAGTATTGTAAATAATACTATTACAGCATTAGTACTATGATAAAAGCAACTTGATAACAACGACGGGTAAGGGGATGCGGATTATGTCGCCCGCACTGGCGCGTACAGTTGCCCAGATGCCTAGGTCTAGAAAAAAAAGAGTGAGATACAGAAGAGCCGTGCATTGGGCTGTGCTTGGGATGATATCTACAGCGGTGGGTGCAGTTCCACATTAATCGATGACGGTAGCAAGTTACCTTAGCATTAATGGTGCAAATGACTACGAAGGAGATGAGTCATCTGCGGAACACGGTCAGGCGGCTGGTCTTGGATAACGATATGTCTGCAACGTGAAGTTTGAGCATCGATGGGTGCCACCATTGCCTGAGATATCATGGGCCAGAAAGATAACGACTGAGAAATGATAAGCCTATAGCGGCTTAACAAGTACACAGCATAAGATGGCCAGTTAGTGGCCTTGTACGCATGGCGTACCGTATGGGAGGAATGGTACATGCCATCGATGGGGCTCCACCGATGGCTGCAGACAGAACGCATTTGAGGTTAGCCGCCGCTACTGACGACGCACAGCAGAGCAATTGATAAACAATGGACGTTGACAGAACGATGAGGATCAAGATGATGATGAGGATACACTGGGCTGATAGGGAGCGTGACGTAATAACAATAATGCTAAGTTAACGTACAATTCTCAACTGTCATTCAATAATGATGTAATGAAGTTAATGTACAATAATGACTACATGCAGTATGACTTAACAACTACGATAATATACATTGGTGACACACGAGATCAATACGGTACGGATCTAAAGGCGGAGGAACCCTGAAAGGGGCGAGTCCCAATAGCACTTCACGAGGCTATTTATATGTTTTTGGAGAAGGCGGTACTTGGCACAGGTCCAGCTTGTTTACCGAAACCATTCCTCGGCTACCGTTTCGAAATCCTCCCGAGTCCAAAGAGCAGCTGGCGGAAGTCGTAAACATCGAACGTCATTGGCTGCGTTCTTTCAGAAGGAAGTAGTAAACTGTTCCACTGTTACGCCTCCTCCTTCGCATAAGTCATCGTTAGTGTGCTATTAAAGTCGAACATTGCTGTGTTTGATGTGTGACTGCGAGGCGGCTACACGGTCATCGAATACCATTGTTCAGAAAGATAGAGAACTTTTCCAAAGGGAAGTTCTCTATAACTAATTCTAGAGCTTGGATAACTCGATGTAAGCGTATTGACTATTTTGGAGCATCTAAAGAAGATTTGAATGTCCAGAAAGCTCCACAGATGGACGCAGTACGAATTGGCGACACTTCATAAAACTGACATAGCAAAGGGTGAACGAGCTGAGCTACGAAACTATGCCTTTTCATTATAAATGCCGTACCTCAGGGTTATTGCAGTTGCTAGTGGAAAACAGGCCTTCGAGTCAGTTCTCGGCACCGAATAGCCACTAGCTTTAAGCAGAATACTCGACTTCGTGAGAAGACGCCACGCGGGACTTTTCGTAGTTGACACAGGGCACCACCTCAAACCTAGGTATTTAAACCGTTTGTATACGTAAATGCAACACCAATGCAACAGTAATATCGACGGAAAACTACTGGCACACAAATAAGGCAGGTTCAAGGCTACGAGGTGCTGTACCTACTACTGAAGTGAGGCTAATAAAGGCATAAGAGTATTGTAAATAATACTATTACAGCATTAGTACTATGATAAAAGCAACTTGATAACAACGACGGGTAAGGGGATGCGGATTATGTCGCCCGCACTGGCGCGTACAGTTGCCCAGATGCCTAGGTCTAGAAAAAAAAGAGTGAGATACAGAAGAGCCGTGCATTGGGCTGTGCTTGGGATGATATCTACAGCGGTGGGTGCAGTTCCACATTAATCGATGACGGTAGCAAGTTACCTTAGCATTAATGGTGCAAATGACTACGAAGGAGATGAGTCATCTGCGGAACACGGTCAGGCGGCTGGTCTTGGATAACGATATGTCTGCAACGTGAAGTTTGAGCATCGATGGGTGCCACCATTGCCTGAGATATCATGGGCCAGAAAGATAACGAGTGAAAAATGATAAGCCTATAGCGGCTTAACAAATACACAGCATTAGTTGGCTGGCCAGCGGCCCTGTACGTGTGTAGTGTGGGAGGAATGAATGGTACGTGCCACCGATGGCGCTGCAGACAGAACGCATTTGAGGTTAGCCGCCGCTACTGACGACGCACAGCAGAGCAATTGATAAACAATGGACGTTGACAGAACGATGAGGATCAAGATGATGATGAGGATACACTGGGCTGATAGGGAGCGTGACGTAATAACAATAATGCTAAGTTAACGTACAATTCTCAACTGTCATTCAATAATGATGTAATGAAGTTAATGTACAATAATGACTACATGCAGTATGACTTAACAACTACGATAATATACATTGGTGACACACGAGATCAATACGGTACGGATCTAGATAGAGGGCGAACCCGGATAGGTGCGAACTGGGATAGCAATTCACGAGGGTATTTATATGCTTCTGGGGAAGGGGGTATTTGGTACAGGTCCAGCATCTTTACCGAAAACATTCGTCGACCACCGTTTCCAAATCCTCTCAAAACCAGACATCAGCTGGTGGAAGACTGTGCTCACAAACATCCTCATGACCTTCTTATTGTACGCATGATGACTTTTGGACAGTAATAACAAACAACAAGTTCAGATTGCAAAAATACGTTTGCATCACAATACTGTCTATAGCGATCGATGTTCGTTAGGATGGATCAAAATATTTACGTACTACGACATTTGCTAGGCAACTTGAGATACAGTGGGTATGATCTTTTCTACAGAACGTACAGTAGTAGAAAGATAGAAATAGATATAGAAAGAAATAGAAACTATTTTGGGAATAGTTACTATAAAGGTTACTAAATATCACCTTTCAAAAATGTCAATAAATTCCTGTGCGCGAAATGGTTCAGCAATCAAGCCAAGGCCGAAACTGCCTCCAGCGACTTCTATCGCCTCCCTTCAGTAGTACAAAATTTTAATCAACTAGTATAAATAGACTCATTTCCCGTTCGCATCGAAATGTAGACTCTAATGGTTCTTATTTCGATTGATAAAGCTCATTTTGAACTGAGATATGCCACGAGAAAGACACGCGTTAAAATGGTAAAAGCATCGGTTTCCGAATAACCTACTAGCTTAGATTGTAAATGAACTGACATGTCAACGAAAATATTAGCGTAAAATGCAGAGAAGATTCCGCACTTTTAAATGGCTAAGAGTATGGGAACAAAGAATTCAAACTTTATTTGTAAGATAAGCGACATTGTCTGGGAAGGGGAACCTGTATCACCTGTATCACCTGTATCACCTGTATCACCTGTAGTACCTGTATCACCTGTATCACCTGTATCACCTGTATCACCTGTATCACCTGTATCACCTGTATCACCTGTATCACCTGTATCACCTGTATCACCTGTATCACCTGTATCACCTGTATCACCTGTATCACCTGTATCACCTGTATCACCTGTATCACCTGTATCACCTGTATCACCTGTATCACCTGTATCACCTGTAGTCCCGTTGATGGTCGAGTGACTCGAGCGGGCGCCAGTAAATCCTCCATTTTTCCCTATCGCGTACAAGAGTAGCCCAGTAGGTTCTGCTCGCTTTAGGGACTCGTCGAGCATCATATCTTCCTTCTAGACTATTCGTGAAGAACTCTGACCATCGGGTCGGTGGTCTTCCTGCAGTACGTTTGACACCCCGAGGAAGCCAGTCACTAACAGCTCTTGTCCATCGGTTATCATTCACACGCATTGCGTGTCCGGCCCACCTTATCTTCGACTGTTTGGCGTATAGAACGGCATCTTTGATTTTTGATCGTCAACGTAGATCGGAGCTCCGGAATCCATCCCTTACTTGTGCGAAACGGGATACTCCCTAGCATCGTCCTTTGGACTACGCGTTCGATAACGATGATTAACCTTTCATCCTCCTTACTCAGCGACCAGGTTTCTGACTCATAAGTTAGAACAGGAAGAACCGTTGAATCGAAAAGGTGGACACGGAGTCGCGTGTTCTTTGTTCTCTTCACTACATCCTCGATGCTCTTGAAAGCTCCTCAAGCCGTTCCTTTCCTTCTGCTCAGCTCTGGCGCTAAGTCGTTCATGATATTGATTTCCCGACCTAGACAGACATTACTGGAACATTCGGAGATATTCGTTCCGTTGAGTGCGAATGGGGCAAAGGAAACCAATCCGTTTTTCCATCTAGTGTTCTGTCCATCCAATTTAGTATGACTCAAGTGAAAGTTTGTAGAATTCAGACAGCAAACAGATTGGGCGATAGTTGCCGATATCGTGTAAATCACACTTCTTAAACAATAACACGGTCTCGCTGGTCTTCCACTGAGCAGGGACCTTGCATTCAGACAGGTAACGTGTGAAGAGCCGAACCAGTGTGCTTACGAGGACTGGCGGAAGGTTCTTCAGATGTTCTAATCTTATCTTTTCTGGGCCTGGTGCTTTTCGATTTTTCACCGACGAAATGGCATGTCGGATTTCGGAAGGGAGAACCGGTGGAACAGCATATCCATCCTCTTTTATTTCACAAGACGGGAGATGGACGTGGCTATCGAAGAGATCTGAGTAGTAATCGTGGATGATTTTCTCCATTGCCTTTCTGGACGCTGTTATTGTTCCGTCTGGGCGTCGGATTGCAATCATCTTGGTGTTGTAATTGGCGAAGCTTCGGCGGGCTTTGCGAATGCTTTTCCCAGCCTCTGCAGCTTCGACCATTACTGCTGCTCTTCTCACTTTGAGATCTTCTTTTATCGTTTATCTGCATTGTTTCGCAAGCCCGGACGTTAGTTCGCGGTTGCCTGCAGCTCGTGCGATTCCACTCTGGCGTATTAGCTCGAGAGTTTCTGGAGACAAACGTCTCTTGGTGACTTTCGAACTCTCGGCTTTCATAGCGCTAACGTTAATGTGTTGAATGAGCCTATCGTATTCCTCGTCGATGTTGTCGACAACGGCATCTTCCCAACAACCCAACAGCCAACGGCTTTACCGGCTTTTTTTTCTTTCCGGGAAGGGGAACATAAAACCTTATTTGTAAGCATAGCAATAAATTCTTTGAAGAGGGAATCAGATTTATTTTACAAGTAGCCTAGAACGATAAAGGAAATCAACTGAGTGTAAGTTAGCTAAAAGTTCGCTCTAATGTAGCAGTTGTCTGCTGTATTTTTAGTGCTCAGTGAGGCTAAATCCAAGTTGTGGTAGGTGGACTGTTGTGTTGACGAAAATTCGTGCCACTGTGAGGACTGAGACAGTTCCTTCACGGTGGTGGACGACACGTGTATGGTGTCCTCACATACCTGCCAGTCTGCACTTGGGCCAGCATCCCGGCAATGTCCACGGATGTGGCGTGCCGTCGGAAGACCGCGTTATTGTCGGTATCGTTGCCAGCCACATTCGTTGCTGCTCTTGGTTACTCATTCCTCATGTTCTCATTCATATTTAGAGCACTGAACTTCACAACCATGTAGTCTTCTAGTTTTCAATGAATTCTAGTCTATTATTCGTTGCTTTGGGAGTTTATAGTCAACAAGCACTTATAGTCATCAGATTCAAAAAGGAGTAATATTCGTTGATATTCCTAGGGTTTGGTAAAGTGTAAAAGGTATTAGTTTTGTTTATGAACACACCTAAGCGTTAAAACGAACGTGCCCATCGCAGCGTTTTTAAAACCACGTTTACGGACCTTTCTTCATGCCAAAAAATGAGGCCTATTAGCGTAGTGGTATGGCTCAACACGCGCCAGGGTCTGCGTCGATTTCGCAGCGGGCCAAAAAAGTCTCTTATCCCTCAGAGGTCGGAAATTAGTACCAGACCAGAATTCAACGACATTCTTAGAGAAGAATAAAAAGAATTTCAGCGGCAACCAACGTCATGCACATATTCGTTGATGACGACTGCAGATATGTATACTGCTCCTTGGTGTTGCTAATAACATCGTTCAACATTAAATCTTTGCATTAATCACATGATCAATGTTGTCGCTGCGGTTCTTACTCACTGAATTCTATTTCCAACTGGTGGTCTTTGACTTTGGAGCATCGTGATTTGTCGAGGATTCATCGGCGTGGGAACCTCAAACAACCTCTCTTCTCGTTCTGTCCATGTTAGTTCGTGAAGGACAAAAACTTATGTCCGGTCTCGTTTGTTCCGTGTGTTAAAGCTCAACCATCTTAGAAAACAGACGCAGCTTATTGATTAAGAGAGCTCCTTTCGTTTCCACACAACTAACATGTGAGGCCGAAGGAAGAAGGACGCTGCATTTGCCAAATATGCGAGTGCGGATAGGCATTATTGGGTTTGATCTATTTTTCTTAGCGTAAGTGCTACTTTTTACCCAAGGGTGGGTTGGATATTCACCTGCAAAGGACATAAGACTCGATGAGACTCGCTATACGAACCGTAGATGCTTTAGGATTTATACTGGGGGTATGACAATTGTATTTGAATATTTGGACGGCCTGTTCTCACTGATTGTGCAGGGCTCAGCATAATCTTCATGTTTCGGAATTTTGCTGGCTTAGCCATTGTGTCCCGAAGCCAGCCTAGCCGAAGTCTGTTCCAGATCGTCACAACCTTAGGAAGTCGCCGCCCTTGCAGCTCAGAGGGAGATTTATCACCATGTGACTAGTTTCGTACCAGGGCGGGGGTGGATCTTGGTATTGGTTTCGTCTTAGCTGGGCTTGCTGGTGGTATGAAAATTGTACAATAAGAAACTCATGGTTGATCAGTTTGAAAAAATGCGCACAGGTGAAAGAGGACTGGGTTGTAAGAGAGGGCATCTTGGATGGGAAATCCGACTACTGCTCTCAGTACGTGGGACGCAAAAGTGTCAGGTGAGTGTGGCATATCGATATTATCGATGAAGTATGCCAGGTGACATTTTGTAGAACAGATCGATTACTACTGCAAATAAAGGAATAGATGTGCCTCTTAACATGAGTCCTTTTTATTTCCTGTTAAAATTAGGTGAATGGAAAAGGATCTGTAGAGGAATCGTAAGAACTCGGCAAAAGTTGTCTTAGTGCTTATTTCGGAACGGAACAAAAGATATATACCCAATAGAGACAGGTTCTGAATTCAAAAGAGTTAATTTACATCCCTTATCGACACTTTGGGAGCGACTGTGGCGCAGTGGTTGGGGGCGCTCTGCAATACACGTGTGGAGTCGATCCTCGCGCCCATGGCCCACAAAGCCTTCCATCGCTCCGTGGTCGGCAAATTGGTACCAGACTTGTTTGGAAGGATAGCAGCACTGGCTCGATACATCGGCAAGCCACCGCGAGTCATTCAAAGGGCAGACATGCATTCAATCTCCTCCAAACTATGCTTAATGAAGTCGAATGCATGGCGCATCCTTCAGGGATTGAGCAACGCCGACAGCTCTACCCTTTATCCTGTTGGCGACATCTGACTGATTTTTTCGTGTTCCATCCTTCCAGGATTTCACCCAGTATTTTCCAACAATTCTGCTTCCTTACTCGAAACCAGTGCACATAATTCGAAACAATATGCTATATTCTAGCACATGATTAAAAATCCAGCGATTTGGTTCCGGGAAGAATTCCGTTCAATGAGGTGCTAACTGAGTGAAATCTCTTACTATATAGGAACCATTTCTATGGTGTTTGATTTCATTAATCATCGAAGGATTAAACTGGGTGGTAGTAAACATTTCACTCTTTGCTGTCGAACCTCAGAGCTGCTCAACGAACTGCCTACACTTGAGAGGCACGAAGAGCGTCGATCTTTCATGTATGATGCTCTGATGCTCCTTCTTTCAACTGGTCCTGAGCAGGTGGTATCCACGATTGGTTTGTCATGCTCTGTCATGAGGTGGTGTATACTTTTACGGGCGGTTTGCTGCGTTCTCTCTTTGTAGACGAGAGACTTATTTATGGGAGATCACTCGAATCACCTTTCTTGTGCTTACCAGTCACTTGATTGAAGGATTACCACTAGATGTGTAATTTCATCACTGTAGTGGTGAATATGTCTATTTTAATACCGATGTAAAAATGAAACATGGGAGTCAGCATGTGAATTCGCACTTGGTTCTGGGCATGACCTTGGCTACTTGTGAGCTGAGTTTACCACTTAGAGTCCGAAGCTGATTTTTCACAAATGGCCTTGATTTTTCGATAGCTAGAATCCCTTACGGATTGAGGTGTTTAGCACAAAATCTTCCAAAAGAAATGAAAACGAAATGTAGATTTTTTAAAGTTCTAAACAAAATCGCAGAAGCTTGAAGCATTAATAGCGCTTTTGAATAGATCATTGTGTTCCACTAGACTAGAAACCGCTGGTCAAATTTTTTTTATTCTCGAAATACGACCCTTCACGAAAAAAAAAGTGACAGAATTAAGGTTTTTGGGCTCCATGAAATCAGCATTTCATCTTGGCGGAATGAGAGATCTTGTATGGTGGAGATTCTTAAATTCTACTGACCCTGATTTAAATTAATAAGGTTCAGTACGTTCTTCAACTATTGAGCTTCATGGACGAATACCCATGCGGCGCGGGCGACCAACTACATATAGATCGTCGACTCGGATCAATCCGGCTCTGAAGAAGGCTAAGACGTGGAAACGTCAGCTGAACAAACTATATTACCAACCTCACGTTTACGTTCACTTAACAGTCGAAGAAGCTATTCATAGTTTCTCCAAGGTTTGATGAAAGTCGGTTTTAAGATAGTGAAATTCATTCTGAGGTGTTTGGTTTAAAATTGGAAGCGACCGTTATTTCTCTACACTGTGTAAGTGGAGATCAACTCACGTCGAATTCTTAGTGTTAATATGCTCCATTCTCTCTGAAAACGAGTCATCTGGCCTAGTATGGACCCAGTTCAAGGCCAACATTCAGGAATAATCGAAAATTGACTGTAGGATAAAAGGATAAAAGGATAAAGCTCTTGGCGTTGATCAATCCCTGAGGGATGCGTCATGCATTCGACTTTACCAAGTATCGCTGGAGGTGATTGAATGCATATATGGCCTTTACAATGACTCGCGGTGGCCTACCGATCTATCGAGCCAGTGCTGCTATCCTCTCAGACAAGTCTGGTACCAATTTGCCGACCCCGGAGGGATGGAAAGCTTGGTGGGCCATAGGCGCAGAAATCGACTGCACCGCGCGTGTCGCAGTGGCGCCTCCAACCATTGTGCCACACGCACCCCATACGTCTGCTGGATAGGCTATGAATTTCAGGCCGAAAGCGATTCGTCCCGCGTAAACGCTTTTGAATTCTGGCACATTTAACGCTGAAACCACAAATGGAGCAGAGTTTTATAAGAAAAATGTGAGTTTGTTCTATAATCTGTTGGCCATTTGCTTTTGTTGTGGAAATAGTGAGAAGTGAGAATATGTATAAAAAGTTAGAAGTTGTCTGTAGTACACCTGCTGATTTTCCAGAAGGCGTAAACACTTTAAGTGCTGGAGTCAAGCCCTTACTGCAGAAGCGCTTCTTAGATGCTTTGTTTCAAGTTCACAGTTGTGTATTAGAATATGGATTTCTAGTTCAAAATTATGTAATGAATAAATCCATGGATACGATAACGAAAACAAATGGTGGAACTGTAACAAAAGTGACTAATGTGACGCATCTTCGTGTCTACTATGCGGTTCCCAGCACTTCTCACATTCAATTCGTTTCCTCGCATTCATCAACCACAAGATGTTCCAACTTTACGTGTGGGTTTGGTTGCTGCTTGAAGATTTTCATTTAATCTTGAATGTCATAGAATGCTGGTCGAGCAGTTCACACTGGAGTCCTGAGATAGACGGGCTGCAGCGTTCCCAATTGGATTGCAGAGAGTGATTTTTTCCCAGGCAAGCCCTGTACCAATCTCTCGACCCCGGAGGGATGAGAAGCTTGGTTGGCTCGAAGCAGAATCGAACTAGCATCATGCTCGTATTGACCGACATCAATGCCACTGTGCTATCTGCCCTAAGAAATTGACTAAATATGGTTAGAATCGGTACATTGAAGAATTGGTAGCATCAATTGAGAGTGGTAGTGCCTGCAGAATGATGACGACCCGTGAGCCCGACTTCAGTAACAAGAAGATGTTCATGACGATCTTGCGTCAAACAGAAACAAGCAGACTTCAAAAGCGACACTGGGATTGTGTGGTCTGTGAACGTGAGTCAGTTGTGGGAAACCGCGATGTAGGCTATTGGCCGCCCTTCCTAAATACATTCGGAGAACGTTGTTTTAATGTTGTTTTAGGATAGCATAAAAACTCTCATATATGCTCGTTTGTTGATGTGTTTTATAATACCTACGGTTTTTACTCACCACAACCGTCCACACTAAATTAGTTGATTTTGCCTCCCAATGGAGTTTCTGTGGTACAAAAGGGTAGTTTGAGTTTTTTTTTTTACAGAAAGAGATAGATTCATTGTGATAGTTAAGGAATTCTTAACATAGTAGTGGGGATAGCTTATTAATAAAGGATGAAGGATAAAGCTCTCGGCGTTGGTCAATTCCTGAAGGATATGCCCTGCACTGCACTCCATTTAGCATAGTTGAAGCTGATTGAATGCATATCTGGTCTTTACAATGACTCGTGGTGACCTACCGATGTATCCAGCCAGCACTGCTATCCTCCCAGACCAGACTGGTACCAATTTGCCGATCCCAGAGAGATGGAGGGCTTAGTGAGCAACGGACGCGGGGATAGATGCCGTGTGTGTGATAACCGCAGTTTATGAGAAAAAGAGAATTCGATGAAATTATAAGAGACGCTTTGATCTGTCTCTCTAACTAGATATGAAATCTTGCTAAGGCACCGTGAATTTGTGTCGAGTTAAAACTTTCACTATCATTTAAATTTTTCAGCGTGAATGAATTGAAATGAATTCGTATTTTCGCAAATACGCTTGTTGAGTAATGTCGTTTTCTTCTAGTTTAGTAGACCTTTGAGAAGGACTGAATGAAATGTGTCCCAAACAAGTGCAAAGCAAAGATTCGGGAGATGTTACCCGACTTTTTTCGATGTTCGACGTAAGAAGCGATAGGATATTTCCACTACTAGTCACGGATCTCCCTCATAAGAGGGATCTCGAGCCGGTTAGTCGCGAGGCTACGTGGCGCGTCCCCAAGTGGCGGATAAGGGGTTAATCGCGGGCCAAAAGCGACCTCTGCTTCCCTGAGAAGCAGGTGGATCCAGAAGATGGACTCCTTGTTTCTGATGCGCCGATTTGGCTCATACTTTCTGTATTGGCTAGGCGTATTCATGCATGCTTGTGTGAGTGCTTTATGCGGATTGTATTCTACGAGTCAATTCGGCCCATTCCTGCAATCAAGTGACAGGGAAGTATATGGGAGGCGGTTAGGAGTCGCCTCCAACAAATAAACTCCATATCCACTCTGGGAGAGCCTGGCAAACTACCCGTGAGTATAACCAGCCCCCACGTTCAGAGCCCAGCAAGCTACACGTGGATATTAAATATGCTAAACACAGTAAAAAGAAACGGGCCTCATTCCCCTGACCTCGAAAGAGCTCCCAATTCGCAGCGTTGGGTAGGACGAGTACGGAGAGGCTGCTAAAATCTCAGGGCTAATGGAAGCTGCCTGGATCAAGAACTATGGTGACGATCTGTACCTACAATGCACGTACACTTGCATCCGAGTCTTCGATAGAAGACTTGCTCATGCAAGCAAGAATGATGAGGTACGACGTCATCGGCCTGGCCGAGACGAGACGACTCCACCCATTCAATGCTGTCTATGACACTCGAGAAGAACTTTTCCTCGGAACATGCGACAATAGAGGCGTAGGCGGTGTCGGCGTTCTCGTCAACACGAGTTTGTCCATGAACATCGATTCATTCGAACAGCTTATAACCCGAATCGGACGTTTACGATTAAAAAGATGTGGATCAACACCGGCTTTGACATTCTTCGTCGTTTATGCACCAACATCAAACTACGACGAAGAAGAAGTCGAAGACGAAGAGTCTACATGGACTTGGAGAGGTTCTACAGATAAGACCATACATTCTTCAAGGTCGTCATTGGAGATTTCGCTGCCAAGATCGGACCAGGAAGATCGTCTGAGGAACGTCACATTGGGACCCACGGATTAGAATGAAACGAACAGGGTGAGCGGCTCTCTGAGTTTATCATGGCCACCAAAACCATCCATGGTAACTCGCAATTCCAGAAGCCTCACCGTCAGCGCTGGACGTGGGAATCTCCCAATGGAGAGTACCATAACGAAATAGACCACATCATAATAAATAGGAAGTTTTGCCTAACCGATGTCGCTGTTGTCTCAAAATTTTACACGGGATCAGACCACCGACTCCCTCGTGCAAGATTTTATTTCTCACGTAAAGGAGAAAAAGCCGCTAAATTCAAAACCCGAAGCCCCAAAACCACCATGAACTGGGACTTATTGAACTCATTAGTCGGCTGTTGGGAAGCTGGCGTTGTCGACAACATCGATGAGGAATACGATCGGCTCATTGAATATCTTCATGTTAGCGCCATGAAAGCTGCGAGTTCGAAGTTCACCAAGAGACGTCTGTCTCCAGAAACTCTTGAGCTAATACGCCAGCGTGGAATCGCACGAGTTGCAGGCAACCGCTAACTAACGTTCGAGCTTGCGAAACAATGCAGACAGGCGATGAAAGAAGATCTTAAAGAGAGAAGAGCAGCAGTAATGGTCGAAAATGCAGAGGCTGTGAAAAGCATTCGCAAATCCCGCCGAAGCTTCGCCAATTACAAGACCAAGATGATTGCACTCCGACGCCCAGACGGAACAATAACAGCGTCCAGAAAGGCAATGGAGAAAATCATCCACGATTACTACTCAGATCTCTTCAATAGCCACGTCCATCTTCCGTCACATGAAATAAAAGAGGATGGATGTGTTCTACCATAGGTTCTCCCTTCCGAAATCCGACATGCCATTTCGTCGGTGAAAAATCGAACAGCACCAGGTTCGGACGGGATTAGATCAGAACATCTGAGGAACCTTCCGCCAGTCCTCGTAAGCACACTGGCTCGGCTCTTCACACGTTACCTGTCTGAACGCAAGGTCCCTACTCAGTGGAAAACCAGCAAGACCGTGTTGTTGTTCAAGAGTGGCGACCTACACGATATCGGCAACTATCGCCCAATCTGCTTGCTGTCTGCCGTCTACAAACTTTTCATTCGAGTCATCCTAAACAGGACTGACGGAACACTGGACGATGGACAGCCGTGCGAGCAAGCAGGGTTTCGAATAGGATTAGTACGATGGACCACATTCACACGTTAACAAGGCTCATTGAAGTATCGCGAGAGTACAAAAGACCGCTCTGTCTCACTTTCATCGACTTAGAGAAGGGCTTTGATTCAATTGAGATAGAAGCAGTCATGGAAGCCCTTGGTAGTCAAGGAGTCCCTACTCAGTACATAAAGATTCTTCGTGAGCTGTACAAAAATTTCACAACCAAGATTTCACCGTTCTACAACGATATTAACGTTAACGTCAAAGGAGGAGTTGGGCAGGGCGATACAGTCTCGCCAAAATTATTTACAGCCATCTTCCAGAACGTCATGCGAACATTGGAATGGGATAATAAGGGAGTGAAAATCGATGGTCGGCAGATACATCACCTTCGCTTTGCTGATGGCATCGTCCTTAGAACACAAGACATTAACCAAGCAGAACGTATGCTTGCGGACTTTGACAAAGCGTGTGGAAAGATTGGTCTTCAACCAAATCTCACGAAAACGCGCGGTCGAAAGGACGATGCTAGGAGTATCCCGTTTCATACAAGTAAGGGATGGGATCCGAAGCTCCGACCTACGTCAACGATCGAAAATCAAAGATGCCGTTCTATATGCCAAACAGTCGAAGATAAGGTGGGCCGGACACGTAATGCGTATGAATGATAACCGATGGACAAGGGCTGTTAGTGACTGGATTCCTTGGGATGTCAAACATACTGCAGGAAGACCACCGACCCGATGGTCAGAGTTTTTCACGAAAACCCTAGAAGAAAGATATGATACTCGACGAGTCCCTAAAGCGAGGAGAACCCACTGGGCTACTCTTGTACGCGATAGGGAAAAATGGAGGATTTACTGGCGCCCGCCCGAGTCACTCGGCGATCAATGGGACTACAGGTGATACAGGTGATACAGTCACGGATGCTCGTATATTGTTCTGAAACCGCGTCTTCATACTTTATTACTTTTTATTTATTTTGCGCGAATCGTCATCACATCCACTGAGCGGATCCCAACACTTGTACTCGATTCGCTTGCATCGCTTCCATCGTTCACAGTGTTCCTCGAAAGTTTCTTCCATGTGTTCGATTGCTGCTCGATGATTTCGTCTTCTTTATGGATGTCGTAGGATACTGGTCGAGTCTACTTTTATAATAATAAAAACTTCAGACCTGTACAGACTTTAGTGGTGAGAAAGTGGATTATGAAAAGGATATAAGTACAGTCCAGCCAAAAAAAATCCGACAAAGCTGGAAACGCAAGCGAATGCTTAAGTTAAAAGTGGTAATCCGTGTTTTTTTTGTAATGAGATATTTTAAAGTTGATAAATAATCGACCTGAAACTTCAGCTGGGGTGTAACTATAGAAGAAATTATTTGTCGACAAGTCGACCAAATAAATATCATCAAATGGAAAATAATGTTCTCTATTTGCAACTTTATGTGTTCTGATGGTGCTGGGTGCCCTACATTCATATCCAATTCTAACCATCGGGCACGCCAATAAGTACGGCAAGTATAACCAACAGACACCACCGGGAATAATACTAGGCACGACACATTGCTTAGGGGCGAGACCTATTATAACAGTTTTTAATTCTGTTATGGATTTTTTCCAGGGTATACGACAGAAGGCGTTCCCTACTAGCACGAAAATTCCTCCCGGTGAATTTATCGATCTCACCACGAACAAATCTGATTTCGATCATGAACAGGTGCTTGATACTTACTTGCTCCTTGAACGGCCCGTCCTCACTGGTTGTGGGGGCTCCAGCACAATCTCCATTTTCTGGAGATTTTCTGGTTAAGCCATTGTGGTTCCCTGGAATCCAGAGGTTAGCCTGGCCAAGGTCTGCTCCAGGTCTTCCACCACCACAGGCAGTCGCAACCCTTGTGGAACCCTTGTGGAACAGAGATTTGCCACCATGCCACTTTGATAACAGGACGGTGGTGGATCGTGGTACTTGTTTACTCTTAGCTAGGCCTCCTTATGGAAATGCCGGACTCCTTCCCAGCTTGGAAGACCCTACCAGGGGACGAATCCTCCGGCTGTACGTCACAGCCCGACACGCAGGAACACCTCCCAACCACGGTGATGCGGTAAACCGCTGGGAGGAATCAGATACTATTGGAATCGATATTGTATTATACATGTCAAGGATTTTGAATATAAGAGATAACCATATCACCATGTTTATAGAAGTCTTGTAAGAATTTCAAAGCATTTTCTTAAATTCTGTACCTACCTTAGCTCTTAGGTTGAGCGAAGCAGGGCATTTCGCCCGACGGTAACGGGTGTGTCAAGCGGTGATTTCTCCAGCGTCACTACCAATCGCGCCGACTACAGTTTTTAAAGAGTTCAATAATTTAGTTTTGACAATTTACGTATTAGTGGCTATGAATTTTATTTGTTAAAAGTAGCTTTCAGAGTCACATATTTTTAGGTGTCGGGTTGTTTTATATACAGGGGAAGTTGTTATCCATTTCTCAGCGGGGTCTCCTGTGGCAGCAATGATTTCTATTGAGCGGCCCAGTTAAGGTTAACCGGTAAGCCGTCAGAGATCGGCGAGCTACCCGCGATTACTTCTGTGCCGAAAGCAATTTTAGTAGATGGCTTCATACTAGGGCTGGTAGGCTGCAAGTGTTTTCCATTATGCGCGACAGCTTGATGGAATAAGCCGGTATCGTTGTTCTATTCGTTTTTGTCATCGTTCCAAGCAGGAATGGTCAACGGTTCGAATTGACCACTGTTCGAATTTGATAGATTCTATTTCTACACAATAGAGACTGGCTTCTTTCGCCCGTGCCAATTGTCCGCTCAATGCTTCGTAGTTTTTGTTTTGATGGAGAAATAATTGGATGGGCAATGAGTGCAATGACGGCAAGGTAGCAAACCATAGAATTTTCGGTATCACTTTTAGTGTTAACGAGAAACAAAGCACAGTATGCAAAAGATCTGTAAAACGGACGTATATGATTAGTTCAGCAGGGTTTTAGTGTTTCTTCGCTTCCCCTGGGTCACATGTATACGAACGAGTTCCTAACAGCACTCGAAGAACTTGACGAGGCTGTGTTCATCATGTGTGAGAACAAGCCAGTTAGTAAATGAATGAATGTCTTCAAACATCCACTAGAGAATCTGTCACGTGTTACGTTTAGATGATAGCTCTCTAATGGAAGCGGTTTACTGTGTGCGCAGGTCACCGATCCGTCCGTCATTCACGAATCGACAGCTGACGAGCATCATGGACACCGTCACCACCACACATGCCAACTTCCAAGAAAAGCGACCTGAGAGGTGAGCACTCCTATTTCATTGAGCGGTAGCATTAAATACCTATCCTATAGGCATCTAGCTTGCTTAAAAGTCTCAAAAAACGTTGTTTTGAAAAGGAATTTATTAAACAATAATTTTGCTGTCACTACATTTGTTGGTCTTCCTGTTTAAGTCTCCAAGTTTTCATTGTTCCTTAAGTTATCATCATTTTTATTTCTATTGGCAATGCTAGAAAACTAGTGTATTTGACAACTTTTTACACCAGGGTAAGAGGCGTCCGACCAAGGAGCATTCCGCTCGGGCGAGGACATTCGTTCAACGAACGATTCACGTACCAGGATGGATTTGTCCCGAAACAGGGTCAGCACAATTCGAATTTCTGCTGGTAAAATTTCAATGGGACCTCAGACTAATAATTCTAGTTGCATTCGATTTAATCATACGAACAATAGGTAGGAAGGAAAATTCCCAGATTTTCTTTGAAATTGTTGTTTTTTCTGGATAATTATTGCACTGACATGCGAAGAGAATTCGAAAAGAGAAACGATTGCGTCAATTTTTAAACGACTACAAGTGCTTTTGTTAAATATTTTACCCCACGTTATAATTGTCGACTTCTGCTTCAGGTAGTCGTCAACGTGCGATTCTTCCACAGGAAAGGAGCCACCGCTGAAAAGAAGCCTTTATCGGTGATACCACTCTGAAATCTGACTACACCTTGAAGAAGCAGGATGTGTGCTCTGCCGAGAAGGTGCTATGAAAGGTATGGAAGACCCATTTTCAACTATCGAAGGTCTCTTGTCTTTCAGAGCAACGCTTATGGTAAACTACGCTGCGTTTTTAATGACGTCTATTGATGTCTATTGAACGTCTATTGAACGTTTTCTTTTTAAAACGACCCGCCTTTACATCTATTGTGAGGAATGCACCACTTTTTGCATTCGATTCGTTTTCCCGCATTCATTGTCCACGGAGGTCATCGAGCTTTTGCGTGTCGGTTCAGAAGCTGCTTGAGGATTCGATTTTCCTTTTATTATAGAAGTCCTTGAATGCTGGTGGAGTTGATTCTCCCTGAGTCTTCGGATAGCCGAGCCAAATATGTATACGCATGACCGCTGGTTCGTTCTCACTACAGATCACTCAAGTTCTTTATTCCTCTACGTAAGGTCGGAAAATTGGTGCCAGACTTGTCTGAAAAAAGTCCCTCTAATTCATGCTGCCTGGCGACTTCTGTGGTGAAAACCGCGGATTGCAGCGGTGGAGATAACGCAGTATTCCACTGAGAATCAGAACAGCTGGCACTAAATGAAACCCATGAACAAGGCAAAATCCTTAAGTGGAATCGAAATCCACATGCAAGTACGAAAAGGTATTCGACAACATGTGCAGGACAGCGGACCGAATCAGTAGATTGTATTGGTTTTTTTCTTTTTTTATGACCCGTTCTCACTTCTACTATGCGGATCCCAGCACTTCTCACATTCGGTTCGTTTCCTCACATCCATTGTCCACGAAAATCTTGCAACTTTTACATGTGGCTTCAGTTACTGCTCGAGGATTTTCATTTCATCTTGAATGTCGTAGAATACTGGTCGACCAATTCTCGCTGTAGTCCTGAGATAGCCAGGTTGCAGTATTCCCAGCAGAATTGCAGAGAGTGACTTTTTTCCCAGACAAGTCCGGTACCAATTTTCCTAGCTCGGCGGGATGACAAACTTGATTCTCGGAACGGAATCGAGCTAGCACCATGCTCGTGATGATGGGCATCACTACCACTGTGCTATCGGCCTCTGATTCTATTGTTATTTTCGTTTACCTGTGATTCTTTCTCTTTCCTTAGATGATCGGTTCACTGTATTCTTTCCGTCGATGCGCAGTCTTTTGCATCTTGATAATGGGGTGACATTCAAAAACTGGAAAACAGAGTCCAGATTTATCTGTTAGCTTGCTACATTTGAGAAGATGTAATTCAAGCGCTCTATGCGTACAATTCCTTATGTGGTTGAGATGTTAAGCCATATCTTTGCTGAAAGCCAATTTGAGCCTATAGTGCTCTCCTCCTTCGCTACAAATTCTCCTTTATGTCGATTCATATTTATATGTGACGCCGTAAGCTGCGTAGAATGCAATCGCTGTAGTGAGAGAAGCATTCGGTTCGGTTTGGTCCTTCGCATCATGTCACCACCACCACCCCCCTCCTTTCCTTATCAAGTAGGTGAATATACATATACATATATATATATATATATATATAATGGTTAGACGTGTAGTACTGAAGAAAGATTACTACTCAAGCGTGGTTTAGGGGTGGGAGATACGAGTATTCGAGAACTCACAACGGTCATAACTTCTACAAGTACCACGCAGCGACTGATGACTAGCAATCTAGCACTTCATATTAAGAATATTCTGCATGAATATGCTCTATCTTCTCTATTACTGTACTTTGTTAAGTCAGCAATGTCTTGTTCTTAGTGGTATTTACTTTTACCCTCTCATGTATTACGAAATTGTTCCGCCCGTAGCATGTGGACTACGCAACGCTTTGCTGCATACAATCTTTATAAGCATAATTTTACATATTCTGCGTCTTTATATTCAAAAGAATCTTTTGAAGACCTCAGATTGACGGACCATCAGCATAAATTGTCAGAAATCATGAAACCCTCAACCTCAAAGCGCTCGAAAATCATTAAATCCTTACGAAATCTTTGAAAACTCAACAGATACACATAATCATTGAGGTAATGTGACTGTTGATTTTGAGACAACTACAAGCTCCATGAAACAGCGGGACAGGAATGCCCAAACGAAGGCGCAGTGTGAGATGGTTCGGGAGGTTTCGCAATGGAAGGTATGTCTTGATGACGGTGAAGTGTTAATTAGCGCCTATAAACACTTGATGACGACGGCAGCGACGACGATCATCTGAAGGCGGTTAGTCCGGAGCGCCACTTCGCTTTGTAAACTTGTTTCCGGTAATCGCTGTCGACTGCCGCTTTTTATGACATAGTGTTCCCGAATACGAGTCGGCGATCTGATGAGGTTTCGATCGTGATTCCATGTTATTGAAGCTGAAGAAATTCGAAGAGTAGTGACCATAACTGCCATAGAGGTAATGAAAAGTGCTACCGAAACCTACTATATATGTATTTTTGCAAATTCAGAGGTGTTTTCAACGTGTCGAGCCATGGAAAATATTCTGCACCGATCAGGTTTCTGAATAAATTGACATCCTACGGATTTTCTTGACAAGTCAGCTTTAAGCCTAACATCTTTAACCACGGTCTGAGTCATTTTGGAAGGTTGAATTAGGAAAACAAGCATTTCTTGGATTTGAGGCTAAAATACGTGCGAATGGTGTGACGATGAGAATTTCAAGGTTTTTGGGAGCTTTCAGTAACCGGGTTGAAGTAGAAAAATACCACGTGGGAAAATGTGTTACCTAATGGTCCTGTTGTTGAAAAGTTGAATAGTAAAAAATGGAGAAAAGATATACAGCTATGCGGATAATCAATGGGTAACTTTTTTTTACACAGTATCAAATGATTGATAGGGCGCGTGTGGCGCAGTGGTCGGAGGCGCTCTGCAACACACACGTGGAGTCGATCTCCGCTCCCATGGCCCACCAAGCCTTCCATCTCTCCGGAGTCGGCAAATCGGTAACAGACTTCTCTGGGAGGATAGTAGCACTAGCTCGATACATCGGTAGGTCACCGCGAGTCATTCTAAAGACTAGATATACATTCGATCACTCCCAAACTATTCATGATGAAGTCGAATACATGGCGTGTACCTCAGAGATTGATCAACGACGAGGGCTTTGTCTTTTACCCTTCGTGAAATGATTGATATGGTTTAACATTGTCGGTTTCTTGTTCATCCAATTACACTTGAATTCCTATCCGCGCTCACGAATGGCTGTTACGGTAGTAGCGCACTTCTAAAATACTTCTCGTTTACTTCCATCGACCGACTTTCTATTAACCTCGACAGCGATCAAATAATTCTTCGTATTCTTGTTGAGCAAACGCGAGGTGTTATTTTTATTCTTCATTCACGAATACGCAGAGCCGCTTTCTATGTGAATTCTGTGCGGTTGGTCCCCACGCGACATACCCAGTGGAAGCCTCATAGAAAGCGGCTCTGAGGAAGGCGAAGTCCGCCGAAACGTCAGCTTATTCGTGAATAAAGAATAAAAATAACACCTAGCGTTTGCTCAACTCCTCGTTTAGAAAGATTTCCTCGCTGTGCTTTTGAGATGTCTGTGTTAGGGCATTCTCAAGTCGACGTCAAAGTCATTTTCAGGTCGATGTTAACCTGAATAAGGTCTGTTAGCGTAATTGGAACATGAACATCATTGTTCGCAACTCTAGAACCAGCACCACTTTCATTCTCTACCTCTTTTTTCGCTGAATTTATTACATGACATAAGATCATGGATCATGTGAGATCTACGATCTGCGAAAATCTTTAGATTTTTTTTCCTAGGGCTGGCTGTTACTTGAGGATTTTCGCTTTTTTTTGTGAATGTCGTCAATTGCTAGTCTTGTCGATTCTTCACGGATTCTTTCAATAGCTGTGTTAAGGCGTTCGTACGCCTTCATCACGCACTACCTTTTATTGATAGGAAGGAGTCTTTCGAGACATGTCTGCTACCGAATTCTCGCATGTGGAGAGGCAGAAGGATTGCTTTACCCACTACAGGTTCGAGCTATTGATCTTGAGCGTGTTAGTGAACCGCATCTCTACTGCTGTGTTTGTTCTTCATGCATTCTTGAGCAGACTAAGCGGAATTAAACTTTGAAGGAAGCGCTACCTTTTTTAGATGTTCAACCCCAGTCGGTTCTACTCGATCCGACTTTGACGACTAGAATAGGGACAAGATAACTGCATTGTGGAATTTTGAGTTAAATCTTCACAGAGATAGGAATATAACCGAATGGCCAAATGTGATAAAAAAAATTTTTCCAAACTTTTGCGTGCCTTCAGATAAACAATGATCTTTCTTTAACTGTTTGCCAAAGTACAAAACTAGAATGCCTTGACTTTTAGTTACTACTATTCTGAATACGGCGTGCAGTACTTGGATCGTTAATGATAAAGTTGAAATCAAGGAAGAAATGTGATCAATAACCATTAAGAATTTGAAATAGAGAATTAACGGCCTGGAGCAAAACAAAACAATCAGATCAGGTTTGAGATTAAAGGGGAACAGTCATCGCGACATTCCCCCTAACTATAAAAATGCTAGAATAGCAAATTCTTGTTTAGGTTCTAGAAGAAGCTCCGATTGTGTAAGAGTCTGTTTTCTTTCTTTGTGGACAATTTCGTCTTTTGTACCCCATATTCGCTGCTTAAATAGACAAACAAGGAATAAATACGTAAACTTGAATGCTGTAAAAAAAACTTGTGTTGAAAGTTGAGCTCTCAAAACGAATTTCGGCAGCTTCCCCTTCTCTAGAATGAGGACTTGTGAGAGGTTTGCTATTCTAGGAGCCTCTCTGCAGCAAACCATGAAGAGAGAAAGATCGTCGTAATTTTTTGAAACATTCCAGAGATTCGCGCATCGTTGGCCAACAACTCACGAGGAGACGAATTTGTCTACTATTCACGTCTAAGTGATAATAGTAGATTTAAATGCTTGCTTGATAAACTAGCGCGCTAACAACAAGTGAGTGAAGAACTGCAATGGAATCTCAAGATTTTGAGCTTGAATACACAAGCACATTTTTACGGCAGATCATCCTGAGGTAACTGGTATGAAAGTTATACATGATTGGCGCCGTTATCTCGGCCGTGGAAACTGTTTGGCAGCATAAAATCGTAGTAGGCCCAACTAAGTAGGATTCTTGGGCGAAAACACTTTTCTTGACTATATATGAGCCTGAATGGGAAATTTTCTCAGGCATAGAACAGGGAACCTGCTGACTGCTCACACACTAACCATAATTTCGTGATTGAAGAACCCGTCGAAGAATGTGATGTCCTTGTCGTCATGAAGAAAACTCTCGATTCGTCTAAATTTTGTATCGTCCATATTTCTTCAAAGCAAATTAACAGCTAAGATTAAATAAATCGATGAATTAACATCTGCAAACAAAACGTTAAATTACCGGAGTTTTTGATGGAGTTTGATGAAAATATGTTTGCAATATTCTTTCAAATTTGAGAAAAATGATGCTAAAACATTTGAATAAATAAATTTATTGTTGGAATCTCAGCGCTGTAGTACGATCCTGACGTGGTATCAACTTCTAGGAAGGATGGAAGGAGACCTTATTAATTTTTTTTTAATGTTCAACGTTCCATTTGCTGCCTATTATTTTTTCACAGCAGGGTATGTTGTAAAATGCAACCAATATGATGCTGAGATATTTGGAAAACTTGGAAATCACGCCAGATTCCAACCTACGATTAAACTTTTCGGGGTGTCTGTTGCTCACTGCACCACTGAGGCCCTTGCTTCGCCTTTCTTCTCTCAGCCAGTTTTTACTTCAACGGTGCCAACAGCAATCATCCGCAAGCGGGAACGATTTGGGAAGCATACATCGGCACTGGACGCAGTTAAGACGAGGCTGTAGTCGAAATCGTAATTCTTAACTTTTTATTTATTTCCTATTAATTTTTCAGGTCTTCGGTGTAGTATTATCACTTGCATTACCTGCCTTTCTGTTGATCGTTGAGCCCGGCACCAACAAGCCTTCTATTTCCCCCTGCAGCGTGCAAGAGTAGCCAAGTAGGTTCTGCTCATCCTAGGAATCCGTTGAACACCATATTTATATTTTTACCCTATCTATCCCATATGCTTCGTGGGTCTTCGTGATGGACTCTGAACACCGGGTCGATGGTCCTATAGAAAACATTTCTCGTGGTGTGTTCTCTATCTTTCAATTAAACACGTCTTTCATTAGACTATGTATGTGCATTGTTACTCTTGCACGTAGCTTATTGTATTATAAAGTACTTGGCGCAAAACCGCGTGCGTGTCCCGCATTCACATTTCCTCTAAACCAGCGGGGACACCACCAGGCCTGCTACTCGGCACACCTCATTGCTTGGGAAATAGAAATGCCACTCGGACGTAGCCACACCTACACACCTTTACGAGTACCAGAGCTTAAGTCTGGCGCATTAGTCCACCTCCCGACCACTCAGCCACCCGTACATCACATTCAACACTGGCGCCGTTCCGCATTCACATTTCCTCTAAACCAGCGGGGACACCACCAGGCATGCTACTCGGCACACCTCGGCTACTCGGCTTGGGAAATAGAAATGCCACTCGGACGTAGCCACACCTACACACCTTTACGAGTACCAGAGCTTAAGTCTGGCGCATTAGTCCACCTCCCGACCACTCAGCCACCCGTACATCACATTCAACACTGGCGCCGTATTGGCTACGGTGGTCGCATTACTTATCGATATTACCAATAACGGCATCTTACCAACAGCCGTTTAATGGTCTGAATAAGCCCGAGTTCATGGTGGTTCTAGAAATTTGTTTTTTAAACATTCCTACTTTCTCTTGTTTGTAAGGGGAATGGAATCCTGCGTGAACGAGGCTGAGCAGATTAGGTGTAGAACAGCGACATCGCTAGGCAAAACTTTCAACTCGTTATGATGTGGTCTGTTTCGTAATGGAAGTCCTCATTGGGAGACTCTCACAAATTTCTGGAATTGTGAGTTACCATAAAATGGTCTTAGTCTTTATTATAAAGTCAGAGAGTTGCTCTCTATTCTAAGCCGTAAGTTTCAATATGACGTGCATCAGATCTTCTAGGTCCAGTTTTTACCTGTATGACCTGCGATCATGATGCGAATCGTGCGTGCCCCGGTAAATCTTCCATTTTTCCCTGTCCCAAACAAGAGTAGCCCAGTGGGTTTTGGTTACTTTAGGGTGATGTTTGGCATCTCTTCTTCCTTGTAGAGTATTCGTGAGGGTGGGTGTGCCACAGTGATTGGAGGATCCACTGCGACACACACGTTGAGTCGATCCCCGTACTCATGGCCCACCAAGCCCTCCATCTTTCCGGGAACGGCAAATTGGTATCAGATATGCCTGGTAGGATAGCACCACTGGCTTGATTGATCGTTAGGCCACCGCGACTCATTGTAAAGGCCAGATATGCATTCAATCGCCTCCAACGATACTTAATAAACTCGAATGCATGGTGCATCTCTCAGGGATTGATCAACACGTCGAGAGCATTATCCTTTTTTATACTTATTTATATGATTTTAGTAACGGATCTCCCTCATATGAGGGATCTCGAGCCGGTTAGTCGCGAGGCTACGTGGCGCGTCCTCAGGTGGCGGATAGGGGGTTAATCGCGGACCAAAAGCGACCTTTGCTTCCTTGAGACGCAGGTGGATACAAGGAATGGACTCCCTGCTTCTGCTGCGCCGATTTGGCACATACTTTCTGTATTTGCTAGGCGTATTCATGGATGCGTACGTGAGTGCGTTCTCGCTTTATGCGGATTGTATTGTACGAGTCAATTCGGCCCATTCCTGCAATCAAGTGAGAGGGAAGTATATGGGAGGCGGTTAAGAGTCGCCTCAAACAAATAAACTCCATATCCACTCTGGGAGAGCCTGGCAAGCTACTCGTGAGTATAACCAGTCCCCACGTTCAGAGCCCAGCAAGCCATACGCGGATATTAAACATGCTAAATACAGTAAAAGAAACGGGCCTCATTCCTCTGACCCCGAAAGAGCCCCCCAATTCGCAGCGTTGCATAGGATGACTACGGAGAGGCTGCTAAAATCTCAGGGCTAATGGAAGCTGCCTGGATCAAGAACTATGGTGACGATCTGTACCTACAATGCACGTACACTTGCATCCGAGTCTTCGATAGAAGACTTGCTCATGCAAGCAAGAATGATAAGTTACGACGTCATGGGTCTGGCCGAGACGAGACGACGCCACTTATTCAACGCCGTCTATGACTCTGGAGAAGAACTGTTCCTTGCAACATGCGACAGAAGAGGAGTAGGCGGTGTCGACGTTCTCGTAACAAGAGTTTGTCCATGAACATGGATTCGTTCGAACAGCTTACAACCCGAATCGGACGTTTACGATTAAAAAGATGTGGATCAACACCGGCTTTGACATTCTTCGTCGTTTATGCACCAACATCAAGCTATGACGAAGAAGAAGTCGAAGCGTTCTACATGGACATGGAGAGGTTCTACAGAGAAGACCATACATTCTTCAAGGTCATCATTGGAGATTTCAATGCCAAGATCGGAAAAAGAAGATCGTCTGAAGAACGTCACATTGGGACCCACGGATTAGAATGGAACGAACAGGGTGAGCGGCTCTCTGAGTTAATCATGGCCACCAAAACCATCCATGGTAACTCGCAATTCCAGAAGCCTCACCGTCAGCGCTGGACGTGGGAATCTCCCAATGGAGAGTACCATAACGAAATAGACCACATCATAGTAAATAGGAAGTTTTGCTTATCGATGTCGCTGTTGTCCCAAAATTTTACACGGGATCAGACCACCGACTCCCTCGTGCAAGATTTTATTTCTCACGTAAAGGAGAAAAATCCGCTAAAATCAAAAACCGATGTCCCAGAACCACCATGAACTGGGACTTATTGAACTCATTAGTTGGCTGTTGGGAAGATGCCGTTGTCGACAACATCGACGAGGAATACGATCGGCCCATTGAACAACTTCATGTTAGCGCCATGAAAGCTGAGAGTTCGAAGGTCACCAAGAGACGTTTGTCTCCATAAGCTCTCGAGCTAATACGCCAGCGTGGGGTCGCATGAGCTGCAGGCAACCGCTAACTAACGTTCGAGCTTGCGAAACAATGCAGACAGGCGATGAAAGAAGATCTTAAAGAGAGAAGAGCAGCAGTAATGGTCGAAAATGCAGAGGCTGTGAAAAGCATTCGCAAAGCCCGCCGAAGCTTCGCCAATTACAAGACCAAGATGATTGCACTCCGACGCCCAGACGGAACAATATCAGGGTCCAGAAAGGCAATGGGGAAAATCATCCACGAATACTACTCAGATCTCTTCAATAGCCACGTCCATCTTCCGTCACATGAAATAAAAGAGGATGGATGTGTTCTACCATCGGTTCTCCCTTCCGAAATCCGACATGCCATTTCGTCGGTGAAAAATCGAACAGCACCAGGTTCGGACGGGATTAGATCAGGCGTATGAATGATATCCGATGGACAAGAGCTGTTAGTGACTGGCTTCCTCGGGATGTCAAACGTACTGCTGGAAGGCCGCCGAACCGATGGTCAGAGTTCTTCACGAATAGTCTAGAAGAAAGACATGATGCTCGACGAGTCCCTAAAGCGAGCAGAACCTACTGGGCTACTCTTGCACGCGACAGGGAAAAATGGAGGATTTACTGGCGCCCGCTCGAGTCACTCGACGCTCAACGGGACTACAGGTGATACAGGTGATGATTTTATAAACTAATTTTTTTTAGGTGACGTGAGGTTGGTATAGGTCTTCGTTGTCGTTGTTGTTGTTGTTGGTCGATGGCTGACGTTTCGTCCACTTCGCCTTCCTCAGAGCCTGAACGTATTTTATATTAGAATACTTTAATTATTCGGTGGAGAAAAGGCCAAAGTATTAATGAAGATCAAACTTTTAAATAGATTGTGAGTTAGGATGCTACGGTCAAATGCAGTTTTATGCAATATTGAACAGAAAGGCTACTCACTTTGATTTTACGAGTAGGACCAGCCAACGCGTTGTTCACGTGGGGTCGCGAGCAAGGCACACACAGAGGTCAAAATATCATCTTGAAATAGGGCTCCAGGTCACGTGTGATAGTGAGGCATTCGTCTTGCCGGTTCATCTTTGAATTTTCGAAATTTATTCAAAACGCCTCAAGAGTTTTGCGCGTTGATGTTTTCGATTCCTGCGCCAGGATCCGCATAGTCACATCAAAATCATCGCCGTTGTGCCTTTGTGCCCTTTGCGCACCTCGAGGAGTGTTTTCACGAATTTTAACTTTTACTATTAGCTTTCACTATTAAACAAATGTGTGTTCAACGAAAACCATTTTGCTCAGCATTCGGACAGGAACCTTTGGAAGAAAATAGTAGCTGGGTCTCAATCGATATGCGAAAAGATTCGGTGTGATACTAAGAGCAAGTTAAGGGGAAAGTTTGAAGATCTATCACGCCGCTCAAAAAGGTCAAATCAAAGAACCACTGCTGGTCGAGTTGCAAGTAAAAATCCTGAAATAGACTGCGCACCAAGAACATCCAGAATTACTGTGCTAGGAGGCATAAAGCTTCCGGAAAATGCGCGTTCATTGTTTGAATTAGGTCCGAGTTTCGCGCCTAGTCAACTCACTTTTTAATCAATCCTGATCATGATCACGTGTAGTCTGCATGAACTTCAAGATCAGCTGCGTTATAGGGCTAGGCTAGAAAGGTTAAGTAAGGTAGTACCAAGTAGAACTACTACCAATGCCGTTTCTCCGAACTTTCTTCAAACAAGAGCTACCAAATAGCGATATTGACCTTAAATTTCGTTTACGTTCGGGCGAAATTCTCCGCATACTCAATCACTACCAAAAAAGAAAAACAAGCTCCCACCTCACACACCAACGAAAATGTGGTATGCGCCTGGTTAGAGAGCTCTTGAATTCAAAATCTGCTTGACTTTCTATTAGTGATAAAGGTGGAGAGTTTGTAGTTATTCCTAGTCAG
The DNA here is from genome assembly GCA_009735665.1 of Angiostrongylus cantonensis. Classification (NCBI taxonomy): domain Eukaryota; kingdom Metazoa; phylum Nematoda; class Chromadorea; order Rhabditida; family Metastrongylidae; genus Angiostrongylus; species Angiostrongylus cantonensis. Next base: position 1,891,009 of record MQTX01000039.1, read on the forward strand.
TTGGATATTAGAATAACAGAGGAGTAACTCAATGATGTTTCTCTTTATCGAGTATCCTCTGAAAAAGAGTATAAAAATCAATACTGAAAATTAAATCAAGAATGGGTCAATACGGCAAAGGCCACGGGCTTAGAGCCTTCAGTTATTTGCGGACTTAAAAACGAGCATCCAATTTTCCTTGTCCTTTACTTGCTTACTAAAACACATAAGCTTAGTTCAACTGGTGATATTGCATCAACGAACCCATCATCGTTTAAAGTTAGACCTATCATCAGTTGTATAGGCGGGCCAACAGGTAGAAGCGTGGTTCCTAAACCTTATCCTGACCCAATTACTAAAATTCATTACAACCAATCTACACGAAAATATTTCTAGACCACCTACGGTACGCGCAACCAAACAGCAGTGTAATGGAGTCATTCTATGTTACTTCACTTTATACCAACGTGTCGAATGACTCCGCAATGCAAGCCATTCTCGAGTTGCCCGTAGGGCACAGAAAGAAAATAAAAATGCCCGGCTTATCGATTGCGAAACTAATGACTCTCTTAAAACAGTGTCTTAGTTGTTCAATCTTCAGGTGATCTGGAAAATAAGTAGTAAAAACATGCTAGTTAGCTGCCTTTCCTCTCATCCTTCACACATGAAAAAAGCACTTATTATAAACATGTACCGTACCGCTAAAAATGTGTGCACAGGAGAAGGGGAAAGGAAGGAATGGCAAAATCTGACACGAAAACTAACCATTTCCAATAGGTTCGAAGTAGAAGCCACCCAGGTTAGACAAAAATGTAGGGTATCACCTGTATCACCTGTAGTCCCGTTGATCGTCGAGTGACTCGAGCGGGCGCCAGTAAATCCTCCATTTTTCCCTATCACGGGCAAGAGTAGCCCAATGGGTTCTCCTCGCTTTAGGGACTCGTCGAGCATCATATCTTTCTTCTAGGCTTTTCGTGAAGAACTCTGACCATCGGGTCGGTGGTCTTCCTGCAGTACGTTTGACATCCCGAGGAATCCAGTCACTAACAGCCCTTGTCCATCGGTTATCATTCATACGCATTACGTGTCCGGCCCACCTTATCTTCGACTGTTTGGCGTATAGAACGGCATCATTAATTTTCGATCGTTGACGTAGGTCGTAGCTTCGGATCCCATCCCTTACTTGTGCGAAACGGGATACTACTAGCATCGTCTACCCTTCATATCAAATGAACGAAGTTACATCATTAATAGATGCTTAAGAAAAAGTGGTCTTGAAAATTATCTAACGATTATTGACATTCCGCCCAATACCCTACGCCGTCAGTTAGTTCGCAATCATCGTCTCTATGATCGTTTGCGCAGCTCAGAAAACTGTATGATCTGTCCTAACGGGAGAGACGGGGATTGCATGAGTTCAGGTATAATATACTTGATCTCATGTAACGCATGCGGTGAGGAATACATTGAGGAAACGGGTAGACCATTTTGTGTCCGCATAAAGGGCATCTGGATGGGGAAGTTAAAATACGTCAAAACACTCTTCGAGGTACGCATAGGGCACAAAGGTACAATAGCTATGATGTTGAAGTGGATGTGCGGATCCTGGCGCAGGAATCGAAAACATCAACGCGCAAAAACTCTTGAGGCGTTTTGGATAAATTTCAAAAATTCAAAGCTGAACCGAAAAGACGAATGCCTCACTGTAACCTGGCGCCCCATTTTAAGATGATATTTTGACCCCGAGGTGTGCCACGACCACACGTGAACAGCGCGTTGGCTAGTCCTACTCGTAAAATCACGGTGAGTAGCCTTTCTGTTCAATATTGCATAAAACTACATTTGACCGTAGCATCCTAACTCACATCTATTTAAAAGTTTGATCTTCATTAATACTTTAGCCTTTTCTCCACCGAATAATTAAAGTATTCTAATATAAAATACGTTCAGGTTCTGAGGAAGGCGAAGTGGCCGAAACGTCAGCCATCGACCAACAACAACAACAACGACAACGAAGACATATACCAACCTCGTACTAGCTAAAGAAGATCAGTTTATAAGATCACATAAATAAATGCATCAACTGTCTATTTAGAAGTTTATAGAAAGTCGGTCTTTTGAGTTATTTCTTTTTATTTAGCGCTTTCGTGATAAACTTCGATCATTGCCTTGGTGGCCGTGCGTTTGACATCCCAGGAAATTCGGTCGCTAACTATCTCCAACTACATCTGCTGGCGTTGGGGAGGCGCCCTGCAACACACATGGGATCAATCCCCGTGCCCCTCACCAAGCCTTTCTTGCCTCCAGAGTCGGTAAACTGGTACATGACTTGTCTGGGAGGATAGCAGCAATGCCTTGGTACATTGTTTGGCCACTGCGCGTCATTGTAAAGGGCAGATATCCACTCAATCACCTCAAAACGATGCTTAATGAAGTCGAATGCATGGCGCATCCCTCAGGGATTGATCAACGTCAAGAGCTTTATCTTTTGTTCTTTTTAACCACATCTGTCTTTCGGTTATCCTTCGTACGCATTACTTGTCGATCCAACTTATCCTTCATAGTTGGGCATATATAACAGTCCAGTCTCAGCGTTAAAATATCTAGTCATAACCATGAACAATGTAGGGTCATCTCTATAGAACTTCTCCAATTCCATATAGACGGCTTTGGTGATGTCGGTGCGTAGACGATGAAGACTGTTGAAGCCGGTAGTGATTCACACCAGTCCAACGGTAAACGTCCCATTGTTATTAGAGTTTTTAGCTGTTCGAAAGAATCGATGTTTTCGTCTAAACTTCTGTTGACGAGAACACTGACGCCGCTGACTTCTCTATTGCCGTTTAATCCGAGGAATAGTTCTCTGATGTCACAGACGATCTTGAATGGGCCGCGCCATCTCATCTAAATCACTCCGATGATGTCGCACCTTGTCCTTCACGCCGGCATTATCAAGTCCTCTATCGCGGACTCAGTACAAGTGAGCTTGAATTCTAGTTTCAAATGATGGTGATGTGTAACGAGAGCTTACGACAACTAGCAATTCGGCTAACATTACCCAAGTAATGGCATGGCTATGATTTGGGGCTACTGGTACCCAACTCACATCTTGATCAACTGAGTAGTAAGACCAGATGGCAGTGCCACACAACAATATCACTGCTGCAATAATGACTTTTCTCTTCGGCATCACATTTCTCATATCCAGAAAGAGCCAAAATCGCTGAAGACGACTTGAGTGACACAGTCGCAAAAATGTAGTCGACAATAATCACAGGTGGCAACACAGTCAAATGAGTGGGAGGTCGTTATAGCTTTTGCGAAAATGGTATAAAACTTAAAAGGTTTCGTAGGGCGATGAAGAGATAAAGCGATTTATAGATTCCGATATTCCTTTCGGAGCTTGCAGATATTTTTATTGTGTTGGAATGTCATGTGTGTCATGGAAATCAGTTACACCTGAACCAGGTCTCAAACATGGTTAATTAGTCCTCCATGCATTAAATGACGATGAGGGAGCAAGTTTTCCAATGAAGTTATGCAGTAAGGTGAGATAGATTTAAAACGCAGAAAAAATCAATATACATTATTAACTAGAAGTCTTAGAGCTGTAGGATCTTATCTCGATTTAGAGAGGATCGGATTTGAATGAGCCACATTCCAGCGACATCGTTCCGTGACGATAAGGCTACAACGATGAATCTGCCCACCAATTAACAAGTTGTGCATAGTTTGAGGAAGAAATGTGCCCAAATTCATAAAAATGATGATCGGTCTCTTGAGTGAAAGAGTGGCTCTCGAATGGACGAATGGGGAGTCGAATGGTGAACTCTTCGATAGAGGACACAAAATCCCTCTCTAATGTGCGTGTATTCCAGGTTTTATTCATGATCCGCATAAAGTTCAGTAATGCTTAGTTAGACTGCCTACAATTGTTCAGTATTATACTCTTCATAATCGCCGTTAATAAACGTAGTGTTCAAGCGGATTACGGTTGGAATACCTGTTTTACTAAACCGCTGGTGATTTTGCATAAGATGATGACTAATTTCGAGCTCAAAGCTCTGTTATTGGCAAAAGTGGAGAATCACTAGAGACTGGCTTTATAGAGGGTATACCCTACCAACTCCTCGCACATTTATATATGTTCTTCTTGGTGTTTCTATACTTTTATACACAGTAATTTTACCTTTTCATATCTTTTGAAATAACTGGGGCCTCTAAAACAAGTCACCGAACAATTGAAGGATACGAAATTCCGCGCTCACCTTTTCGCTTCAAACAGTTTCCAGCGCTCTGTGATGCAACGTAGACGTTGGCTGATATTTCAACCACCTCAAAATGCAAAAAAAAAATGAGCACTATTCACAGGACGCTTGAATGACGTCTTCTGAAACATAAATGGCACATGAAACATCTAGCCAGAACGCGAGGCTGTGATCTGCGAAACCTATCTTACGCCCGAGACACGGTTGAACACATGTCGATAGCGAGATATAGATGGGTTGGTCATGTAATGAGAAATCAGACAACAGGTGGACGAAAAATTGTACAGCGGACTCCGCGAGGATGCAGTCGTCCCGTAGGACGACAAACTCACGCTGGACGGACGTGTTTGCAACCAAGGTTAAGTAGCTGTACTCAGAGCTTCCGCTATTCTACAGAACACGGCTTGAGACTTGCACCCGCCACCAGGTCCGAATCAAATCACCACCATGAACGACGATTGCGAGGCAAAGAAACGATTGAAATATGTGATAGGGCACGCATAACTTGTGAAGACGGGCCGTCCAGGCATCCATGTAGGTATCAATTTACTCGGGCAATGCTTTGTGGATTTTGTGAACCTATTGGTGACATCCACGAATTTTCCTCATATGAGGGATCACGGTCTGGTTATTCGTGAGACGACGTGTCACATCACAGGTGGTGGATAGCGGGTTAATCGCGACCAAAGGCGACCTTTGCTTCCCTGAGGCCCAGATGGATCTAGCGGATGGACTCCCTGTTTCTGCTGTGGCGATTTGACACATACTTTCTGTATTTACAACGGTTTCTTCATTTTTCCATGTTTCTGTGTACTCTCGTTTATGAGGATTTTGTTACGCGAATCAATTCGGCCAGTAACCGGCATTCAAATGACAGGGAAGTATATGGGAGGCAGTCAAGAGTCACCTCCAACAAATAAGCTCCGTGTGCACCCTGAGGCAGACTAGGAAGCTGCCTGTGTGTACACTCAGTCCTCACGTTCATAGCTCACCAAGCCATATGTGGGCGTCAGAGAGATAAACACAGTAAAACAAACGGGTCTTGTTCTCCGAATGAGTACCGATACAGCAGCGTTGCGTAGGAGCAGTGCGGAAAAGCTGCTAAAATTTCAGGGCTATTCTAGGCTGCCTAATTCGCAAAAGAGTTCAACTGTACCTAAAATACACGAACACTTGCATCTGAGCCCTCAATAGAAGACTTGCACATGGAAGCAACAAGGATAAGGTACGACGTCATCGGCTTGGCCGAGACGAGACGACGCCACCCATTCAACGCCGTCTATGACACCGGCGTTCTCGTCAACACGAGTTTACCCAAGAACATCGATTTTTTCGAACACCTAACAACCAGAATCGGAAGTTTGCGATTGAAGAGATGTGGATAAGTGCCGGCTTTGACAGTTTTCGTCGTGTACGCGCCGACAACAAACTACGACGAAGAAGAAGTCGAAGCGTTCTACATGGACTTGGAGAGGTTCTACAGAGAAGACCATACATTCTTCAAGGTCATCATTGGAGATTTCAACGCCAAGATTGGACCAAGAAGAACGTCTCAAGAACGTCACATTGGGACCCATCGATTAGAATGGAACGAACAGGGTGAGCGGCTCTCTGAGTTTATCATGGCGATCAAGATTATCCACAGTAACTCGCAATTCCAGAAGCCCCATCCTCAACGCTGGACGTGGGAATCCCTCAATGAAGAATACTATAACGAAATAGGCCACATCATAGTAAGTAGAAGGCTTTGCCTAACCGGTGTCGCTGTTGTCCCAAATTTCTACACAGGATCAGACCACCGTCTCCTTCGTGCAAAATTCTATTTCTTGCAGAAAGAATAAAAAGCCACTAAATTTAAAAACCGAAGTCACAGAACCACCACAAACTGGGACTTATTCAACCCATTAGTCGGCTGTTGGGGAGATGCTGTTCTGGACAATATCGACGAAGAATACCGACGGGGTTGGAAAGTTTATTCAACATCTTTCCCTTAGCGCTGTGAAAGCTGAAATCTCGAAAATCACCAAGAGATGTCTGTCTCCAGAAACACTCGAACTGATGCTCCAACCTGGGGTCGCGTGAGTTGCAGGCAACCGCGAACTAACTTTCGAAGCTGCGGAACACTGCAGACAGGCGATAAAGGAAGATCTCAAAGAGAGAAGGGCAGCAGCTGTGGTCGAAACTGTAGAGGCTGGAATAAGCATTCGCAAAGCCCACTGAAGCTCCGCCAACTACAAAACCAGGATGATTGCACGCCCAGACGGAATAGTGGTACTTAGTATTTCCCTCCAACGTTAAATGATAACTATATAATCATGTGATTGTGCAGAAGTAAGTAGACGATTATCGTTGATGGTGATTTCCATTTGCTTTTTATGCCTTCTAAGCAGCTGTTGCTGTTGCTGTAGACAGCACATTCCATGGATATGTGGCGGCGATGAGGTGAGGTCCAACTTTATGTGAATACCAAGTCGTCGTAAATATTAGTTCTTTTGGCCGCCACGCGGGTCTTTCTGTGTGTTTGTCGGTAACAACTTCGAGTTTGGGTTGCAATAGTTTATAGCAATAACAACTGTACAATAATAATATCTGGTATGGGGTTAGGTAGGTGTATAGGGGCGAGATTGAAGTGAGTACAAGCAATGCAGTTGAAGGAAGTTAGCTGGGTATCGGAGTTGAAGCACTGAGGAACTGAGGGACTAGATGAATACAACCGCACGCTGCCAACACTTGAAGACGAATCCCCGTCCGCTTTTTGTCTGAGTTCTGTAGTAAGTGGAGCTTTGTCAGAGAGAACTAAAAATAGTGCTTAGAGAGAGGTTCTAAAGGTTTTTTCCACTAGTACAATCTGATGGGGCTACATGTGAAAGGGCGCAGCTCCTCGTTCGGAAACATTTTTTGGGACGGCAGAAATGCTGGAATGTACATTCGGCTGACTGCTGCTGATTCAGTGCCCGAACTGTCGGACAAAGAAGAGTAGTTTGTTGAAAGAAGTTGTAGAATCCCTTTCCAGCCACCTGCGAGGCAACTGCATGAGATAGTGGCTATTAAGAGGAGATGCGAAGATAGATTTAGGATGGTTGCAGGTGAACAAGAAACACACAATTAAGAAAATGGGAACAAGGTCACCGGACACAATATTCAAAATGTTTTACATAGAGAACATTCCTATGTTCGTGAAGAATGTTCTCTATAGGATATGTAAGGAGTTATAATCTTTGATAGAAACCTTGTCATTCTACTTTAATGATGAATTTGGCAGCATTTTTGGGAGAACGAGCTGTTGGCCCATGTTTCGGAACTTTAGACCGACACCGGCGTTGGAAAGTCCGGTATTTAAAACATTTTAATCGTATTCATCGGCTTATTAAAGTCAGCATTAATTACTTATAAAATTGCGTATACAATGGATGACGATAATCGCAGTCACTCCAGCCTATGTTCTGTCGACTAATCGATGTCGATGACTACATATGTATTGATGACGATTCCAGCCTGTTTAAGAAACTTGCCACACGGTTTTGTCGAAAGCATAAACTGGTTAGATTGTGGTAAATTTGGGTTGGTTTTACCCGGAACCCGCAAAGGCTCTAACTATGTACCGCCGTACAGGTGGGCATCGCTCCGATGCTGAATGTAGTGAGTGCGTAGTCAGGCTCTTCTTTAGAACTGGATATTTGCTCGCTTGTTCCCTCTTTTCTTTGTTTCCATTCAATCGCTAAACACAACTGACGTGTCAAATTGAAAATCGTACAACGACGAAATTTACAAAATTTGTCGAGAACTGGGATTTCAACCTCTTACAAGATTTTTGTTTACCTATTTGCGACACGAGATTGAATCCGACAAAGTGCAACGAAGTGGTCAATTTCCGTCGAATCACCAGAAATTCTCCTTCAATCCAATTCGGACATGCCGCACTTGAGTCTTCTATGACACTTTCAGGAATGAGTGAATCTACTATGAGAACACTGAAGCTCAGTGTCTTCTTAATAGCGTAAAACAAAGCAATTTGCTTTCCGGTTAGCTATAGTTATGTCGTAGGCATCGACACCCTAGTTGATGGATGCTTAATTTTAACTAGTTTTTAAATCTAGGCATTAACAACACGAAGGCAATAGAAGAGTTAAAAAACAAAAAACAGTTTATATGGGAAGGTTCATGGCCAACGTTTTTTTTTTTTTTTTGTTTACGGACGCAATCTACTAGTTTTCAACCGACGAAGAACCTAAGGTCGCTTGTAGCAGAGCTCGTTGCAATAGGACTGCCGGTGGAACTGTGGAACTGCTTTTCCATATGTCGAAGTAAGCGGCTAAATCAACAAACAGTGTATGCTTGTTTTTGTACTACATAGACGAGAGCACTTTTCTTCGAAATTTGAACTGCCATCGGGAGCGTGAAGAAAGAGATGGCTTTATCACCTAATGAAATTACAGTCGATGTCCTTTGAGCATGAAGCATGACCACATATTATACGCGCTTTTCATAACCCATGTTGCGTCTTCTATTTGGAGGCAAAAATCTGAGGTTAGTAGAGGACGTCGAGCACGGTCTTGCTGCCCAATAAGAGTGTCTAACTGGGTCTTCATAATTAACGCACGATTTGAATGCTGAGTATTTTTTTACAGCCTCTTCACATAGGTTTTCCTGTCCAGCATACCAAGGACTTTATACAACGCATAACCAATTGAGCAGGCAACATCCCAACAAAAGTTCTGTTGGTACATCTTGTAATAGTACCCAGGATCGACTTTCTATTAACCCCGGCATTGGATTATGATTTCGTCGTTTTCTTTCTTAGCAATCGCGAGGTTGTTAAACAGCATACGTTTACTTCCATACAATAACGCACATACAACACAATCGTAGCTGACGTTTCGGCAGAATCGCCTTCTTCAGAGCCTGGAAGGGTACACCAATACGCAACTTACTAAGTCAAAGGCTTCAACAGCATAAACAGAAAGATGAAAATCTGATCGATAATTACAAGATCTACGGCTTCTTGAAGAAACCCATCGCTTTTTTCATCTGTCTGTCTTTCACCGAGGAAGAACAGCCGCTCAGAGTCGCATATGGCTGACGACTGCAGCAACCCCGCCAATGATCGATGCGAAAGTAAGGAGCGAGATCCCGCGTAATCTCGGGGCATTCCTCCCTGCTATTCATTGTAGGATTTTTGGCATTTATCCAAAAAGCCTCGAGGAGTTTCCGCGTTGGTGTATTACTATCTCGTATCTCTCGAGGATAGCGACTTTTATATCAAAATCGTCTCCGCTATGCTTTTCTATCTTGTGCGTGCCTAGTGGCGTGCCTTGTCTTGCTTTTCGTTTGCCATCTAGGTGCTCTTTTATGCGGATACATCAAGGCCTGTCCGTTTCGCCAATATATTCATTTTTCCTCGGTGAAAGACAGATGAAAAACGCGGTGGGTTTTTTCGAGAAGCCGCAGATCTTGTAATTATCGATCAGATTTTCACCTTTCTGTTTGTCCTGTTGAGGTGTTTGACCTAGTAAGTTGCGTATTATTGTACCCTTCCAGGCTCTGAAGAAGGCGATTCTGCCGAAACGTCAGCTCCGATTGTTTTGTATGTGTGTCATTGTATGGAAGTAAACGTATGCTGTTTAACAACCTCGCGATTGCTAAGAGAGAAAACGATGAAATCATAAAAGTTCTGTTATATGGACATCACACTAACCTGAACTGTTTCATGGAAGTTTGTCGAGAATACCACCTTTTCCTTATCATGGCCTTTGTCCATGAAGAAAAGAAAAGAAAGAAGAAAGAAGAAAAGTTAAGAAGAAAAGTTTGTCAGTGTCGAGACGAATGCAATCCAATCAGCGACCACCAGCCTCTGCAGAACATGACAACATTGACTGACTGACTGTTATTCTAATTGGAGAAGGAAAATAAAGCTTTTCAATTCACTTCGTTACATCCCGATGGGAAGAGTGGTCCGACAATGTGGCACCACCTGGCCAAAGCCGTTCATCGCGCTCTTGCAGTGCATAATGCTGTAACTCAATTCGAAAGAAAAGAGTCGCATAGTATTGGATCGCGCACAAAACTTAAGAAAACCTAGTTCATAAAATCCGTTGTGCCTAGTTCATTTTCAAAACGAAAATCCAAATCGAACTAGATGGTTCCCCAATTACAGCAATTGTATCCTAATTGTAGCTAAAATGTTTCGTGGGTATGAAAACAACTTCGGGAAGAAGTTGTAGAGTAGAATGAGAGCGGCACTCGCTGTCCTCAAACCTCTTAAAAAACTAAGTGACCTGAATCTCTGCGCCTACCTTTTCTACACAACTGTCTTCGCATTCGATGTTTTTCTTCAATAAGCAGACACGAGGTTGATATCATAGAATTTATTAGGGTACAATAGCTGACGTTTCGGCGGGTTCACCTTCTTCAGAGCCCTTAACAAATAAATTTGCATTCGCATAAGAAACAGCTTCATTTAAACAGCGATCGTTTATTTCTTGTATCTAAGTTAGTTGATATAAAGTATCCTTGTACGGGACAATAAAACACCAACGCGCAAACTCCTCGAAGCTTTTCGGATAAATGCCAAAAATCCTACAATGAATAGCAGAGAGGAATGCCCCGAGATCACGCGTGATCTCGCCCTTTCCCTTGGCATCGATCGTTAACGGGGGGTGCTGCAGTCGTCAGCTATATGCGACTCTGAGCGGCTGTTCTTTCTCGGTGGAGGACAGGTGAAAAAAGCGGTGGGTTTTCTTCGAGAAGCCGTAGATCTTGTAATTAAAGATAAAAATAAAGCTCTCGGCGTTGATCAATCCCTGAGGGATGCGCCATGCATTCGACTTCATTAAGTATCGTTGGAGGTGATTGAATGCATATCTGGCCTTTACAATGACTCGCGGTGGCCTGCCGATGTATCGAGCCAGTGCTGCTATCCTCCCAGACAAGTCTGGTACCAATTTGCCGACCCCGGAGGGATGGAAGGCTTGGTGGGCCATAGGCGCAGGAATCGATTCCACGTGCGTGTCGCAGTAGCGCCTCCAACCACTGCGCCACACACGCCCTGATCTTGCAATTATCGATCAGATTTTCATCTTTCTGTTTGTACTGTTGAAGCCTTTGACCTAGTAAGTGGCGTATTGGTGTACCCTTCCAGGCTCTAAGGAAAGCGATTCTGCCGAAACGTCAGCTACGATTGTGTTGTATGTGTGTCATTGTATGGAAGTAAATGTATGCTATTTAACAACCTCGCGACTGCTGAGAGAGAAAACGAAGCATTTACAATTCAATGCCGAGGTTAATAGAAAGTCTATCCTGGGTACTATTTCAAATGTCTGAAATGTTCTTTGCAGATTGATCAGCGTCGAACGATATATCCTCTATCTTTTATTAATAGTACATAGATACACAGATGTCCTCACTGGTTGTGCGGGTCCCAGCATAATCTCTCTCCAGATTTTTTCGGAAAATCACTGGTTTAGCCACTGCGGTTTTTTGGAATCCCGATGTCAACCCCTAATAAGGAACATATGCCTACTTTGATAGTAGAAAGCGTTAAGAGGAGTGGGAGTGATGAAAATGCAAAAGAAAGGGAAGTGGGAATGAAGGCAATGGAAAGGGCTAACATTCTGTTAGTAGTGCAGGTAGAGCGATTGATCCTGTAGCAACTAGTTTTACAAGCCAGGTGTGCATGCCTCACCAGCAGAGAGTACAGATGAAAACGAGCAGAGTTGGTTTCAGATTTTCTTCTCAGAAAACGAAGCCCTTAGCGGAGAATGGTGTGGGCAGATGCAAGCGCTGACTATGGCGTGGCCGACAGCTGCCGATCGTAAAAGTCGTCAAGAAAACGTGAGTATAGCACTTTCGTAGCGTCAATGAGGTTTATGAACTCGCTTTTAACAGCGTTAACGTTAGGATTCAACGAAGGTAGAAATTAAATAAAGCCAATATAGTGAAGAATTACTGGAATAATTCCAATTGACTGAGCATACGTTCAACATTATGGGCAGTCGAGAGGCAGGCGAAACGAAAGAGCCGGATGGTGTGGTAGTGAACGAGTTAACCCCGGAAAAGGTAATAGCGTGTTCGTTCTCCACCGCAGACACTTGCGATTTGGAGTTTTGCAAATATCTCAGCATTATTGAAATTATATTTCGAAACGTACCCTGCAATTAAAGAGAGTAGGCAGTAAATAATAAGCCAAAATTGTGACTATGCGCACTCGTCATCCATTCGCTGTACGAATGCTATGATGCATTTGTTGAGAATGTCAAAGCAAAGAACGATAACGGCATCTGATCTTCCAGTTTCCTGCTGTCGTGCATGTGCGGATGTGGTTCGGTAAACGGGGATTTGAATAGTCTTGGAAAGAAATCATTATGCCAGTGGAAATCAAGACGTACCTAGAGATATTCAGCTACCAGGTGGGTCCTTACAACAATTTAGGAATGTAGACTTTTTATTTACTGTCTTTTACTAGTTTTCACTGTAGGATATTATTTGTGAAGCAACCACAATGGTGCTGAGTTGCTTGCAAAACTACGGACCCTAGGTGTCTGCGCAGGGGGAACGAACGCACTATTAACCTCAGCTTAACCGGGTTAAATGACGATTTAGCCTCCTTAGATCAATCCTGTTGACAGGTGATTGCCAATGGCAGTGATTGATAGAACTAGTTGAAAGACAGGCGAAACAAAGGATCCGCATGGTGTGGTGGTGAAAGCGTTAGCCCTCGGAAAGGGTAATAGCGCGTTCGTTTCCCATTGCAGACAGCTGCTGTCCGGAGTTTTACAAATATCTCAGCATCATTGTGGTTAATTTAGGAATGCTTATCACCTGTATCAACTGTAGTCCCGTTGATCGTCGAATGACTCGAGCGGGTGCCAGTAAGTCTCCAATTTTCCCTGTCGGGTGCAAAAGTAGTCCAATGGGTTTTGCTCGTTCTTGGGACTCGTTGAGCATCATATCCTTCTTCTAAGCTTCTCGTGAAGAACTCTAACCATCGGATCGGTGGTCCTTCTGCAGTGCGTTTGACATCACTAGGAATCTAGTCACTAACAGCTCTTGTCCATCGGCTGTCATTCATATGCATTACGAGTCAGGTCCACCTAACACCCACACTAGCAAATCACCAGTTTCTTTACAATGAACAGCATTAATGCATCTGCTGGCAAGGTCCTTAGTAAACTAGCAACCATGGAAATGATGGCTGTTGATTGATGAGGACCTTGTCATGTTCATCACACGTGTGCAGCCGAAGACTATAAACTTAGCAGTTTTGTTAGGAAGATATAATGAGCAAGACCTACTACTTGTCCTACCCGTATAGTACTGGTTTATTTTAGAATATCGCTTTTGTTGCTGGTTTTCCACAAAGGTTACTATATTACTGCGACGAGGACGAGTATTCTGCTTTAGCGGAAAGGCAGGCTGAACTCGACTTGGAAGGAATCGACACGGTATCAGAACGAAAAATGTACTGAAGGTCTTTCTCAGTACACCTCAACGAGCCCTTTTGGATGAAACTACGTGGTGAGATAGCAGAGGACTGTTACAAACGGTGGATATGCAACTTTTAAATATTAACATGAACTTTCAATTTTTACTGAAAGTAAACACCAGGCAACTTGTCCACCTATGTCTAATGGCTTCTAATTAGAAGTGCCGTGACACTTCGTACTTAACCATAGGACACGCCTCGACAGCGTGGAACCCGAAAGTACAGTATGCTTTCCGAAATGGAAGGTAGTCCGGTTTTAGATGAAACGAATGGTAAAGTGAAGGCCATAAAGTGGCCTTTAAAGTTGAATAAGATGCTGTCTGGCGACCACGAGTAATTTTTTGTTCTATCATCCATTTGCGGGCCTATGATCACTTCAAAGGTCTGGAGAGAAGATTGAGCTAGCGTAGCCTGGAGTTAAGGAGGTCCAACCCGCTACAGTGTGCTGGTGAATGGAACTATTCGCCAATCACCACCGTAGATTTTGTGTTCAGGGCAACTGGGTTGTGAGAAACAGTCATGACATGTGGGTATGTTCGAGCGACGGTCGAGCGACAATCGACGACAAATTGTTCGAAGTGCATGAGTGGCGTGGCAAGAAGTAAGTTAGTTATTCCTGCAGTGATACCAAGTGACTTATTAAGTGGTAAACATAACACATAACGAACGATGCAGGTGTTGAGCAGTTAAAGCTTGGCAGACTTACGGATCTATAAGTTTTTCTCTGTTTATCCAACGCTGTATACTGCTTTTACGAATTATTCTCCAAGAGGACTTCAAAAAAGTCATTATTTTTATTCGAAATAATAGGTGGGTAAGGCACAGTGGTTGGAGGCACCACTGCAACACACACGTGAAATGCGCCTATGGCCCACCAAGCCCTCCATCCTTCCGGAGTCGGCAAATTGGTACCAGACTTGTCTGGGAGGATAGCAGCACTGGCTCGATACATCGGCAGGCCACCGCGAGTCATTGTAAAGGGCAGATATGCATTCAATCACCTCCAGTGATATCTAATAAAGTCGATTGCATGGCGCATCCCTCAGAGATTGATGAACGCCGAGAGCTTTATCCTTTAGAGCTTTTATTCGAAGCAAGTCCAAACTCATAGAATTTCCAACGCGGGTGCGGCAGCTGTAAACAATAACAATGTGTTGGAGGACACCATCACGCTCTGTTTTTCGAAATGTCGGCTGTTCAATCTTTTCGTGTTCGAAGTGCGAGCTTTGACAACAAAACGTGGAAAACGACAGCTTTATCTTGTTGCCAAAAAGCTCAAACGGCTCACATCCCAGTTAAAAAAGTTCACCATATACTACACGCTAGTTTGAAGCCGAAACTGCTCATTATTCTAGGTAACCGGTGTAGATGTACGATGTGTGTGTAGGATGAATGGCTGTAGAATGTTTGGGTGTTCGCAAAGGGCGCAGAAAAGAACATAGAGTGTAGATAGAACGTAAGAAATCACAGAAATGACGAAAATGGAGCGGTCATATTTGGGAAGCAATCTTGTCGGCTTGCATTGAGTCCAATGCAGATCACAAACGACGAAAACTAAGACGCTATTCCACGTATTTGCCACCCAAAATACTACATCGTCTCAAATTCGTAAGTGACGCGATATAGCTGAAAAGATGGGTTTCTGGAAGAACCCTCAATGAAACCTATAGGTGTTTATGGTGTTTCTCTAGCTAGAGTACTGAAATAATATGCCTGAAACATAGAACATAGCCGACAGTATATCCCATTTCGCCTAATTATTGCTACAATCCTTCCTGCCTACCAATTTATAAGATCCTCTGACTTTGATTCTGTCAATCTTTTTGGGCTGTATCACAGATCTTATCTACTTTTATGCTGTACTATTTTCACATACTTTAGTTACTTATGAGTAGAGTTAAAATCTCAGACAATCCTTACTGCGAACATTCTTGTCCTGCAAAACTTCATCACTGATTGTCTTTTAGCATTGTAAAGTTCAGTGATGAACCTTGATCGATTTCGTGGGCTAAAAGAGATGTTTCCAGATGGCGCCAACTGAAGTTCACCGATTACTTTGGAAGTGAAATTCCAAAAGCAAGATTGCATGATCCTGGTAAAGGTACGAGTTTTCCATCACTAACACTTCTCTGCTTACAATTTAAATAGGATCGTTTTACGTTTTATTCGCTGACTGCTACAATTTTCCACGGCAAGGTATTATGCGAAATGCAACCACCACGATGCTGAGATATTTGCAGAACTCCGGGCCGGATGTGTCTGCGGTGGGGAGCGAACTTGCTATTACCTTCAACATACAGTTAAAAAATCCTACAATGAATAGCAGGGAAGAATGTCCCGAGATCATGCGTGATCTTACCCCTTACCTTCGCATCGATCGTTGACGGGAGGTGCTGCAGTCGTCAGCTATATGCGACTCTGAGCGGCTATCTTGAATTCCATTATTCACTCTAACTGCCATATTTGAGGTAGAAATTCTAGGTTGGAAATACGAAGGCAATTGGATGGTCGATACGCATCAAAACTACGGCGACAGAAAAGGCTGGGTGTACGCGATATCGGACGTGTTCTGGGGAGAACCCGGAACTGTCGACAATGAAAGACGGTAAAGACGTAGTTGGGAATATATCTCACTGCTCTTGTTCTGGTTTTTTTTTATCATTTGCTACTGAATGTTTTGGTTTCGAAATACCCGAAAAACACAAGGCTAACGTCATCGATTAGTTTTAAGTGCCCTTAAATTCTTTGTGAGTAAAGAAAAGGCAACGTTCTCAATGAAAAGCCCATCGAATAACTTGATAGGACTAGGCGAAAGCGTTTCACTTCGAACGGTGATATTTGATGAAGTACAGTATGCGGCGTCATGATATCGACCCGATCGATTTGCAAATTAACTTGGATTTAAGACGTTGAACGAACGGTCTAAAGAAAGCTTTTTTTTATTATTCTTCACAATCACTTTATAGCGTGAAGTGCCTCAAGCTTTTAACTGAACTAGTTAATCTGAAGAATTTTAGATGAGGTTACGTTCACCTTTCACTCCAACATACAGTTAAAAAATCCTACAATGAATAGCAGGGAAGAATGTCCCGAGATCATGCGTGATCTTACCCCTTACCTTCGCATCGATCGTTGACGGGAGGTGCTGCAGTCGTCAGCTATATGCGACTCTGAGCGGCTGTTCTTCCTCTGTGGAGGACAGGTGAAAAAAGCGGTGGGTTTTTTCGAGAAGCCGTAGATTTTGTAATTAAAGATGAAGATAAAGCTCTCGGTGTTGATCAATCCCTGAGGAATGCGCCATGCATTCGACTTCATTAAGTATCGTTGGAGGTGATTGAATGCATATCTGGCCTTTACAATGACTCGCGGTGGCCTGACGATGTATCGAGCCAGTGCTGCTATCCTCCCAGACAAGTCTGGTACCAATTTCCTGACCCCGGAGGGATGGAAGGCTTGGTGGGCCATGGGCGCAGAATTCGATTCCACGTGCGTGTCGCAGTAGCGCCTCCAACCACTGCGCCACACACGCCCTGATCTTGGAATTATCTGTCAGATTTTCATCTTTCTGTTTGTGCTGTTGAAGTGTTTGACCTAGTAAGCTGCGTATTAGTGTACCTTCCAGGCTCTGAAGAAGGCGATTGTGCCGAAACGTCAGCTACGATTGTGTTGTATGTGTATTGTTGTATGAAAGTAAAGCTATGCTGTTTAACAACCTCGTGATTGCTAAGAGAGAAAACGACGAATTCATATATTCTTAATGCTAGGCTTTCGACACCATTTTACGATGTTGCCGGTCTTCGCATTGTAAGTATGAGATTCCAGCTAATAATTCAACCACGTAAAAAGTCTCATAACTGCTCAGAAAGTGGTATGAGCGATGTCTTCTGAAATGTAATCTGCTCACACAACATCTAGCCGGATTACGCGGCTCAGATCCTCGAAACCGATCCCGTCTTCGGGATTAGAGTGTACAGCAATAGCGAAACATAGATAATGCGATCACATCGTAAGGAGAACAGATGATAAATAGACGAAAAGTACTGCATAGAGGACTCCAACAGCATGCGAGCGTCCTTTCGGACGATCAGATGACCACTTCCTTTCGCCCAAATATGGATTCGTTTTTCCCTCTATTCACCATTCATCCTTCTACACAGCTTTCTTCCAAGGTGCTGCTGGTGTAGGTTATCTTCCCATAGGTACCAAACTACTACACAATACTACTTAATTGTTCTTCAAAAGATGCATCAAACTTCTAATCAGCCGTGAATTGTCGACTCGGATTAACGCCGCTCGGACAAATATGAAGGCACCGAAACGCCAGCCGAATAAAACTTTATGCCAGTGTCGTGTCAGCTAACAGAAGTTTGTTTTAAGATATACACTCATCAATTGACGATTCTGGCAATGTAACAACATGTACGGTCTAGCTCGATCTACTATGTGTCGGTGTATTCATTTAATTTTCTCACCGGCCTGCTCTGTCTTCCACGTGTCCTTCATCCAACGAGAACTAGTTCCTCGAACGACAGCTAACGTTTGTTACGCAAGAATCCCGCCCTCTGAGAAACCGGTCTACGAGGTTTCGTTTGAAACTAACCTCTCATGGAACAATTCAGATTCTTTGTTTCAACTCTGTTTTGCACCTCTTCTACAAGGAAATCGCACCAAAAATGGCTGCGCCCAAGGCGGGTGGCCATCTCATTGGATTACCGCTTCCGCCACAATGTTTCCTATACTATCCCACCCACGCTTTCAAATTGGAATAGATTTTCTTTGTTTGCCACAACTTCCATAAGATAAACAGTATCGTTGTATGGGTTTCTATCCATAGTCAGGTTCTGACTTCTGTAAATTCTGGTATACCTAGTAAAATGACGTAGCGCTTTTGCGAATAGTCTATTGTTTTCATGTTAACTGCCTCAATGAAAATCATCCATGATTCGTGTTGAATTATAAGGTAAAATAAGTACGTACATAAACTTTGACATTTGTCGATTAGGCGTTAAGTGAGAGGTGGCTCACTTCCAGCAAATTATCACAGATTGGCTACGAACTGGATCTGTCCCGGATCTGCACCTTTAGCGACAACGTTGTCGCTCTTCCTTTACACAGGATGGCATAGACGTACCCAGCTGCTGACCCAGTCTGGTTGTTCGCATTCTCTCTGCTCAGTCTTGATCGGCATCTATCGACACGGCTGAAACCTTTCTGCGATTCGCTTGCACTTTCTGGCTATGTCGCTTGTCGTTCTGTGAAAGAATCCGGAATCTGTAGGCGTCCTGGTTGGATTTTTCACTGCTTCGCGTCTTTCACATTGTATTACATCTGTGTATACATTCGGTTGCCTTCGGCTTAGGGTATCATCCATAACTCGTTCTTCCTTGTTTTTTACGATTCACAGTAATTTTTCTCTACGAAGATTCTAGTTTGTAATGGTATAGTGATATACAATTTATTAGGCCAAACACTTCAATAACACTTACAGTAAGACGAAAAACTTCATGGCAATTACATGATCAACAGCTTCTCGAAAAACTCACCGCTTTTTACATATTTTTTTCGTCTTCTGGTAAGTGCTACTGAAGCGTTTGGCCTGATAAATTGTATATCAGTATACACTTCCAGGCTCTGAAGAAGGCGATACTGCCGAAACGTCAGCTACTGTTGTGTTGTATTGTATTGGGTGTTTTTCTATGGAAGTAAATGTATGCTGTATAACAACATCGCGATTGCTGAACAAGAAAACTACGCATTCATATTTCAATGCCGAGGTTAATAGAAAGTCGAGCCTGGGAACTGTTACAAGATGTACCAGCAAAATATTTTCGACTTGTGGAGGAAGCATTGTCATTAAGACAAAAGATTGTCTTAGCTAGACAGCAAATTCTGGTTTGTGTTGATGTTTGTGTTCTAGCAACTGCAGCCAACCTGACCCCATTCACTTTACGCAGCCAAGTTAAACTGGTGCCCAGCAAAATCCTATGCTTTTCCTTTTAATTTTTCATGTTCTGGACAAAATGTACCGCATTGCCTCGTTTGTTATACAATAGGGAAAAAAACAATATTTGGATTTCAATCCGTTTTCCTTGTTTTCTTTATTCGTTTTCTTTAACAACATTTAGATATTTTACCAGTGGTGAAAGATCTCCGTAGTTTTTGGCGCTTTAATTCAAATCCATAGCATCGTCACCTTTTAAGGAAAGCTGTTTCAGTATTGCCAAACTGTGCCTTCAGTGATTCACATTTGCAGTTGTTTCCAGCTTTACTTTAGAGGAATTGGCACTTCAAGCTGTGCATTAAACCTTATTCAACAATTGTTTCCTCTGTGGCCATCTTAGCTATAAGTAGTTCAGTGGTGCAAAAATAATGTCATATTTCAGCTTTGATCCAACATATCTACCATGCCTATAGAGAATTCCACTCGCTGTTTTTAAGTTTTACCATTTGGGTTTCTTAGAGAGCCGTGAAACTTGACCCAGCTTTATTCTTAATTGGATTCCTGCATAGAGGTGTTGAACTGCTTCTCAACCAGGGTAATCTGGGTATGAATCTATTTGGACATAATCAGAGTTGGGAGTCTTAAGCACCCCACAGTGGAAAAGAATTTGTTAAATTACTTGTACGACACCAAAATTACGAGCGAAGGTGGAGCTATAGGCGATAAATCATTGGAGTTGACAAATCATTATGCGGGAAAGCTTTCTCATTGAATTAAAGGAACATGGCATCGTCAGAATGATCAGGCATCACGCAGTCGCGACATCCAACGTCGTTACCATTTGTTGCTGCAAGGTTGGTACCTCCCAGATGACAGCGATTGGAACCATTTTTCCTGAGAAGTAACTAGGGGATGAGAAGATGAACGTTTTACACTTAGTCTTTAATTGCCATTAAACTGTAAAAATATTTTGCAACAGAGGCATTGAATTGTACGCTGTGGAGCATAGTCCGATGATGTTCACGGACTTTCCTTCCAGATGCTGAGCAAATTTAGCATATCATGAAGCTTGAGAGTTGGTGGCGACTCCGTTCGCGAACTGGCCTCCTCTCCTCCAGCTTTCGACCATGGCGAGCACTTCGGCGTCATATTGATTAACATTCGGGTCTGTCGACTGGTTTCGACTCAACGTCCTCTGCCCAACCCCCATTCAGCCCAGACGTTCGGAATGAACGATCTCTTTCTTTAACGTGTCCCCGTTTGGTCCCAATTGCAGATGCTCCCGTGGTTGAACAGCAATCGTCAAAAGCTGATTAATATGATTGACAGAAATTCCAATATTCTGAGACCCCTGGTAGGATGTTTTTGAAACGTCCTGCGCGCCGCTGTTACACATTGTACAAGCGGCTGCTTGTTTTTGACATAATGGAATCGGATTCATGACGCCATGAGTCTGATTTTCTGGTTGAGAAGACTACGATTGGTCACCGCTGTCTAACTTAATCACTGAATTGCTGCTAGCGGAAGTCCGTCAATTGTTATCTGGAATTGGAATCAGCGCCAGTAGATTGAAGATTCGTGGCTGTGCTTTCACTATTCTTATCTCTATTCGTTTATTTCCGTCTCTTTGTTCTTTTATAATGTCTGGAACAGTGGTTTTGGAATAGAAGACTATAATTTGAAATTCTTTTTTCCAATTTCAATCTCAATCTATTCAAAATGTTCGTCGTCGATCGAACCCAGGTTGACGTACCATGTTGCCAACTTCGGTAAGCATCGCTAGAGGTGGTTGAATGTATATCTGAAATGGACGATCACTTAGCCTGTCAACGTATCTGCCAGTGTTGTTGTCCTTCCAGACAAACTTGGTACCAATTTGCAGAACGCGGAGCAATAGAGGTCTTAGTTTGCTCGGGGCGCAGCGTCGTGTTAATACAGAGCTGTTCTAACCGTTAGCGAAGATGAGGTTATTGCTTTCCTCTGCTTACTGCTTTCCAGTGCAATCATCGCCCACCTCAGTTTCCTACTACATCACTTCCTGTTGTCCACCAAATGTCCATGGACTTGCCAGGTCCACCACGTGTCGACCCGTCAACATTGCCGCTCTCCTTTTTTTGTTGCCGAACAGGTCTCCAGTGTTGTGAAGATGGAAGCTGTCGTGAAGAATGTCTCTATCAGTCGTCAAGCGCAGTAGCTGGCACTTTTTCTCACTTTGGTCTTGCTTTTTGCGGACGTGACTTCAGCGACTAACCCTTAGTGGAAACCTTGACACTGGTGTTTCCTAGACATGCCCAAAGAAAGGACTTTAACTTTCTTAATGTTCATTGCGTTTAGGCACTCTAGTTGTCGAACGTGTTCTCCGTAGCTTAGATTCCTTATTACTTTTTGTGAACGTGAAGTGAGGTGGAATTTTATTGTTTTGTTCTTCCTAAGCATTGAAAAGAACTTCCGCGTGATGACTCAATGGTCGCTAGCAATCGTCGTCACCTTGGAAGTATTGATCATCGGTATGAGAAGACGATTTATTTCGACGTGAAGTGTAGATTTTTTAAAGAGATGCGTTTGCTGCACAAGCAGTGGCAGCCAGGTGAA
This sequence comes from Angiostrongylus cantonensis, assembly GCA_009735665.1. Lineage (NCBI taxonomy): Eukaryota > Metazoa > Nematoda > Chromadorea > Rhabditida > Metastrongylidae > Angiostrongylus > Angiostrongylus cantonensis. The sequence continues at coordinate 1,913,270 of MQTX01000039.1, forward strand.
GTTGTCGATCACACCGACGTCGCTCGATGGAGAACACACAAATGGAGTCTGTTGGCAATGAATCTTCCATGTTAATGTCAAGAAACGAAGCGCAAACAGCATTCTTTTGGAAGACCCGACATCGAATATTGAGCGGAACTTTTTTCATTCTTTTCATTTCCTCATATTCGTCAGCACGAAAGTCTTCATGATTTGCGTGTGCCGTCGGTTAGTCTTTGAGGTGTTTTGGTTCTCTTCCTGAATGTAGATGAATACTAGTTGAGTCCATTCTTTCTGAAATCCTAACATAACCATGTTGAGGTGTTCCCAAATTCTCATCACATGACAGCCGCTAGCTTTTGTAAATCGAATGGGGCTTTTAACAGACACGTTTGTTGCAACTTTGGAGGATGGAACACTTGGTTACCTCGGTTGTAGTTGAGCCAGCGCTTCACTCGTACAGAGTCACATCCCTGCCATTGCGCTATCTGCTCCCAGAACTCCATTCGACCTCATAAATTCGCCTGAAAAACTTCGTTTTATTGTGTCAAACCTCACTGAAATCTGTTATGATTCAAATGCAAAAAAATCAGTGTGGATTTGTTGATTGCTGACCATTTGATGTGATCATGTATATTGTACTTACTATTGATATATTATTCGTTTCGAGTTCACGCTATGTTGCCTTGAATTGAACGCATTGTAGTTCATGCATGATATTACAGATGGGGACCTTTGGCCTGTGGTCGGCCTATGGAGCCTTGGGACGAAGCATTCGAGCTCTGTACTTCTGCTCAGCTATATGCATAATTGCAAGTCTTTTACAATTACATGTTTCTTCTTTTTATGTCATTTTCTCTACTTTCGCTTTTCGGTGTAGATTTGAACAAGTGGGGTGGAAATATCATTAGATATATTGGAAGAAGCTAGGGATTGTTGGGAACACGAGTGGTCTTCAGTATACCCAAAACTTTGAAGGTTATAAGAAAGGCAAAATTGGTTATGGAGTCGTGATCAAAGCATCATTGTAGAGACATATCAAATCAAACAGGATATTGATGTTATAATCTTTTCTGGAAACACTTGACGATTTAAGATCGATCAATCCTGTGAAGAAGAAGACCACCACCTGTGAGACATTATCTAGGGCTGTTCCGACATTGAAATTTTACAAAAAGTGTCATGTGGCAGAAGTTTATCGCTTTCTAAAGAGTTGCGCTAGATTGAATATGTTCAGGTGTACTCAACGGTGTGCATCGTCTATGGCGTCTGGCTGGTAGCCTCCAGGGGTCAGTACGCCGAGTTGTTGGCGCCGTCGCTCTACGTCGACGTCGCCAGGATTCTGGCTGTCGTGTCGGCGTTGGCTTTGCTCAACCAGATCGTGTGCATATTTTCCATTCGAAGGGAACTTCGATTCTGGATCTATGCGGTGAATACGCTAAAGGCATTCTCATGCCCATTTTTACAGACAGACACCAGCTCTGCCACTTTCAGTTTCATTGTGGCTTTAGATTTTTGAATTATTTAGTGTTTGTAACGCTTCCAAACGAAGATTTCAAAATGAGAAGCTTGTAAGGAACAACGATCTCTAGCCTTTTACTTTCGAAAGTCCACTTGTTGAAAAATGGAAATAAGTTTGAACACCCTTATGGGGCGCAGTGGTCGGAGGAGCCCTGCAATACACTCGTGGAATCGGTCCTCGCGCCCATGATCCACCAAGCCATCCATCCCTGCAGGGTCGACATATTGGTACCAGACCTATCTGGCAGGATAGCAGCACTGATTTGATACCTAGGTAGGCCACCGCGAGTCATTATAAATGCCAAATATGCATTCAATCACCTCCAACGATACTTAATGAAGTCGAATGCATGGCGCATCCCTCAGGGATTAATCAACGCCGAGAGCTTTATCTTTATCCTTTTTAATACATTATCTTTAATCCCCTTCCCGTTTCTTTTCATAATGCCATCGTATTTTTTTCAATTTTTTTCCTTTTCGTCTCACATCAGTACACAACTTTTTTTATATTGCTTTAAAAATATTCACCTTTATGCATATCCTTCTTCACATCTTTTCTTCCTTGGTTCTCAAAGTCTTGTACGGTACTAAAGTAGATGCGATAGTTTTCAGTCGGCAATTGCGTCGCTGATCATCTTCATCATGCTGTTCATCGGCGGAATCATGGGCTTGGTGTTCAGGTCTCAGGTATCATCTCGCCATCTCTGCCGCCGTTATCTCATTCAAAAGATTCGTAGACATTTCCCATAAGCGATTACGTGTGCCGTTTTTAGCTGACTACCCAAATACCACTCCGCCTGAAGATGCTCACCTCCTTGAAGGAGCTCTACGGAACGACGGAAATGCAACAGATCACTGATGCATGGGACCAGTTACAGTCGAATGTTGGTTAGCATTCTATTTTATATTAATAGTCACTTTGCAAAAACAGTGGTTGTTATTTCCCACGAATCATCGAAGAAATACGTTGTCATAGAAATCAATAATGAATATGAATAATGAATATGAATAATAATGAAATCAATAATGAAATCAATAATAGTACATGTGAACGATGGTTAGAACCGACGGTCGATAGTGAGGGGTTGCTTGTTGTACCAGCCAAGATGGCAGTTATTAGTGATTCATGGAGCTCATAAGCAATTTGGTAAAAATATGCTGGTATTCAGTTCCATATCCATATCTATTTTTCACTCAAGAAAGAGCTCTTTTGCAATTTCTTAATTTCTGAAGTTTCCTATATGACAATTTTGAAAAGTAAGAAAGGCCTAGAAGAACTTTAACGGACTTCGGTGCCATTCACTACTATCTTTTGTTTCCGTTTTCTTCAGATAACAGCAGGCCGACAGAAAGACGATATTCTGATGGCTACCTTGTCCGAAAATCTAAATGATAGATTCTGAGGGCACTCAATTATACATCTTTACGTACTTTTTCTACTCTTATCTACTCTGTAGTGAACATCAGTATTCCACTTCTACAATCAGCCCTGATTTTATGATAGATTTAGCAAAGAAACTTATCTTCAGCAGAGTCAATGTGACAGCGGTCTCAATACCTACTTGGTTAGCAATTTTTTAGTAGGTAATAGGCTGGAAAAGTAAGAAGTTTGCTATGAATTTATTCTTGCTTTCAATTCGCCAGTACTTCAGTATTACTTTAGTTTGCTAGTAAAACAACTTCGTACTTGTGGATACTTGTTCATAGGCAGGCCTCCAGAGAAGAGTTGCCATGAGTTCTCTGGTAGGGTGTTGTCGGCCAATTTCTTACGTAGTGACTTCATTAGTTGGGACAGAGCACCATGGCGAGGTGGTCTGATTGTTCCAACTATCCTGACATGCCCTAGTCAGAGAGCGGCATCTTCGTCTCATTTTCATAAGTTTTCCATTTCGCTCACTTGGATCGAAATTATTGTTCCATAAAGAAATCACTGAAGTTGCTAATATATCAGAAATTGGACCCGAGAAAGATCTTGCTTGAGTTTCCCTCATTTTAGCTTTTAGGTTTTGGAGAGTCGGTGTTATTGAAAGAATCAACTTGAAATGAGTTTAAAACATAAAGCCTGTAATGCATTGAATACAGGCATTCGATGCTATTTGGAATAATGATCGCCTTTAAATTTAATCCAAAATGTTTCAATTTGTAGCGAATTTTATGAACTGCAGTAAAACAGGTAGGATCTATTATCATTTGACTTCGGATTCTTTGAATCCGATGGGCTACGTTCCAGCCATTTTATTCCTATAAGTGTCATATGTCAAAGTGAAAAGCCATGATTTGGTGTGCAAAAGGAGTGTTCAGGAGGGTTTCGACGTTGTGGGTCTATCAAGGTCTTCTTTCCTCTTAGTTTCGTATTTATTGTGTCTGTCGTTTTTTTTTGTGCTCATTTTTCTTGTTTTTCGGGGTCTTCTTTTCTGATCCTCATAAAAAGTGAGTTAGTAGCAGAGGAGCTGGGGAGCTTCATTTTAGTGTGAACATGGATGTTGCTGAGGTGCTAAAAGAAATTTTAACGTGCAAGCAACTAAACAAAGATGGCAGTCGATGGTTCGCGATTTACGAGCAGGTGATCGCAATGAAACCCCACGTCGTAGCCCAACTTTCTAGAAATTTCTTTACCAAAATTGCACTAAACACATTAAAAACTAATTTGTATACGGTGAAGTGTGCAATGAAGAGTTCGCGCGGAGATACAACTGTCTTTAGATGAATTGAGGATACCATGTTTCCTATCTGATTCGGGGATATTTTTCTGGCAAGTGGTGACATGTAACATTTTCTGGAGCTAAATCTAGAAGCTACTAGTTTCATATATTAGAAGCAGGATATTCTCAAAAGATTGAAATTACCAACGCTTTTTCTGGAATTTTGGAAATTTTGGAATTTGCTCCCAATGGTATTACCGCCTCACCCTGGCTGGGATGTGTTCCTTGGCGTCGTACTGCGATGTACAGCGAAGGGATTCATCTCCCAGCTGTGTCTCCTAGGCTTAGAAGGAGTCCGGTGTTTCTATCCGGAAGCCTAGCTAAGAGTAAACCAATACCAGTATCCACCATCGTCTTGGTTTCAATGTCGAATGATAGTAAATCTCCCTCTGATCCACAAAGGATGCGACTGCCTGTCGTGTTGACAACCTGGGGCAGGCTTTGGCCAGGCTGTCCTCGGTATTCCATGGAACCACAATGGCTTAGCCAGCAAATGTTCGGAAAATGGTGATTATGCTAGGGCCCGCACAACTTGTAATGACGGGCCGTTAAAGTATCAAGTATCTAGTATTTTGGAATTCTGATGTGTCTGGAAATCTGCCCTCTTTCGTTTACAGTTCAAATGCTGTGGAGTGCACGAGCAGGACGACCTGCATATTTGGCGCACTTCTAAGTGGTACATGCACCAGAAAGTTCGGCCAAAGAGCGAACTGCCTGCTTCGTGGTGAGTTCTGGTCTCAGAGCGTATTGTGAGCACTGAATGAGTGTGAAACGTCACCATGTTAAGAAAGAAAACAGAGAATTGACATCCAGTTAAGATCGCCGTTGCTGCTAAATTGTTTCTCTTTGGTGAATTCCTTGTTTCCAATATTACCAAAACCCAACTTTTTAGTTGAAATTTCGCGTTTTTATCTACTTACCACTTCGAAATGTTTCTAAGAGCGATCTAGTCTGTAAAATTAGTGAAGCTTCTGTGTTTTTGATGAGTGGGAGTGGCATTGGGAGCACATTAAGCAACTTGGCAGGGAATTATTACATCAATAAGGTTGAAATGTAGGGTGATGAAAATGGGAGACGGACAAGGAACAGAATCCTTGAGTTTTTCAATTTTTTAGTCGTGAAAGTTTTGACTTGTCTTTTCTTTTCAGCTGCGTGCGTGAAAAACTGTCACAGTGCCAACTGGGTGATCTGGACAATCCGGACAACTCGACCACGTACACGGCAACCTGCTACATGCCATTGAGGAGCGATTTGCTCCACGTGGTTCACGTCGCCACATGGATGTCGATCGCAGCAAGTGTCGCTCAGGTTCGTCTCACAAGGCACCTTTTGGTCTTTGCTTGTGGATAAGCGCAATACATTGAAATTTCAACATCACATCCATGCTAGCGAGCTCGAACTTTCTTCAGACACGCTTTGTTCTTAGTCATTCTAAGCTGGTAACGCTGTTATTTCCACCTACCGAAACACTAACTTCATGTCAGTAACGGATTTTCAGAAATCTATGTACAGATCAAATTGGTATCCTGGGTGAATCTTTGTGAATAGAATACGAGCGCATTAGCTTATCAGTTAGAGTGACCAACGCTACTATAGAAATCATAAAAGGATAAAAGGATAAAGCTCTCGGCGTTGATCAATACATGAGAGATGCTCCATGCAATCGACTTCATCAAGTACCGTTGGAGGTATTTGAATGCATATCTGGCCTTTATAATGATTCGCAGTAGCCTACCGATCGATACCATCGAACCAGTCTTGCTATTCTTCCAGACAAGTCTGATACCAATTTTCCGACCTCGTAGGGATGGAAGGACTGGTGAGCTATGGTCGTGGTGGTCGATCCATGTGTGTGTCGCAGGGCGCTTCCGACCACTGTGCTACACGCGCCCATATTTAATAGAAATCATAAGCGTCTGTTTTTTTGTTTTCCTTATTTCGCTTCAAAGAGAACTTTTCAGATGATACCGGCTCTCCTCAGTTCATGCTATGCCAGGCTTATCAGAAAGTAAGGCTTCTCCGACGTGCGTTGTTTTTCCAGTGCAATGTTTGCCAACACACCACCTTTGTACATAAGAATTACTTTCTGCGATAAGCATACTTCGTATTCACTGGGATTTTAAGTGTTTTCTCTAAATGCTGCAGTTCAGACATATCATTTAAATTTGTGTGTTTGTACGTGTAAAAGTACCACTTTGAAATCCTTTAAGTATTTGAAAGTCCAATCCTTTAGGATACTGTAGCATCCTCCGTTGTGTTTTCTGCGCCACAAATAGCACATTTTCGTTGTATTTTTTCCCTCTTCCTAGGTTTCTCTCCTTTATTGTATTTCTATTCTAGAGAAGCTCAACATAATATGATCTGTTCTTAATGATTTTCCTACCTATATTGTTAGTTGAGTTACTAGAAAGATTTTTTTTCAGTAGCACAACACCTTTTCCATCTTTTCCGTATCTCCTTCTGTGGCAAAGGGATTCGATAATATGCATAGAATAGATTGCAAGAATTGCAAACTGAGAAGAGTACAACTGTTTATAGAATGATAAAATACATAAAATCATCAGCGAAATTCAAAAACAATGCCATTTCTTTAAATCGCAATAATCTTCACAGAGTGAGTGCTGAAGTTGGAGATGAGACGAAGTCAATTCAGATCTACAAGGACGTTGGTGGGTGAGCGCAGGACGAGGCAGTCGCAATCTTTGCATATAAGGGATAGCGGACACCATTTCGGGGTGCACCGACGACGGTGCGCAGACGACACGTGGATGGGTGCAAACAGAAGGAGATCATTGTCAGTACAGAGGTACATGCTCAACATGATGGACAAATTGCAACGGCTTAGAATGAAGTTTGTGCAGCAAAGGCGAATGATTCGCCGTTCAAGTGACGGTTGCCTTATAAGAAAGAGATGGATCAGCGACGACTTCTCTTCTCCACGTATTTGCACGTTGCACAACATTTCTGACGGACCTCTCCAGAGTCGCATCTGAAAAGAGTAGGTTATCTGATAGGAAAGACACAGATAAATCCAGGATTACGACAATTTTGAATAGATAATGAGGTGATAAGCTATGGATTTCGTACAGGTAGGACTTTAATGCCGATATGCTTTGGATAAAAAAAGGATAGACCTTTCCGCTGATAATCAATTCCTGAGGGATGCGCCATGCATTCAACTTCATCAGGAGTCGTTAGTGGTGAATGAATGGACATCCGGCCTATTCAATGACTCGTTGTGGCCTAGCGATGTAGTAAGTCAGTGCTACTAGCCTCCAAAGAAAGTATGCTACCAAAGTGTCAAGCTCGAATTCGGGATGGAAGGCTTGGTGAGTCTGGGCCCAACTTGAAGTAATGGTGTTGCATTCTTCTCAGTTGAAACAAGAAAATAAATAACGCTTTATAGAAACCCACGAGTGGAAGACCTTGATAATATCGCAATACCGCGAGTTGTCTTCGCAGGACTCATCTAAATAGACAGCATAAATGAATTTAAAAAAAACTTAATGCACGAGAAAAATACGTGCAACAAACTGGTGTCGATAGAAGTAATCGTTAACCTCCAAAGATGGAGATTTAGTGTTAGAAAACAGAAGAATGAATGGACACATACGCGGTGAAGCTGTCTAAGGAGAAATGCAGAGCAAAAGCCTCAGTGGTGCAGTGTGTAAAACACGGGCCCCCGGAAAGGGTAAACGTGGTTCGATCCGGCCCGGAGCCCAAGTTTTGTGAATATCTCACCACCATTGTGGTTGTATATCACATCACACCCTGCCGTGAAAAATTGTAGTAGGCAGCAAATAAAAGGTTAACATTGTCTGAAGAAAGTTCATTGTAGAATGTGTGAAGACGTCTTCTATCTAGACTCACCTTGCTGTAAAGGTAGGGCAGTAGGACGACAAGGCGGAAGTGTGTTGGCGAAAGGACAGGCGCGAGCGGCAGGTGGGCGCCGTCCATCGCAGTTGCGGCCTGCCGACAGTCGGCTCGTCGCCCATACACAAGAGAGAAGACGCAACTGAAAGGCACCAACAATTTACACTTTAGTCGTGACCGCGTAAGCAGCTTATTCACACCCGTAGAGATCTACTATGAAGAAAGGTTTTGAATGGTATTACAGATACTACTCGAGAAAGCGACCATCCATAAATTTGAAGTACAACCAGAAGGATGTTAGCATATGAGAAAACCCGGAACCTCAAGCACTCTTTGAGCCCGCGATTACCCTTTCCGAAGCTTGCGCGTCATCACTGAGTTTCGCTTATATCTCAGCATCTTTGTGGTTGTTTTTTACATAATACCCTACCGTGAAACATTGTGAATCCATTAAGGTACCCAGTATGTCTTTGCTTTGAAGTTTCTGGATTTTTTGGTTTCGGAACTGCTTTTTTGGTTTATCACATTGGCAATGCTATAAAATCAACGTGATGCCGCACCTAACTTGGGGCTTTTTCAAGCGAAACGTACAATTTAAGCCTTTTTAGAATGTAAGTTTGCAAGCTGAAGAGAAAGAGTGGAATTAGCAAAGTGTTCGGGCATAAGTGGGACTCTGTTCGGGTATAATTCTACTCCACTGTGGACTACCCACCTGCACTCCGCCAGTGCCGCAATTCGAAGAACACGATCCCCAGTCCGACGCATGCCATTCGGCCTTACAACTGTCTGAAACGAAAGTTCAACTTCGAAAAGTTACAAATGAATAAGGACATTTTCCCCACTCCTTCTTCTCCACTATTATTCTCTAGGAAGAGAAATATTTCATTTCTATGTTCCCAGCACGTCCATGCTTCTTTGTCTTTTTCTTGACTAAAGCTACTGTTCTTTTCCGCACCCACTGATTGAACATCTTTCTACGAACTTTTTTATTTATTCCAGCTTAGTTTCCCAGCAAGAGTTTAGGGCATTGTCTCGTCGAATGGAAAATCGATAGCTTTTACATCGATGTAAGTGAGTGTTTGGGGTGCCATCTACGAAAACCTGTTCGAAACCTACATAAACTATCTCCATTGTTCACAAATCCAGCTGCTGTCGCATTCATATACAAAGGATGACCTATTCCTCCCTTCTAATTCAAGGTTATGGCGCAAAGTTTCTAACAATACTTCGATAAGATTGTAAATGGAATAAAATAAAGGGTAAAGCTCTCGGCGTTGATCAAACCTTGAGGGATGCGTCATGCATTCGAATTCATTTAGTAAGTCTGGTACCATTTTCATCCTCCCAGACAGATCTGGTACCAATTTGCCCACCTTGTAAGGATGGAAAGCTTGGCAGGCCATAAGCGCTGGGATCGAGTCCACGTGTGTGTTGCAGGGCACCTCCGACCACTGCGCCACAGGCACCCTTATGGAAATAGAATCACCTGTCACCTGTATCACCTGTAGTCCCGTTGATCGTCCAGTGACTCGAGCGGGCGCCAGTAAATCCCCCATTTTTCCCTGTCGCGTGCAAGAGCAGCCCAGTGGGTTCTGCCCGCTTTAGGGTCTCGTCGAGCATCATATCTTTCTTCTAGGCTTTTCGTGAAAAACGTGTCGGTGGTCTTCCTTCAGTACGTTTGACATCCCGAGGAATCCAATCACTAACAGCTCTCGTCCATCGGTTATCATTCATACGCATTACGTGTCCGGCCCACTTTATCTTCGACTGTTTGGCGAATAGAACGGCATCTTTGATTTTCGATCGTTGACGTAGGTCGGAGCTTCGGATCTCGTCCCTTACTTGTGTGAAACGGGATACTCCTAGCATCGTCCTTTCGACTGCGCGTTGGATAACGCTGAGTGATCTTTCTTCCTGCTTGCGTAGCGACCAAGTTTTGTACTTTTTGGACCGTCTTTTGTACTCTCGCGATACTACAATGAGCCTTGTTAACGTGTGAATGCGGTTCATCGTACTAAATCCTTTTCGAAACCCTGCTTGTTCGCATGGCTGCCCTTCGTCCAGTGTTCTGTCAATCTTGTTTAAGATCGAATGAAAAGTTTGTAGACGACAGACAGCGAGCAGATTGGGCGATAGTTGCCTATATCGTGTAGGTTCCCCTTCTTGAACAACAACACTGTCTTGCTGGTCTTCCACTGGGTAGGGATCTTGCATTCAGACAGGTAACGTGAGAAGAGCCGAGCCAGTGTGCTTGCGAGGACTGGCGGAAGGTTTTTCAGATGTTCTGGTCTCATCCTCTCCGGACCTGGTGCTGTTCGATTTTTCACCGACAAAATGGTATATCGAATTTCGGAAGGGAGAAGCAGTGGTACAACATATCCATCCTCTTTTATTTCATAAGACGGGAGGTGGACGTGGCTATCGAAGAGATCTGAGTAGTAATTGTGGATGATTTTCCCCATTGCCTTTCTGGACGCTGTTATTGCTCCGTCTGCTTTGCGAATGCTTTTCCCAGCCTCTGCAGCTTCGACCATTACTACTGCTCTTCTCTCTTTAAGATCTTCTTTTATCGCCTGTCTTCATTGTTTCGCAAGCTCGAACGTTAGTTAGCGGTTGCCCGTAACTCGTACGATTCCACGCTGGCGTATTAGCTCGAGAGTTCCTAGAGACAGGCGTCTCTTGGTGACCTTCGAACTCTCAGCTTTCATGGCGCCAACGTGAAGATATTCAACTTGAAGAATGTATGGTCTTCTCTGTAGTACCGCTCGAAGTCCATGTACGCTTCGACTTCTTCTTCGTCATAGCTTGATGTTGGCGCGTAAACGACGAAGATTGTCAAAGCCGGTGTTGATCCACATCTTTTTAATCGTAAACGTCCGATTCGGGTTGCAAGCTGATCGAATGAATCGCTGAATGTTCATGGAAAAACTCGTCTTGACGAGAACGCCGACACCGCCTACGCCTCTACTGTCGCATATTCCGGGGAACAGTTCTTCTCCATTGTCATAGACAGCGTTGAATGGGTGGCGTCGTCTCGTTTCGGCCAGGCCGATGACGCCGTACCTCATCATTCTTGCTTGCATGAGCAAGTCTTCTATCGACGACTCGGATGCAAGTGTACGTGCATTGTAGGTACAGATCGTCACCATAGTTCTTGATCCAGGCAGCTTCCATTAGCCCTGAGATTTTAGCAGCCTCTCCGTACTCAACTTACCCAATGCTGCGAATTGGGGGCTCTTTCGGGGTCAGGGGAATAAGGCCCGTTTCTTTTTACTATATTTAGCATATCTAATATCCGCGTATAGCTTGCTGGGCTCTAAACGTGGGGGCTGGTTATACTCACGGGTAGCTTGCCAGGCTCTCCCAGAGTGGATATGGAGCTTATTTGTTGGAGGCGACTTCTAACCGCCTCCCATATACTTCCCTGTCACTTGATTGCAGGAATGGGCCGGATTGACTCGTAGAATACAATCCGCATAAGGCGAGAACGCACTCACACACGCATCCATGAATACGCCTAGCAAATACAGAAAGTATGTGCCAAATCGGAGCAGCAGAAACAGGGAGTCCATCCCCTGGATCCACCTGCGTCTCAGGGAAGCAAAGGTCGCTTTTGGTCCACGATTAACCCCCTATCGTCCACCTGGGGACGCGCCACATAGCCTCGCGACTAACCGGCTCGAGATCCCTCATATGAGGGAGATCCGTGGATGGAAATGGAATACTCCACAGAATTAGACGTTTAGTATTGCACTTTGCTATTCCTCATTGCGAAGTGAACACCAACTCTTTTGAGGAACTAAAAATCGTAATTGAACGGTTATGGTTGAGAATATGTGGATGAATGTGGCTTTGACAATCCCTCGTAGTCCACGCACACCAATCGCACTGCGACGAAAACGAAGCCGAAGCATTCTTTATGTACTTTGGAAAGATTTACACAAAGGAATATACCTTCTTTCAGTGTTCATTTTTCACTATCATTGGCGATCTCAACGCTAATATTGAACCCACAATGACGTCTAAGCAACGTCACATTGAGACCCATGGATTGGAAGGCAGACATCACTGTGAACGACTATCTGAGCTCATCATGATGAACAAGACCTTCCATGACAACTTACAATACCAGAAGCCCCGCTCTACAAACTTTTCACTCGATTCATGCAAAACAAGGCTCTCATTCGAAAAACTCGTCGATTGGTGAGAACAAAAAAAGATATGGAAGATACTTGTTTTACTTTAAACATTACGAACATGTATTCCTACCGATGATCGGCATTTATGAAAAACTGAGAAAAGTGAGAAAAACTCACTATTTTCGCATTCTTTGCGTGACTTGGGCCTCTGTGTCTTGTCGCAATTCTGCTCGTCCACCACATCGCCGTTCGTCGTCAGACATCTTACGTCTCGTCGTTGCTTCGCAACGCCGTTTCGCACGCAAGGAGCTCTCAAGCACTGAAGTTATTCTAGTCAAATGCCAAGCAAAATTTGTCTCATAGGATACATTGCTGTTTTTTGCTCTACTGGATGTAGCAGTCAAGTAAGTGGAATTTATTGCTGCACATAACTTCTTCCTTACATTTAAGTGAACTTGTAGTAAATCGGAGGTTTAAAACTCTTCTTATGAATTCATAGTGATTACATATGGTAAAAATCAAATTTGTTTGGCGATTACAAAACTTCCGCTCGCTGATGCCCACTACTTGCCGGTTGCTAATAATAAGTCACGCAAGAGACTCGATTTCCCGTGCTGCCGTATGAGCCGATGCTTGATTTTGGTAAAGTGCTAACTGTGTTTTGGCACAAGACTTGTTTGGGACGATAGCAGCACTGGCTCGATACAACATTGTGAAGGGCCTTTTTGCATTCAGTCACCTGCAGAGATGCTTAATGAAGCCAAAGGCATAGCGGATCACTCAGGGATGTGCCGAGAGCTTTATCCTTTTGTTACTGACTGTGTTTAGGTCAATACGGACTTAAAGTAAAGTTGTCCACCACTCGATCATATGCCTGTCAGCATATAGTAACGATGCTGACTTTTTGAAAACGGACGGTGGTTTTTCAATAACTGGACAAGCGGAGAGGTTCGAAATTTAAAGTGCCTACAGCTAACAGCTTGCTTTATTGCTGTAGGAATATATGAAACTTGTACTCTGTCTTAAAATATATGCGCTTTCTGATGAAGTATGCGATTCCTTTCCAATGTGTTTATTATTGTTATATCGAGTCTCCACCCACGTTTCTGGGTTACTGGTTCCTTTCAGCTTTCCACATGCGATTTAAGTCGTTTTTCTTTACTGTGTAGCAATCCTCTTCGTTTTTTACTTGTGTTTTCTCTGCCATTGATTATTTTTATAAATTCCTATCACGTCGGCAAATTATGAAGATAATTTCGCCGTTGCTGAACTGAACTTCGAAATCGATTATGAAGTTGGGGCTATGAAGTGGGACATGTTGCACTTCTTGCAAGCACAGAATGTAAGAAAACCAAATCCGATGATGAGATCGATGATAAACCTGATGAGTCTATGGATATGACTTTTCTCGATATAGCAATATGACAGTTTCTTTACACTAACAGTGCTGATATTACGGTGAACGGCGCCGTTTTATCAGCACTCAAGCATTCACCTGTCAACGAGAATAATCTGGGGAGTACAACAAATCCGTATTGGACCTAGTTAAGCTGACGCTGCAGTCGCAGTCTCAGCGTTTAACCGTTTATGTTTGTAGCAATGTTCAAGTATCCCTTTGGTTGTATTTATTTACACGACTCGCCTCCAGGTAATGTGCACATTGAGTTCCTCTTCGCTGCGATTTGTTATTTCGCAACCATCATCCAAAAAGATCTTCGTTATGGATTCAGCAGCCACTCAAGGATTCTTAACCTTTCTTATGAATGTCGTTGAATGGTGTTCGAATATTTCTCTCATGGAATCAATCGTGAGACAGTCATTCTAGGGCGTTCGCAAATCAATCACCACTGGTATTCACCAGCCTTTGTTGATCGGAGGCAGTTTCCTAGACAAGTAGAGCGAATTTCGCGACCCTAACCGCATGGCAAAGCTTGCTTGCCTGAGGCAGTTTCGAACCAGGGACCATACGTATTATGGCAAAACATCTCTTACCATCGTGTTGCCTAAAACCCATTTATTATTACTATTGTTGTTATCCTCCCAACGGTTTACTGCCTTACCGTGGTTGAGAGGTGTTCCTGGGTGTCGCCAGGGTCTTCCAAGCTGAGAAAGAGTCCGGCGCTTCCATCGGGAAGCCCAGCTAAGTGTAAATTAATACCAGGATCCATCACCCTCCTGGTATCAAACTAATCGCATGGTGGCAAATTCTTTCTCAGATCCGCAAGGGCGGTAACTAGCTGTAGTGGTGACGACCTGGGGCAGTCTTTGGCAAGGTTGATCTCGAGACTGCAGGGAAACACAACGGCTATAGCAGCAACATTCCGAAAAGTGGAGAATATCCAGGGGCCCATGCAAGAAGTGAGGGTGGGTCGTCCAGGTATCTAAGCATTCAACTTCTTATAGTAATTATAATTGTCACCATTATTGGCTATATTACGAAGAACTTATGTTTCCATTCACTATAAAACACGTGAAAGTGAAGATTAAACAAAGGCTTTGTACTATGGAGTAGAACACTGCAGGCAAATGGCAACAGCAAATCTTACTTTGTATGTTTGGATGCCCTTCCTCATTGCTTGTGCGGGCACCAACAGTTTCCAGTTTTTCGGGGCTTCGCTGGTTTAGCCATCGTGTTTCCCTGGAGTCCAAGGTTAGCATGGCCAAAATTTGCCTCAGGTTGTCACCACCACAGGTAGTCGCCCGCTTTGTGGATCAGAGGGATATTTGCCACAAAGTGACTAGTTTGATACCAGGACCGTTGTAGATCCTGGTATTCGTCCACTCTTATCTGGACTTCCTAATGAAGAAGCCGGATTCCTTTTCAGCTTGGTAGACCCTGTCGAGTGAACGAATCGCACCACTGCGCATCGCAGTCCGACGCCCAGGAACACCTCCCAAGCAGGATGAGGAGGCAAACCATTAGGAAGTCTGCTATATCTTAGACTCAAACATCGTTACCCGCTTTAAATTGTTGTAAGGTGCTAATAGATTTCTCAAATGTGAAATCCCAACCACGGCAAAACGATAATCAAAATTTCGTTGGGCTTGAGGAAGAAGATACACTCATGTTGATATCGTGAATGCGACAGATTTTCCGTAATTATTCGAAGGAACAACCTCACTCCACTCGCTAGCTTCCCATCTAGGACACTCTGGTTTGTGGCACGGTCGCGTCTCTGGAGGTGGAGTTGAAGCCAGCACGGTGCAGAGCCGACGGTCAGCATTTTGACGCGCGCCATCTATTATCGCACTGCAAGTCACTTCACGAGCCTAAAACCCTCATTAGCAACTTTACTTTGAGGTTTGGATAACCAACGAACCTACTGTTACCTGATAACCGGCAACACCACAAGTGCTCTGCTTGCATTCCGTCCAGTGTCCCATTTCCCAACGTGCCTGTAGAATTTCTCGGTGCTTCTGCAATTCCTTTGCTGCTTCAGCGTAGTTGCCGGCGGAAAGTATTGACTGAAAGCGAATTCCACCTTCAAAAAGCCTCTGCTAATTAAAAAATATTACTCATTCAGATGATAAAGTTTCCAATAACATCCTTTTCAGTAAGAATAAGAAAATTTTGGATAGTTCTTAACAAATATCGAGAATGCAGTTGCACCATGTTAGATCATTAATAACTCAGCTGAGACCATTTGGACTTTATAAAGAAAGTAATAAAAGAGTATATTTTTTATTTTATGTGACCCGCCTTCACGTCTGTTATGCCGATCCCAGCACTTCTTCATATTCGATTCGTTTCCTCGCATCCATTGTCCACAAAGATCTTCCAACTTCTTACGTGTGGCTTCTGTTGCCGCTTGAGGATTTTCATTTCATCTCGAATGTCGTAAATGCTGGTCGAGCAATTCTTTCTTGAGTCCTAATATAGCCGGACCAAAGCGTTCCCAACTGGACTGCAGAAAGTGATTTTTTCCAGACAGGTCTAGTACCAATTTTCTGACCCTGGAGGGATGAGAGGCTTGGTTGGCTGAGAGCGCAATCGAATTAGCTGTATGTTCATGATGACGGACATCAGTACGATTGTGCTATCCGTCTCGTAAAAAGTATATATAGCATTATATTTTTAAAGAAGCACAACATTATATTTCCAAAGAGGCAGTTGAATGAAGATTAAAAATTCAATCAAAGAACTACAAATAGTCTTGCAGGCTTTAGTGCAATTTCCAATTGATTGATAATGCGGTGGGTGAGAAAGATGTTCTTTCAAAGGGATCTCCGAGACAGTGCTAAAGCTTCACGTCGTTAGCACTTTCCAATCAGTGACTACGGTACTGCGATGGCAGTGATTCTCGACACGGACTTACGCCTAGCTGGACTTCCAGTGAGTTATGCCCAACTTTTTCTAAGCCCAGGAAACCTCTTTGAACGATGAGGTCCTGCATAGTCCTCAACACCGTTCGATAACGAGGCTCACTATCGGCCACAAATCAGTAAACAACCATTGTGATAGAGGAGATGGTTCGTTCTTTACTCATTTTGTGAGCTGTATAACGTTAAACGTTCAAGGCACAATTACCTCAAATAATGAAGCATTTTTACCACTTCCTTTGTGTGTGTTGGAGGAGGCAGTGAGGCCTAGTCGATGGGGCTGAAACGAAAAACTTTTAAAAAAAACGGTAATAGGCAATACATGGAGGTGAAAATGAAATCTTTGATCCGAATTTTTTGTCACAATTTTGATAATTGGTACATAAAAGGATAAAAAAGCTCCCGGCGTTGATCAATCCTGAGGGATGTGCCACGCATTCGACTTCATTAAGCATCGTTCGGAGGTGGTGAATGCATATCTGGCCTTTTACAATGACTCGCGGTGGCCCACCTGTGTATCGAGCCAGCGCTGTTATTCTCCCAGACAAGTCTGGTACCAACTTGCCGATCCCGGAGGGATGGAAGGCTTCGTGGGTGTAGGCACGGGAATCGATTCCAGGTGTGTGTTGCAGGACGCCTGAGACCACTGTGCCACACGCGCCCCTAATTGAGACATATAGGCTGCAATTCTAGTTATTGTCGTGCTGCAGGTTCATTAACAAAAACGCTTAATATAGTTTCAAGTTCAGCGGCCGGCCATTAAATGCACTTCACCTTATCGTCATCACGGTATTTGAATCGGAGCGTAACGTTACCCTGCAGCTTGTTTGTATAGCACTCGTAGACGCCGGCATCCTCCATTCGAGCATGGAAGATCCGGAGATTCCCATTCGCAGAGACCTTTATGTGAGCTGAAAATCGTCTAACTAGGTGGAGCCGTTTTAAAGAAAAAAACTGGACGAACAATAGGAATAAAAAAACCTCCACAACAAGTGATTTTATGGTGGATGCAAATGTTGTCTCTGCATTACTAAATAGATCGAGGCAGACTTTTGTCAGGCTGACCTTGGGATCCCAGGAAACCACAATGGCTCGCCCAGCAAGTTTCCAAAAAAAAAGATGAAGATTGTGTTGGGGTCCGCACAACTAGTAAAGACGGGCCGTCCAAGTATCCAAACTTTATTCAATAGTTAACTATTTTGATGGTTTTCAAAACTAGTTGCACTACTTTGAAAAAATTTGGTAATTGATGGCACAAAAGCGGTTAGCAATGTTTTATGAACTAGTCAGCTAACTAGTCGACTGTAGACATAATCTTATGTGTAATGGCACGTGCATCATCGTCCCAGTCAGCAAATGACAGCACTCTAAACACTACACACCGTCATTTTTAATTCGTCGCCCATTTCTGGTCCAGTAAATCTTCTTCTTATCAAAATTCTTGCGAGGACATTTGATTTTGATGCTGGTCCCTAAAAATGCGCTGTATTATGTCTGCATATCTGGACTGTCAATGGAATTCTGCCTTGATAGAGTGTAGCCATTCCACCGATGCCCAAAGTTAATTTCTTCTCCGAAGCGTTCTGTTCGAATACTCGATTAGACAACAGCTGTGGTTTTGAGCAACGGCCTGGAAAACATCAGAGTATCTTAAACATAGTGATCAGTTTTAAAAAAAAGTTAATAAAAAGTGAAAAAATCTCATAACAAGGATTATCACCGCCAAATTAGCATGATGTACACGATCACTGGTGTGTGTGGCGCAGTGGTCGGAAGTGCCCTACAACACACATGTGGAATCGATCCCCGCGTCCATGGCCTAGTAAACCTTCCATCGCTCCGGTGTTGGCAAATTGGTATCAGACTTCTCTGGAAGGATACCAGCACCGGCTCGATACATCGATGGCCCACCGCAAGTCTTTGTAAAGGCCAGATATGCATTTAATCACCTCCAAACGATGCTTAATGAAGTCGAATGCATGGCGCATACCTCAGGGACTGATCAACGAAGAAGGTTGATCCCTTTATCCTTTATTTGCTCAAAGCTCTCGTTTTGATGGTCGACCAAAGTATCGTTTTTTTACGAACGTCGAAGGTGCCAATATTGTTAGTTCATGAATTTTGAGACCTTTCAACGTATTATTACAGGACAGTAAAAGTGAACACGAAAACGGAGTCACATGAGCAACCCAAACTTCTTTTTTGCCAGAGCTAGTCGTTTTCAAGGCGTGTAGATGGCACTGAGTGCGGAGACTGCTGCCAGCTTGAAATGTTTAGCACAAAACCATCAAAAGTTCCCTGATTAATGATGAAGAGGTGTTCTAAAACCGGCAAGGGACAAACTGTTGGCTTCGATCAATCCTTGAAGGATGATATGCATATCACAAACACCATTAAAGGTGAATGAAAGCATGTATGGTCCAAACAATGATTTGCATTTGCCTAACGATATATCAAGGCATTACTAGTATCCTCCCAAAAGGCCTGGCATCGATTTGCCGATCGCGTACGGGTGCAAAGCTAGGTGAGCAAAGAGACGCAGGAACAA
Organism: Angiostrongylus cantonensis; assembly: GCA_009735665.1. Classification (NCBI taxonomy): domain Eukaryota; kingdom Metazoa; phylum Nematoda; class Chromadorea; order Rhabditida; family Metastrongylidae; genus Angiostrongylus; species Angiostrongylus cantonensis. The sequence continues at coordinate 1,932,352 of MQTX01000039.1, forward strand.
ACTAACGTCTATTGGAGGGTATCTGTAACGAAGCCGTTATACGCGCCTTTTCCGCTTGACAAAGCTGTCTTATATTATAGCTGTCTTATACAAAGCCAAAATGCTCGGAAAAGATGAGGCTTAAACACTGTTTAAATCGACTGAACACTTTTGTGGGAAACTGTTGTGACAATAAGTATGGAAACTGCGGTTATTTGTTGTTAAGTACATAAGTAGGAAGGGTTAACATTCGACTAAGTTTGAAGTTGAAACACCCACCCAGGCTACACATCTGGACTGCAGGAGGCTTATCATCTGAGCATTCCTTCTCTGGACGTCGCTCTCTTCGTCCATTAATGTCGCGTCCTTCACAGACCACACTTCGTTTCTGCTCTCCAGACCCACACGAAGTCGAGCATTCTGTCCAATCACCCGTCTGGAAGTTTCGTGGTGGCAGAAATACAGGCAACTTATTTCTTTGCAAACTTCGAAGCTATTTATTCAAGAATATTAGCTATGGATATTTGAGTAAAACACAAACAGTTCACTTTTCGCCGGGAAACCATACAAAACTTCCCAACGGTTTACCATCTCATCGTGAGTGGGATGTGTTCCTGGCTGTCGGGTTGCGACGTATAGCGGGGGATTCATCCTTCTGGCAAGGTCTCCCAATCTGAGAAAGAGTATGGTGTTTCCATCAGGAAGTCTAGCTAAGAGTAAACGAATACCAGGATCTGTCACCGTCCTGGTACCAAACTAGTCGTGTGGTGGTAAATGTTCCCCTGATCCACAACGACGGCGACTACCTGTGGTGGTGACGAGCTGGAACAGACTGGCCTTTATTATAACAGCGAAACTCCGAAAAAATGGAGATTATGTTATGGCCCGCACAACCAATGAGGACGGTCCATCCAAGTCACCCAATAAGTAACTGTGAAAAACAATAATATAGCCCTTTCGCATATTAAATGTGCTGTGACTTTAAAAATATATAGGTGAAAATAATTCCATGCAGGAAAAATAGAATTGTGCTTCAACCAGCATGAAATTGTGATGGGCTGGAAATCTCAGCACAGCTTCCAATTTTTCTCTTCTGTATAATTTGGACCATTTGTTTGGTAGAGAAAAGCAAACTCAACGGACGAATGAGTACTTACGATCCAACTAGCTGGACACTCGACTGCACCACAGCTCTCGTTCTCGCTAGGCTTTGGTAGCGGACATTCTGCATCACGTAAAACGATATGCGCATCTGCTCCTTAAGTCAGTTAAACGTAAGTGTAGTAAAATAATAAATTAAGTGGCATAGAAGCATAGACACATTTTAAGTTCCCATAGGGCTTTGGTAATCTCGCAATGATATCGTCAATGTTGAAGTCCAGAGTGAAAACAGTACCAGCGCCAAGGAAAACAATCAACATAACCTTTAACATATGCTATGCGCTAAACGCTAGGAACTGGATTTTGTCCTTAACTCTTAGAACTCTGGTCTGCGATCGCCTATGTCGATAAATAAGGAATACGTCAACTAAAATCTGAATCGACCTTTCCACCAGACACTGATAAAAGATAAAGGATGAAGTTTTCGGCGTTGACCAATCCCTGAGGGATGCGCCATGCATTCGACTTCATTAAGCACCGTTTGGAGGAGATTGAATGCATTTCTGGCCTTTACAATGACTCGTGATGGCCTATCGATGTATCGAACCAGTGCTGCTATCATCCCAGACAAGTCTGGTACCAATTTGCCGACCCCGGAGGGATGGAAGGCTTAGTGGGCCATGGGCGCTGGGATCGATTCCACATGTGCGTCGCAGTGGCACCTCCAGCTACTGCGCCACACGCGCACTACCAGATGCTGAAGCGGCGTTATATTGTAAGAAGGAAGCGAAAGCAGTCGGTGAACATGCCAAAAAAGTTCCGCACCTTATATCTGAATGCAACGTCTTTATGAAGAATCGCATAACTAATACCACCTTCTCGGATTGACTGGTATGTCGTCACCTAGTTGGTAACATTTTCTGTCTAGAAGTTTTCTTATTTACTGTTTGCTAGTCTTTTCAATAGAGAAATGTCGGACTGTGAAGCTTCGATGACTTTGTTGAAAGATGAACAACTCTGTTTACATTGCAGCTCGAACTTAAGAGTGCCTCCATTCACGTTGAAGAGTAAAGCTATGGAAATACGAGGAAATTAAGGTAAAGCAGCTTAGAAATGCTCCAGACATACTCCACTAATCTATCGAAAGAGCAAAAATCATGAGATTAGTACGGAGATCCATTGCTATGCGCATCATCCTGTATCGTACCAGCTAGTCAATGTAACTAAGCGCGAAGTGGTAGCGTAGGCCATTTCTAACCAGGTTTTCGATTACTTTGTACGAAATGGATCGGAAAGATTTTTTGCTGTGCTGGTACTGACATCATAAAAGTGGCTACTTTTTGATATTGGACGAGGATTGCTAGGAATAACAAGAGGCATTACGGAATAAAATTTTTTGAGATTAGCAAAGATTGAAGACGAAATAGGAGTAAAAAAAAAGATGGCTATGGTAATGATAAGATTCAGCTACAGAAGAACGACCTTAAACGATATGATTTTGAATCTCAATCTCAAGGAAGGCACAATAAGTGCAGTGGCTAGACGACTGTACGGTTACACACTCGTGGTTGCTAATTAATCTCCACACCAACTATACCTGCTATCCCGAAGAGTTAAGCAAATTGGCACCAAGCTTCTCCGGGAAAAGCTCCATTCGATCCACGAAAGCCGGTGAATCCATGGGGTGAGGAGTTGGAGAAGCCCTATCATGGTTCTCCTAGGACCACAAAGAGAATCTACATCATCAGCATTCAATGATATTCATTAGGAAGACCATATTAAAGCCGAACACACATAATCCAAAGACCGAGAGGACGGATGCGAGAAAAGTTAATCGAATGGGTGAAGTGCTATGATTCAAACAAACTGTGATATTAAGCGCTGTACATAAAGAAAAGGTGAAAATTGAATAACGTCTGCTTTCGTTCTATAGATCAGGGTTTTGCACCACTCGTACAATTCTTGCATTCCATCACAAACCTACACATTGCGTCAAGTATTTTCATGGCTTCCATACAAAGTGAAAAAGCGACATAACGAAGAAGACATTTTGAAAGCGTAAAACTAGGAAAAATGCTAGAATGAATGCAATTCTAACTCTACCCTGAGATTTCACCAACTTCCTATTGGAGTACTGCTGCTCTCATTACTTAACAAAAACGGCTTTCTTTTCACAATGTTTATAGAGTGACTGCAAATATACATATAATACATTCAATACATTATATTGTCATTAATAATACAGTGTAAATAGCAGGCAAATTAACTTTTAATTTGATGGAATAAATTATGCATATTATGACAACGCTGCTGAGATATTTGCAAAACTGTGGATCGCAGGTGCCTATGGCGGGGAACGAACGCGCTATTGTCCTTTTCGAAGAGTAACGCGTTCACCACCACACCATGCCGGTCCTTCGTTTTGTCTGTCTCTCAGCTAATTCTATCTGCTAGTGCTCGAGGCACTCTGTAACACACACGTGGAATCGATCCCAGCGTCCATGGCCCACTGAGCCTTCCATCCCTCCGGGGTCCGCAAATTGGTACCAGACTTGTCTGGGAGGATAGCAGCAAGCAGCACTGGCTCGATACATCGGCAGGCCACCGCGAGTCATTTTAAAGGCCAGATATGCATTCAGGCACCTCCAAACGATGCTTAATGAAGTCGAATGCATGGCGCATCCCTCAGGGATTGATCAACGCCGAGAGCTCTATTCTTCTTGTTTGAATTTTGAATTCTTATGCGGTTAATACATTATATTGTTTATTAAATTATACCATTGCATTAGTACATTTATACGTTTTATGCTATATAAAGTTTACCCCTAGCCTTGCAGCAGCACAAAAATGTGGTATGTGAGGAAGTAGAGAACTAATAAATTCAGGAAATTCAAAGAGCATTAAACTATCAGTTGTTATAGGGGGCGGAGGAAATTTGTAATTAGTCCTCGTCAGTTGATGTTATGATAAAAGAGGAGCACCATAATGATGCTACCCTTTATCACCCATCATCTGAAGAGGAATACAAGAGCCAATACTGAAAGTTAAACAATCAACAGATCAAAGTGGCAAAGGCGACGGCCTTGAAATCACCCGCCATTCGAATCTTATAATGGATAGACCAACATGTCCCTTCTTATATTTACCTACTAAAAGACATAAGTTACTTGGACTTACAATCAATACACTGTCGACAAAGTGCATTTTACGAAAACTGCTGAAAACCTTTCAATAAGTTTTGTTCGAGTCTTTGCTTTCCTCAGAACTGATTGATCCGAGTCGATAATCTACTGTCACTCATCCTCACCCTGTATGTATTTGTAGCTGCACCGAGTCGAATCTTGTGCAGTGCAGCTCCGGTCGAATGAGAACCACACTCGGTAGTGCCCTTTTATACAGGACGGTAGCTGTTTCTTTTTTTTGTTAAAAATTGTCTCTTTCATCTTCTTTAAATAACCTTTAATGTTTTTTTAAAAATTTTTTTAGAAGGTAATGATTCCCTACGTGCTAGCTGATATAATATTGGCTATGCAGTATAGATTGTCTTCATGTGCACTTATCAATATCAGTAGGTAATCAGCAACAACTGTCCTGTATGAAAGGCGCACTTCTGAATGCGGTTCTCATTCGAGCGGAGTTCGACTGCAAAAGATGAGACTCAAGAGGATTACGGAGACACACATGGCGAGGACGAAGGACTGTGGATCGTCGACTTGGATGATCAGCTCTGAAGAAGACGAAGACATCAGCTGAATAAAACTTCTTTAAAACCTTGTGTAAGCCAAACGATTTAAAAAATATATAGTAATCATTTACGCCGAGGCTAAATGACGGTCGGTTCATAAAAAGTCAGAGAAAGACCATGTTCTACGGCTCTAACAGCATGTGTAAATTCCCGAAGGTTTAGATGGAACTTGTTTAGAATTAAAACCTCCAAAAAATTAAACATGACTCTCAATATAGTTGTTGAGTTAAGAAGAGGTGTTACTTTATTCTTTATTCTCGTAAAGCTGACGTCTCGGCAGTATCGCCTTCTTCAGAGCCTGGAAGGGTATACTGATATTGCAATTTATTATGCCAAACGCTTCAGTAACACAAACAGAAAGATGGTAACCTCAGTGGCAATCATATGGCCAACAGCTCTCGAAAAACACACCGTTTTTTACGTGCGTTCCGGAAGAACAGCTAACTAGAGTCACAAATGTTAATGAGGGCCCCACCCCACATCAAGAGTCGAGTCGGTAATACGTGGCTAGATCACCTGTGTTTCCTGAGCATTCGTCCTTGCTTATTCAATCTAGAATTCTTGTAAATTATCCATCCAATCCAATTATCCAATATCCATTATCCAATTTATCCAAAAAGCCTCAAGAAGTTTGGGCGTTGGTGTTCTGTCATCCTGTCCGAGGATATTGACTTTTATGTCATCGTCTCCGCAATGCTCCTGTTTCCTCTGCAACCCTAAGGGGGACTTTGTCTTGTTTTTTTGTTTGTCATCTAGCTGTTCTTCTACACAGATACATACCTGCCCGTTTCGCCAATATATTCACCTCCGCAATTATTAGAAAAGATCAGGTATACCATACCCGAACTCGTTCAATCACCCTCCCTGCCATAAGAGCAAATTACGTAATTCACTGTTTCACATAGACGGTAATATAAGCGGTTATGAACTAAGTGATGACGAAGAGTATTCGGTAGTATTCCAATTACCGTCACCGTTTTCTCTATATCTGCCTTTCTTAAGAATTGTTTTATAGCTACATTTATCTCGTAGGGTTAGCATTTCGCAGCTATTGAAGGTGGCTAGTTGACGAGCCAAGTCGCGCGATTCTTCCTTCAGTTCCCTCTTCGTGTACACAGGTAGCTGTTCGAAACATGTTTCTCACAATCTCCCTCTTTGTGTGTGAAAGCTGGAAAGAGAGTGAATGAGTGAAGATGTTTTTGCTAGTTGTTTTCCTGAACCACTTTATCAAATAAATGCTATCTGATAAGTCGATCTGAACGTTAATGGAAGCCAGTTTTCTTTCGGTTTCTCCGAGAGAAATTTAATGTGCTCAGACTTCTCATTCAATAATTCAAAGCACAAAGTCCATCTCGTCTTGCATAGATAAGATGATAAAACAATCATCTATGCCTCTACAGTGGAGTAGCGGCTGGAGATCGATAACGAGGACTTCCATTTTAGATATGAGCACAATGGTGAGACTTGTTGCCAGGCGCTCTCCATTGCCATCATTTGAGGGTAATATTTATTTCCCAAACCTTCTGAAAATCAAGCAGTTTAGGCACTCTTTTAAGAGAGCCATAAGCCGCCGAACAGACAAGCCATGCATATGTATTCCTTCTTCATGTTCAACAAGATGTTCGAGGATAGCTTGCACTGCGGAGTCATTCGATACGTTGGTGTAAAGCGCCGAAACGTCGAAGGACTCCATCATGCACGCCTTCTTAGGAGACGCGTCACGTAGACGTTCTAGGAACATTTGGGTGTTCGCGAGGTGACTTCGAATATGTTTAAGCAACTGGGTAAGTATTGGACCTAGAAACGATGTTATTCTATTCGTTGGCTCGTCTTCACAACTGATAATGGGTCTAACGTTGACGAATGATGGATTGGTGGACGCAAAATCATCAGTTGATACTAACTTACGTAGTCACTTTTTATTTACTGCGTTTTTTTTCATGCCAGGGCATGATATGAAATATAACCACAATGATGCTGAGGTATTTGCAGAACTGCGCACCACAGGTGTCTGCTGTGGGGAACGAACGCGCTGTTACCCTTTCCCAGGGCTAACGTGTTCACTACCACACCATGAGGGTCCTTTGTTTCGTCTGTCTCTCAAATCAAACTAACTTATGTGTTGTAATAAGCAACAATAAGAGGAAACATATTGGTCTATCCATTTCAGGACTAGAAATAACGGATGATTTTAAGCATGCGGCCCTTGCCACTTTGACCCATTTATTGTTTAATTTTCGGTTTCCCATTTCAGACGATGGGCGGTAGAGGATAGTATCACTAAGATGTTCCTCCGTTATCATAACATCTAACTGGCAAGAAATAGCTGCTAACTCTCCCCATTTATCACTAACTGATAGTCTATTGTTCCTTGAATTTATTAACTCTCTAATTTCCCGTATACCACATTTTTGTGCTGCTGTGAAGTTTGGGATAAACTTGGTATTGCGATAGTGACACTGAATTGAAATATGATTGCCTAAATCGTTAAAATAACGGCAACAGCCTAAAAACACTAACCATGCACTGGAAGACACCACTGCGTCACCCAAGAAGAAATCCCATTTGTTAAATCTTTTTGCTTTACAAAATAGAGTCTTGGACGAAAAATAGCGCAAAAGGGACACGCTTTGTGAAACTAAGGAAACTCAGAATTTCGAGAAGGTGGTGGACTAAAAGAATCTGCATCTTCTCACTAAAAATCTTCAGAATCTACCTACTTTTAATCCGGATAACAAAATTCACTATGAGCTGGCACGAACGTGTTAGTAGAAGTTTAAAGGCCTACTTATTTTTGTGAATGTAAGAATTTAAATCAATGCTTACCGTCAAAATTGTGCTAGAAGTAGTCCTACATAAGCGTTGGATGAAAAAAAGTGTACAATATGAAAAAGCTCGCCTCCACTGCGACTCACAGGCCGAATGCATCTCACGGATCGGATAGCCGAACCGGTACCACACGAGACCGAACATACACCGAAGTCGCCGACCTAGATGCTGTCAGTAAAGCGAAGATGATTTAAGCTTTAAGTGTCCTGTTTCCTTTCATTCCCTTCTTCCTCCATTTCCTAATGATTTGCAGTTTTCAATGAACATTACTGAATCTAAACATGTAAACTACACAGCAGGTTGATGCAATCGCAACATGAGTTCCAGCTTCTGATCTTTTTTATATGGAAACGAAATGATGGTAGCAGATCGGCTTTCTGTTGAGGACTTGGAGGAAATATGCATTAGTACTTGCAATCCTTCGAGACAAGATGTTGCTGCTGGTTTTCTTACCTCAAAGTCTTAAGCCATGCAGTTGTTTATTTTTGAAAGCTGTACCTTCAGCAACAACGTAACGCTTGGCCTTACAATACTTCTTGCGACGGATGGGCCCCAGCTGTATTTGCGATTATCTTTCGTTGATCAATGGTTTGCAGCTACCCTTTGCTTGTCATCGGCTAAGGGTTGCCACATCCCTTGTCCTTATTGTAAGTAATAGGAGGTTTTTTCCTTAGACTGATGGGATAGGTGGGACCACAAGACTGCGCTTCTAATTTACCCTTTACTAGAATGATCGACTTATGAAATACTATTGAATATTACCTGTTTGGTAATAACCCCAACCCGGAATATATTGTACCTGCTCTGACTTTGCCTTAATTTCAAAAAACCTTTTAAAGCGCTCCAAACTTCGTTATAAGAAAAAGAATGGAGAGTTTCCCATGTACCTGCCATTGAGGCGGACAGGCGTGTTGGTTGCACTGTCGGACGAGTTGTGGTGGACGAGTTCGAGCGTCACAGTTCGACCACGGGACGGCGCGACCGCTGGCTGTCTCACGACAAAGTAACGCTGCTTTTTGCTTACCTGAAAGCATTACATTATTTTTCTACTAAACCACTAGGTTTTTTGAAGAACTAATAGGAAAAACGAAGTGGTCACGATGACTAAAACATCAACGGGTGTAAAAATGTAGTTAATTGACAGAATAATCACCAGATTGGATATTTGTACTGCGGACAAACATAGGCTGCAGACAAGACCATATATTACCCATACCTTTCAAGAAGACGCTCTGCTATATTTAAGAAACATGTGGTCATTATCGGTATTGTAATTTGTCCTATAGTGATTGTTCCACTCTTTGACGGTAGATCCGAGACGTACCACAAGCTGTCATCAGAGTATGATAACCCATCCTAGGAAATATGCTATTATGATTTCGAGCCACTTCGAGAATGTCTGTGGACCATCGACAAGGGTCGTCGGCACCGATGAAGAAGAAGACGTCGAAACGTTAGTCGCATAAACATCTCGTATCAGTCTCATGTAAATTCAACAATACAAATACATGTTATTGTTCCCACGACCGACTTTCTATTAACCTCGGCGTTGATCAAATAACTCTTCGTATTCTTGTTGAGCAAACGCAAGGTGCTCAACAGGAATACGAAGAATTATATGTTATTATTATTTTGAAACCGACTTTCTTTTAACCTCGGCGTGACTAATCAATATGTATTCTTGCCTTGAGGAGCTTATACGAGGTTGATAAATATTTATTTTCGGCTAACGTTTCGACGTCTTTGTCTTCATCAGAGCCGATGATCCGAGTCGATGGTCCACGCTTGTTATTCGTCTCGATGTAGCGGCTTCGCCTTCGTGTCGACTCAGGCCTTCTTCAGCGGTCCATCTTCTCGAATGAGGCACACTGATTCGGTGATGCTCTTTTATATGCTCTACGTTAGCCGAAAATAAATATCTTTATCAACCTCGTGCAAGCTCATCAAGGCAAGAATACATATATGTTATTATGTTCAACATGGTAATATTCATTGTGCTTGTTACATCTTCTAAATTCCTGCACTCCGAACTGTTTGCTGCACATCTTTCACGTGTGTTGGTCGAGCAACTTTGCCCTGAGGATCACCGACGTGCTGGAAAAAACTCGGAGTGAAGAGTAGTAGCTACGCTTTCAACAATCTCGGAATCGCAGAGGAAGTGACACTGGACCAGCATACAACACATTTAAACAGAAAACTCCGGTGTTTTAAATTGCAACAATGAACGCACGGTAAGCAGATGAGATTGTGCGACACTACACATACAACGCCAGATCAGATTTCTTACTATACAACCCTCACAGAAAGATTTTTTACAAGTTTCGTTTAGTTAACGACACCTATGTAAGAACATACAGTATCCGCTGGACGACACTAGCAATCGGAAATTCGGGTACACCTCTTAATTTATGTAGCACGAGATACCCTTAGCATCGTCCTTTCGACTATACGTTGCATAACGCTGAGTCCTGCTTATCTAGCGACCAGGTTTCTAACGCATAAGTAAATCAGGAAGAGTCGTAGAGCCGAAAGGTTGACCCGGAAACGCATATTCTTGGTCCTCTTCACTATGTACTCGAAGCTTTCGAAAGCTCCCCATGCTGCTTGGTTCCTTCGGCTCAACTTTAGAGCTAAATCGTTCATCATGCTGACTTCCTCACCTAAATATAGGTAGCTGGAACATTTAGAGATATTCATTCTGCTGGGATCGAATAGGACATACAAATTCAATCACATTGCTTCTGTGCGATTTAGTTGAGAACCAATCCTTCTTTAAGTCTTGTTGAATTCAGCCAGCCATTTTCTGCTTTCGTATTGCTTGATGTTATAATAACGATATCCTTAGGAAAACGAGAACATAATTGCTAACTGTCGATTTCAACCCGTGCTAACCCACTCCAGTGTTCGCATGACGTTCTCGGAAGCGGATGTAAACCATTTTGGCGAGATGCCGTCAAGTTCTTTTTGGGCCGACGCTAATATCATTGCAAAATGACAATATTCTTGTTGTGGAATCATATTTTTATTCGTATATAACCACCAGAGGCCTTCATGTACTGACTGGCTACGCACTCGCTGTCCAAAGTTCCCATGACTGCTTCCGTATCAGCTGAGTCAAAAAGCTTTCTTCAAACCGATAAAAATGAGACGGAGCCCTCTCTTGGACTCTCGCAACACTTTAATGGGTGTTACAATCGTGTGGATGTGGTCCATCGTACTGATTCCTTTTCGAAGCCCTACTTGCTAACACGGTTGTTCTTCGTTCAGTCCTCAGCTTATCGTGTTTGCGATGAGTCGAGTGAAAAGTTTGTAGACGACAGAGAGTAGGCAGATTAGGCGATAGTTGTCAATATAATGGAGGTACCCTTTTTAGCAATAATGCGAACTTGCTGATTTTTCATTGAATAGGGACTTTCAGCATTTTGGCAAGTAACATGTGAAGAGACGAGTTAGCTTGATGATTACGACTGGCGTAAAGACCTTCGAGTGTTCATGTCTTGTCCTCTTTTGCAGGCTTTCAAAGTCTCAGCTTTTATGACGCTACTGTAATGATGCTGAGTGAACTGGTCATATTTTTCTTCAATGTTATCGCTAACGACGTTTTCCCTAGAGCCAGAAAAATGGTGTAAATTATTCCCAGTTTATGGCAGTTTCGGAATTGCGTTTCTTGTCTGGAAGGATAGTGGCACTAGGTTGATACATTGGTAGGCCACCATGAGTGTCTAGGTCTGCATTCATCTACCTCCAACGATGCCTAGTGAATTCGAATGTATGGTTCATTCTTCAGGAATTGATCAACGCTGAGAGCTTTATCTTTTTTTATTTTATTTCGCTGTGGTACTCTTCACTTGAGTTACTTCCATGTCCACCATTAAGAGATGGGCGTTTGGAATTGCGAGTTATCATAAAAGGACTCTGTCGTTATGACAAGCTTTGAAGGCCACTCACGTTGCTCGTTCCGTGGATCCAAATGTGACGTTCTTCAAAAGTTCCTCTGGGTACAGTCAGTGTTAAATCGCTAGCGATATGATAACCTTGAAAAATGAATGATCTTCTCTGTAGAACTTCCCCAAGTCCATACAGAACGTTTCGACTTCGTCTTCATCATAGTTTGATGATGGCGCGTTAAACGACAAAGATTGTCAAAGCCGGTGTTAAGCCACATCTCGTCACACGTAAGCGTCCAACTTGGGTTGTTATTTGTTCCTAAGAATCGATGTTCGTAAGCATACTCGTGTTGACGAGAAGACCGGCAATGCCGACTCCTCTACTCTCTCATGTCCCGAGAAACAGTTGCTCTCAGGTGTCATAGATTGCATACAATGGATAGCGTCTTCTCGTCTCTGCCAGTCCGATGACGCCTTACCTTTTTGCCTGCATGACCAAGTCTTCTATCGACGATTCAGGTGCAAGTTTCCGTGACTTGTAGGTACAGACCATTATCCTAAACCATTGCGATAAGAGGCAACTTAGAATGGCCCTGAGATTTTAGCAGCCTCTCCGCAACCGCCCTATCCAACGCTGACGTATCTGGGCTCTTTCTGGATTAAGCAGATAAAGCATTTAGCATTTTATAAACACGTTATTTCTTGGTTAGCCCTGAACGTGGTGGCTGGATAGGCTTAGGGGTAGCTTGCTGGTCTTCACCAGAGTAGACGAAAAGCTTGCCTGTTCGAGACAAATCCCAATTGCCTCATATATCCACAGCTTCTAGAACATATAGTACTCCGACTCAATTCTTACAAGTTGGTCACCACTACTTACATGCCTCACTTGCGCTACAAGTGGTCGGAACGCATATTTAGCTTGTGGACGTGTTCCTGCACCATCTTTTTCCAGAAAGTGAAAGGGGAGATGGAAATAGTAACTACTGCCCGGAGCTTCCTATACAATATTTTCTCAAAAACCACTATATAAAATTAGCAGAATTTTGCAGAAGATATTTTCTTACATGGATCTCAACTTAGCGCTCTATACCGAAATAGTAGACTTTTTGGAATACAAGTTACTCCTTGTCCAAACTTTCGTTGTTAATTACCAGAAAGCACACGACAACTCAGTGAATGCCCATGTAAGAATGCCGGCTATGTGTGTTGAAAAAGAATACAGTTTATACTAAGCATTATTTCTTGCAGTGTACGAAGAAAATCGAAAGGGCTAAAAAATGGACGAAAAAATGGTGCGTGTTGAGGGACAATTCCAACCCATGTATGTTTAACTGCTGGTATTGCAGATTTTGTAATCTCGTTGGAGAATCTGAGACAATGGTTGACAAAATCAATGAGGAAGGAAAAAGGATCCTATCACAGTTCATTCAGAAAAAAGCTAATTCATGAGCAGCATGTGAAGGAGAACAAATCATTCTGGATGGGTTTTAGGGGACATTGAGAAGATGATGTCTTGTCTGTATCTGGCGCGTTCAATAAACATGGATAACGAGTTGAGAAAACTTCGTGGAAGACAACGAGCAGCGTGGATTACGCTGGGGCTTCTACACACCTGATTGAAGCAGAATCCCTTCCAGCACTGTATTGTTAAACAGCAAGATTGTTTTGTACAATGCTTACATTGAAGAATTAGTGTTCAATACACTATAAATAAGCCGAAGTCCTCACTTGACTCGCAGGAGTTACGTAGTGGTTGGGTGAGCTTTTGATATAATTCAACCGTTACCATAAATTTACGACGTATTGTTTCAGAATAAGATGAGGAAAAGTCAAATGTAGCAAATGTTAATGGAGGATAAGTAGTGCTTGAACTCGTACCTCCCAAGCAACTTTCCGAACACGGCCCCCAGTCACCGTTCTCCCATTTAAACGGAGCTTCCTCTTTACTGGTCTTTGAGTCCTCCTGAAGTGGACACGGCCGAGTTTCACAAGATTCGAAGAGAGAAGGCTGCGATTGCTCTAAAAATACGGACTGAACCTAAAAAAAATTCTAATAACTTGCCATTAAAAAGAGTAGGCAGTAAATAATAAATTAAAATTGTGATTATAACTGCAGCCTCAGCTTAACTGGGTTCGTTGCCGATTTGGGCTCTCCAGATCAATCCCGATGACGAGTGATTGCTGATGGCAAAAAGATCGATAGAACTAGCTGAGAGACAGGCGAAACGAGGGACCCGCATGGTGTGGTGGTGAACGCGTTACTCCCCGAAAAGGACAATAGCGCGTTCGTTCCCCACAGCAGACATCTGCGGTCCGGTGTTTTGCAAATATCTCAGCATCATTAAACTTATATTTAGCAGTATATAACCCGCCATTAAAAAAAGTAGGCAGCAAATAATAAGTTAAAATTGAGACTTGAAGATACCTTGGCATTCTGAGTGTGGCAGACGAATCATACCCGCAATTGGATGAGCAGCTACACATTCAGCCGAACGCATCCTCACTCCCGGACCGCAAGTGGTGGAACATTCGCTCCATGGGCTCAGCACGAATCTGAAGACGATTAACGGCACACCTGATTCAAAGTGTAGATGTGTTTCTCATTTGCTTTCGAGAAAAAAAAGAATTTCGTTCTCTCCAGAACTTCTGATGTTTTAACAACTAAGCTACGAGGCTTGGGGAGCGTCATCACAATTTTCCCAGTATTCCACAGCGGCTAACGAACCTATGAGATTTAATCTCGTTTAGCCAACAAAAGACCCACTATTTCCGCTGTGAAGTGCAAAAAAGCACTTAATCAGCACTTAATCAGCCAAGAAACATCGACACTTCCACAACGCCTTCAGGTGAGCGCTGCAGTTTTCGTTTTCGACAGCGATTGTATTTCAAAAGGTAGAATTTCATACTGAATAATTTGCAAAGGCATTAGCCTCCTCGAGCTGTTTTTGAAAACACTGGAGAAAAGAATTTTAAGAAATACACCTCCCTTTACGCTAAACAATGGCGGAACCCTGGACAATTGAGTGAAATCGAACCTCGGCGAATGACCGTTGCTTTCAATTGGATTATACGCCGACTCGTCCAAGAACTTCCGATCGCTCCAGTCGATACTGAATGGATTGCATAATATTTTCGGAAGGAATATATCATAGAGAGATTTTCGAATCTACAATTTCGGTCATTCTTCATATTTCGACTTTCTTGACTCACAGAGCTATCAGCTGAGCTGTTATTTGATTGCACGCCGTAGCAGACTCTTCCGTATTCGATGAGGTTAAAGCAATGTTTTCATCATTAAATGCACATCGAAGTTCATTGCTCGAAGAAATCCTCACTTAGAATCTTGTCGTTATAAGTGCTGCACCACTATGAAACTAATATTATCTCTACGAGGTTGTTCAAAATCATAACTCTTTCTCCTCATTGCGCTGGTAGGATGGGTGGCGTTGATTAATCCTTACAGAGGCGTCATGGCTTTGACTCTATTAAGCATCGTCAAAATGACAGAGCGTATATTTTGTATATAAAGTATCTTTTTAGGCCTCAAGATATGCCCGTTGTTGTTTTTTATCCTCCTATTCAATCACCAATCCCCACACCTCGCAGTGATGCTGAGCTTTGATTTATATGTGGTGTGGGATTGAGCCAATGTGCTTATTGCATGGCACGTCTAGCCACTACGCTACAAGCGCCCGTTAGGAAGTAGCATGGCAGCGAGAGATGCCCAACCATTACGCCCGCAATATTGATAAGTAAAAGGGAACTATCACTTCTATTTTCTTCAACTATGTGTTAAAGTCACGTCGATTTTAAACTTCACAATGATAAAATCCGTCCTTTGTAATTAATGTTGCATGCCTTTGTAATTTTTTTGTCTCTTATGTCCTTAATATAATCTTGAAGGCTCAATACGCAGATTTTTCGTTATGCTGGGGTATGCATTAATACCAATGCATGCCGTCCCAAATACACCCAAAAAGAGACTACTTCCTTCATTTTTCCGTTACAGTATCGTATTCTACGTGCTTTGATAGCCATTTCCGGATTCCTACGTTTTTCTATGCATTTTTATTATCTTCTATGTTTCTTTTGGATGTTAACACTTCCTGTACCTAGTGGGAAAATGTCGCGCACTACCTAGTCTGGCTTTTACATCCTTTGCTTGAACATTTCAGAATATCTTCCCTGTCAGGCCAGTCTTTGCATGACCGAGATTCATCATAACGACCGGAAAACAAATAAACAACCAATTACTGGCCAAAAATTGGATTCCTAGGCTTGAACTACATCCAGGCAAGATGAAGTGGTTTTGCTCAATGGCCCATCCGAAATGAACAAGAAGAAACTGAAGAGTCAGAAGAAAACATAGGACCAAGTGAGCTACTTCGCGTTGGTTTTAATCAAGAAAAGAGCTTGAAAATAGTGCCTCATAATCCATGAAGCTTAGGTGACAGTCAACCTGTCGTAGGTTAAGTATCTGCTTAGGTTCATAATAATATTACATCTCAAATGATTTGTCTGATTGATATTTGCGACCTTTTTCTGAAAGAAAGTAATAAACGCTATAATGTCACGGAAGAAAGGTTAGTGGAACTCATATTCTATTTATAGGTCTTATCATCTTGGAGGATCCGCTCCACGGATCTCTCTCATATGAGGGATCTCGAGTCGGTTAGTCGCGAGGCTGTGGAGCGTCCCCAGGTGGCGGATAGGGGGTTAATCGCGGACCAAAAGCGAATTTGCTTCCCTGAGACACAGGTGGATCCAAGGGATGGACTCCCTGTTTCTGCTGCGCCTATTTGGCACATACTTTCTGTATTTGCTAGGCGTATTCATGCATGCGTGTGTGGGTGCGTTCTCGCTTTATGCGGATTGTATTCTACGAGTCAAATCGGCCAAAAGCCTGCAATCAAGTGACAAGGAAGTATATGGGAGGCGGTTAGGAGTTGCCTCCAACAAATAAGCTCCATGTCCACTCGGGGAAAGCATGGCAAACTACTCGTGAGTATAACCAGCCCCACGTTCAGAGCCTAGGAAGCTATACGTGGGTATCAAATATGCTAAACACAGTAAAAAAACGGGCATCATGCCCTGAAAGAGCCCCCAATTTCGCAGTGTTGAGTAGGACGAGTACGGAAAGGCTGCTAAAATCTCAGGGCCAGTGGAAGCTGCCTGCATCAAGAACTATGGTGACGATCTGTACCTACAATGCACGTACAACTGCATCCGAGTCCTCGATAGAAGACTTGCTCGTGCAAGCAAGAATGATAAGGTACGGCGACATCGGCTTGGCCGAGACGAGACGACGCCACCCATTCAACGCTGTCTATGACA